>OZ012610.1:14113547-14682547 GCA_963942555.1 Aleiodes leptofemur
TTTCGCTCCCTAGGTGTAAAAAATACAATAAACTTCCACTGAAGTTCATCTCTCATTGAAGTTGCCATTTCGTCCTTATCCCTACTTCCTACGTGAAGCATTCTCCTCTGCGCAGTTCAATGCACAGAATGTCAAAATACAGGGGAATTCTTCTGAATCTGATCACCCTCTGTATCTGACTGGATTCTAGCTCGGTGTTGGACGATCCTGTCTCCCCATCACGATTTATCTTGGTCGCCAGGACGACCAATAACAAAAAGCCTTCAGGTGACTATTTGAATTCTTAAAGCATACATATGTTCACTGCGTAGACCTGCACATCCGGTTGCGCAGACCTAGGCAAATGAGATATGAGTGATGCGGTGGGAACAAAAGAATTTGGCATATTCAGAGAACGATCCTGGCCTGACGCGTCAGATTTAAAGAGATCACACTGTATGTCGAAATGTACATTTAATATTCCGTGCTTCTAAACTGCATTCTAATTGACTCACCGAAGAATTAGAGTGGGAAAGCCAACGACAAACTTTCATTGAAAAATTCTGAAAACTTTAACGAAAAAATAAGTTTAATGAGTGTAACTTTATGGAAAGTCTGCTGTAAAAACAAATCACATTGAAATGATCAAAGTTGTCACAAACTAGAATACTCAACAAGAGATAATCGGACTTTTACAAACAGTCGTTGCTGATTCAGTTCCCGTGAAGTACGAGAAGATTGTAACAATCTTGTGCATCGTAAAATGGTAACAAGTAACTATCAGATATGAAAACAGTGGATACATCACGTAGTAGTAATGCAGTTTCGTAGGTGTCCGAGACAGATAAACTGATCGTAAAGTGCCCACCGGGGCTTCCGTTTCTTCGCGTTGCGAATACCGCGACTGTTAATAACTCACTGATGTGTCCATGTGTAACGTAGATATAAAAAAGCATACGTGAAAATGAAGGCATGAGTTTTGACTAGTGTGTAACGATAGCTGCAAAAGAAATGAAATGAAATAAATGAACGAGAATAAACGTATGATGGAAGAAAAAAATCGTATTTTTATGATCGTCACAGAAGCTCACGTATCTCTTCATGTTTCTGCAATATAATGCACACATCGTTGATGGCCAAGCAGATTTTTTAATGTTTATGCATTTTTTTACTACTCCGTCACAGGCTCATCTTAATTTGCCTCACATCATAGTCATATGGATATTTAAGAGCATTGATGGAGCTGAGGTTCTGTAGAATTCTTTCTTTATCAAATAAATATTATTACGCAAATCAATTCAAATACTATTCACACATCCCCATTTTTTTATCAATCTCGTTCTATGATAGTGAATTGGAGTTAAGTGATGGAGTGATGGAAAATTGGGTTTTGCTCAAATTTATTATATTAAACGGTTTTCCCCTCCAATCAACCATACATGATCTGAAGGAAGAAACGATGATTCGAAACCTCCCTAGCAACGGCTGTCATGGGAGATTAACAAAGACTGGAGAATTCATTCAAGACAGGGAGCTAATGAAGAAAAGATCTCTTGTGCTTTTAAATTAAATAAAACCGCCCGAATATTTAAATACTGCTGAGTCTCATTTATTTGCCCAAACGTAACAATATGAATATAACTGAAAAAAAAATTAAGGACTCTAATTTGAATTAAATTCAAAATTCTTGGTAGAGAGAATACAATAGGATGTTTTGGATTTTTCTGGATATTCATATTCTAGTTCAAATAGGAAGGATCTCCTATCAATCCACTCCAACGATTTTGTTAGAAAATAACAAAATTATCGGATTGAAAGACGTACTTTGAATATTTGGTGAAATAAATTTTCTTCTATATATTTTGAACAGTGAAAATTATAATAAACTATAGTTGAGAGGATTATTTTGATTGAATTTCGTACCATTTGATATTAAATGTTCATGTTTATAGGTAGACGCGAATTTCCATTGAACAATATAACGTAGCTTTCAAATTTCCCCTCCAATTTCCCCTGTGGTCTGTGGACACGCTTCACTCACTGTATCAAACGGATATCACGTGAGAGTTGACTAATGTTATGAATCTCGTCATAGGCCATCGTTCGAAAAGAAGCAGGATTTGAAAATTCAACAAATCATTAATTACTCCCTCACATCATCAACAAGAACTGAACGGCATTTGCTATAAATTAATGGAAAAAAAAGAAAAAAACAGACCCCGTGAATAGCGAAATTAATGTCTGAGAATGCGTCGTCTATTCGCAGATTTGGATAACCATCAGAATTAATGGAATTTGAGGAATGAATCTGCCCCTCATGAACGGAACCTTGAGACTAACGAAGAATTCTGAGTGTGGGCATGAAGATATTCATTGGAAATACAGTAGACATGAAGTAGACTTCCAGTAAAGTTTACACATGCGTCCAACATCTCTCTCCAAAGTTACCGTTTCGTTCTTATCACACTACTTACTACTTACGCAGAACATTTTGGCTCGATGCGTAGAATGTCCAAATATGTCCAAAAGTACATCTGGAATGCTTCGCTTCCAAGCCTAATTGTGATTGGCCCACGAAAGAATTAGAGTTAGGGACTTTAATGGAAGAATCCTGGAAACTTTAATGAGTAACTACCCGAGAGAAAAATTAAGGCGGGCAACGAACAGGATTCAGGCGGTTTAGAGGCAGATTTGAGGGAAAGCAGCGGATAACTGGCGTGCTCCTAGCAGCACATGGCAGTTTCATTATTTTTATTGAAAAGTGGCAGGCAGTTTACAGGCAGCGTAAAGGCAGATCATTTGGTGGATTGGAAGAATGGCAGCATATTAACCGTAAAGAGACAGTTTCATGGCAGTACCTACAAGCGGGAAAATGGCAGCACAAGAGCGGTCAACAGAAAAGACCGTCATCTGGCAGCTCAAGCACAGTTTTTCAATAATGTCATCGGTGAGCTGTGTTTGAGCTGCCAGAAGACCGCCTTTTCTACAATCCGCTCTTGTGATGCCATTTACCTGCTCGTACATGCTGCCATGAATCTGCCTTCATGAGGTTGTTTGACTACCTTTCTCCATAATCGTCTATCTCTCATAATTGTAGTATTAATTGGCGATTTCGTTACTAATTCGAATCATTTCAGGTTCACACTGATCGTTTGTATGGATTCGATTTTTTTTAAAACAATTTATTGATAGGACAAAAAATTTGATATTACGATGGCTACGATGACTGAGTATTCTGCAATTCAGTTTTTTCAACCGGCAAACAAATTATTTCAACAACTTAAGTTACCCTACGAAAAAAATTATTGTGAAAAGAATTAAAGATTGAGGCAAATGGTCCTTAGCAAATATTTTTTGGAATACCTAAAAATAACTGTTTAATGTACTGATTTTAGTCAATTCAACGAATTGATATTTCTGATTCAATTAAATTGAGTAAATTCAACAACTTTTGTAATTATGTCAAAAAAATATTTGCTATGTTCCATTACTTTCTTATCTATTCATAATTATTTTAGTCTCCAGTTTTCAATAATTAATAATCATTTGGTAGCCTATTTTCTCATTTGAAATAAACGAACAGCTCCCTTCATTGAATAATTCACGTGCATTTATTATACAGACAATTTATTCATTAAAAAATTGCCGTGAAAAAATAGATGTTTATAAACCAGAATAAAAATATATACTCTCAAGTATTACAGAATAGCCGTGCGGACTAAGTGAACATCCAAAGGAAGAAGATCAACCAAAGCAGCCTAGGTTCGAGCCCCGGTCCCGGAAAAAAAGAAATGTAATATCTCGGGAACGGCGCGACCGATCCGTTTTTTTTTTATATCGGTGTGATCTGCGTCGAAAACTGCAAATGATGGCCATAATTTCTGAATTTACCACACAAAATTAGGTGTACTTATAAGTACAATTAATTAATCAATTAAATATGGCATTATGAAGATGGCAGTCTAAAGGCAGGGTACTGGCATGTGGCATCTGCCAAAAGACCGCTCTTATGCTGCCACTGGATGCTTTATGCAAAAGGCAGTATAGAGGCAGCTTTTGGCGCAAATCCCGCCAGTTTGCCGCCAGAAAAGTGGCATAAAAACTGCCACTAGACTGCCATTTGGAAATGCCAAAACGCTGCCTCTAGCCCGCCTTATTTTTTCTCCCGGGTAGCTTCAATGGGTGCAACTTCATTGAAAGTCTACTGTGTGCAAGTGGGGTCAAGACACATACAGATGATAAGGCAGCAACAGTTTCCTAATATCTAGAACCTGAAATTGACATTCTGACAAATTTCCTATCGCTTCTGGATAGTTCCTATACGGAACTATAACCGAGATAATTTTCCTAGCGATTTATAACAATGGTATTCGATTAAAATGTCCCAAAAGATTTCATCCCACTATCTCATATAAACCGAAAAAAACCCGACCTTTTTGTGTTATAACCGGAATCAAATTTTGTTCCCAGCGATTGGACTGTATTGAGATCAAATTACTTGGAATATTTTAGCTGAGATCAATTGGCCTGGAACATTCATTCTGGGTTATTGTGACCTAGAATCATAACAATAATCACGAGCCGCAGAATGAAACCCTTTATTTACCGGCGTTTTCCATTGAAATGGTCACTGCAACGACCACCAAAAATCAAGATTTCATGGAGATCCAAACCGACCATCATGACCTCGATAAACTGGGCTCATTCGCCGATCCTGCAACAACGATCTGGTCTGCCTTTAACGGCTCAGCGTATTTACTTAATCAGTGACTACATACAGATGTATTCATAAAATCCATCTGACAGAGGAGGATGCCGGAGAAGGTGGAAAACCAAGGGTAAAAACAGACGAAGGGGGATGAATAGTAAAATCCACAAATCACCGTATAAACCAGAACAATGACGTGATGCAGAAAAGGAAGACAGGGTGGGTCCGTGCAGATTCCGGAAGAGACCGAGCTCTCTCTCTCTCTCTCTCTCTCTTTGAGGGTGGCAGTACCCAGAGTACAGAAAGGGGTCGATAGAGAGGGGGAGAAAGAGAGATAGAAAGAGAAAGGGGGGAGGGCATTGGTATACACTGAAACGCGCTACCAGCCGACGATAAATTTGTCGGTAGAGTCAATAACAGAGGCTGTTTCTGTGATTTAATGATGCCTGCTCTACGAGACCATGGTACACATGACTCTCCCCACTCTCTTTTTTTCTCTGTTTTTCCACCTCTTTCTCTCTCCTTTTGACCGTCTCTCCCCTCTTCATCAGCATTTTGGGGGGAATATTAATATTGAATTGAATAAATAATTCATTGTAATGAGGATCATATGAATAGTGGAATTTCAATTGGATGAAAATATTATATTCAGTTTCTCCAAATCTTTTGGGGAATCACGCGGTTAAACGGAAAAACTTGATATCCATCTATCATATTCAGTACCTGGAGCAAATCAATCTAATATATGTTTTTTTAATTTTTTTATTTTTCCAGTACTATACATAGATATCTCTTTTTGTACATTCCATTCCACAATGGCTCATTCCAGATTCCAGTTTCTAGTTTTTCCAGTACTGTACCACATTCGCATTCAGGACTTCGAAAATACCTCTATGAGGAAAACCTCAGCCGATACAAACGTCTCTCATTTTTTGCCGAGAGACTCTCGCTTGGTGTGACCAGTCTAAGTGTGCAAATTTTCTCCCACAACTGGGATCGAACCCGGGACCGTTGGGTTACTATTGTAATGTTTAGGTGAATCGACCATACCGTCAGTTTTGAATCAATCTAATATTGGTCCCATTAAATTGGTGAGTGGATCGTGGAATCCACTTTACGCTATATTGATAAGGGGGAGCCAGGCAAAATGGACCTGCAAGACAAAATGAATTGGATTTTTTGTTTTTGGACTGAAGGCTTTTGTGGAGGAACTCGAGAAAGTTTCTCAACAATAGAGACATACTGGAGTATCTCCCGATTTTTTTCAGATTTTCCTGATCAAACGAAAAATTCTTTCTCGATCAAAATTAAATCTCCCATGGGAATCGATTCCTCAGACGAAAACAAAAAATGAATTCCCATTCCCATCCCTCAGAATTTCCGTGCAGGAAAGTCCGATGCAAACGTTTTCTTCTAAGAAGTATTACGTGCTTCATTAACCTATTAGTCGGGAAATTTTGATAATTTTTTCAACCAGTAAGTGTTGAGAATAAATATATCACCGTATTTTATATTCTCACAATTAGCCCGTTTAACGCACACAAAGATAAATGGATCACTAATCACATGAAAAGATTTTTTCCTCATTTCGTGTGAGATTGTGACTATTGTTCGTATGGGGAATGAATTCTCCCCGCGGATCTCGACTTCACGACGGATATATGTTTTCAGTGGAAACCTTTCGTACACGACATTAGTCATTCCCGCGAAAACGGATTCCCCAGTTTCGAAAATAAACTCCGGATTTGTAAAAATATTGATGGTTTTCAATATTTTTCATTGAATAATTAATGTTTTTTATTTTAAAAGAATAGAAATATTATGAATTCACCTTTTTTTGTTATCTTCCTGTCTATTCATTTTCTTTCCTGACTATTGATTCTCCAAAACCTTCTTCAATATTAACTGAATGGGCTTAGTTGCAAAGAAAAATAATTATTTTGATAGAATTTAAAATAATTCTTAATTTATCTAGGCCACCTCCAACAATTGAATTATGAAATAATTTTTTTCTTGCCTAGAATCCATTCTTTTAAGCACTACTCAATTTATTGCTCTTCATGTATTCGTATCACTTTTTTGACACTTAGAATAAGTTGAATGTCCAATACACGTAATCAACATAACTGTCAAAATGTGATATATAAATGCATGTTCAAAAGCCTGGATTGCTTAGCAACTACAACAGACTTTTCTGCATGAACTCTTCATTCCGAGTTATAACGCATTTAATGAGAATCAGTTTTCCTCTATCTTCTTGAAAAATTAAGGAAAATATACTAAACTCACATTGATCAATGTGAAATGAGTTCACATCTCTACTGGTCATTACGATTTTTGCGCTACGATAATTAGAACTGTTGGTATTCTCGGAAAACGAAAAGATCTCAAAATAGAAGGGTTTACACTTTTAATCTTTGCCCGAAATCGTCAAATTTCCATGATATTCCTAAAAATGAATTCTGACAGATTATTTTCCTCTCAAATTTTCTCAGCCTTCCAATTGAATCATTGAAAAAATGCCTTATGTAATTTCTCCAATGGCAAACGATTTTCGTAATGTTCTCGAGAATCAATGAAAAATAGTCGAATTAACTGCAGCTAATAATCCCAAAAAATATCGAGCTTTCTGCAAAGTGAACATGAATATATTACCTTAATACCTCAGACCATATTGTCATACCTGGTGCATGAAAAAAATCGACGGGAACATGCAAATATTTCGAGAATATATCAAATATATACTCCATATATTTCATTCTTACACGGGTATATGTGTCATATAATTCAAGTATTTGGAACACATACATTTTTACATACGTATATAACCCACACGTTTGTTATACGAAACGACGTTTATCGGCATTAACGTCAGCCGGCCGGAGGCTTGAAACGCGTTTTATCGTGAATGTGCTAAAAGCAAAATCTCCTCGATACACCTCGAAACCTTTTAGCGCCCTCCTCCCCTTTCTCTTCACTCGGGCCTATAGAATTGAGTGTATATACGCGTCCGCATAATGTTATTTTTTCTCTCCCTTCAATTCTGATGAGATTTTTCATTCACAAATTTCTGGATAATGATTGAACTCATCAGTGCGAGAGAAATTTAATTGAATCAAACAAAACAATAGCTGTGGCATGATCAGGAGCGATTGGATCGATATCGAGAACAATTATAAAGATCAATTAACAGAAGAGAATAGGGGATAGGGTCTCATTCATTTGACACAGAAACGTTCAGCCTAATTATCCATTCCTCTTCGTCTAAACGATTGTTCCTCGGTCTCGCAATTATAACGTAGTCGTTATAATGACTGTTTAGCCACTGTACGCACAGCAAAAGCAATTCAATTATCATCAAACTGAAGCAGCAGAGCGCTCAACCTAACGAGCTGAATATCTCAATGTCGAATAGGATTTGGAGTATCTGTTAGACAGGTGGATGTATATATGAGAAGACTATTGAGCCTGTGTAGTTCACTGAAAATTTTTTGCATGCACGATGAATTGCGTAAATTCTTGAAGTTCCAGTTAATTCATGAATGAGAATATCAGAATCAATGATCAATTCATTGAATTCTCTAGTTCCTATTTTCAAGAAGTCAATTAAAGTCCAAAACTCTGAATTTATTCATTATTTATGTTGTTGCCTTTAAATTAGTAAGTCAATTTTCATCAGAATTTCTGAGTTCATTCAATTGTAAACAAGCCGCTCTCCCTTTCGGCAGAAAATTTCACTTGGAAAAGGGATGAGTTGATGTTTTTGCTCAAAAATAAATGAAACACTAACCTGAATCTTCCTTTTATTTTCCCGCCATTTATACTAACACATTTCCTCTTTTCGAATCTTCCTTTCGCACTCTGTCTCTCGCCGCTGCCCTTTCTCTCACGTTTCCATGGAATTTGATTGAATTTTTTCCTGGAGAAGAAATGTTTCCACCAAATGAATCCGTCGAAATATTGCATTCCAACGAGCTATTTTTCTTTCGTACACTTTAATAAAAAACGGTTTCCACCTACATTCTTAAACTTTCTCTCCTCGGAAATTATGAATAGTAGGCAGAATCAAATTTCTTAAAATTCGACAATTTCTTCTGGATTTATTCAAGAATTATTAAGATTTTTCGATTGACATTAGATCGCCTTCTTATTGAACATCGATCTTCCTCATGAAGGAAGAAGTTATTTGATGATCCATCATTCTAAGAAAATCCAAGTAGCAGGACCAAATGATCTACTTTTTTTTTTCAAGTTATTATAAATATTCGAATTTTCCCGATTTCGTAATATTTTACTCATATGAGAACGATGTCCACGATAGTAAATTGTTATTGAATACTATTATAAATATCCAATATTGTTCCGAATTTGACTCACGCTGTTCCAGCATTTAGGACCGGTATTGGAGGATGCTCGGATTTCAAATACTAATATGGCCATTATTAATGTTTTTATGTAATTAACTGGATTGATTGTCGCTATTTGTCAGGGAACAGACGTTTTTCATAATCTGACAAATTAATAGACATTTTGACAAACAGGGATTGTTATATAAGAAAAATAGGTTTGTGACCATGAATTGTTGCTTTGAAACTGAAACTCACTTATGAAGTTCTTATGTCAATTTAATTTTTTTGAAATATTATTTTTGCCTCAATTTTTTCGGTAACATGATGTACAGTAAATTTTTAAGGAATCTCCTCATGCTACTCTATTGAAAATGACCAAAATTGAAAAGGAAAAATAGATTATCGGAACAATTTGAATATCCTTAAGTCCATGAGCAATTGAGTTATTGTTTTGGCTTTTGTGGAGATGTGCCCTTTTGAAAAATTTAATTTTTCATGAATATCTCTTAGAAATTCAACTTTTTACGGTCGATTACTAAATTTTATGACATATTCATCTAAAATTAATCGAAAATATATGAAAATGTTAATTTTGACACGTGAAGAATAGAGTCAGTTTTGTCAGTTTATTTCAATGTTTTGATTCGTTGCGGGGGGAGGATACACAGTGTGAGGTGAAATAACAAGGGGAAATAATTCATATTTTTGCCAAATAAAGACAGTTGAAGACGTACACATGAGCAAGACAGAGACCAATGGTTTTGGAGTGGGGTAATTTTGGGATATGAAATCACTTGAGCCTTCTCCTGACGAGTGGGTTTTCTGGTGTTATCAAGATTGTTAATTTTATTTTGAAATCTTCTTGATGAAGAAAAAGTATAGTGTCTCAATGGAATACCATCTGATCAACGATTCTAGATGAGTATTTTCGAAATTTTCCATAAAATCTGTATGAAAATTATAAGCGTATTTTCCATTTTTTTTTTAAATTTTCTTTCGATTATGTATAATACAATATTTGGGTCGATATTATTCCACGCGAAGCATTCGAGTTATTGACTAGGAAAAAAAGTATGTTTTTTAATGCACTAAGTGCATAAAGTACTTGTTTTCATTATAGTTTAAAATTAAAATTTTTAAAGCCCAAAGAAGGTGGGCGGTGTTTGAGTCAATAAAATTCTTCTGAAAAATCCTGAGTGTGGCAATAGGGTAGGTCGTGATAGGTTCTTTTTGAGGCCTATGCACCACTACGTCCCCGTCGTGGCCTCGGATCATGCAAAACGTGGTGATAATCTCAATTTCGTAGCTCTCATTTTTATGGGTCAAACTTCCCAAGAAAAAGTTGATATAATTTTTTCAAAATTTTAATCAGGATGTTGTAGTAGCTTCGCGTTGTGTAGCTGACCCCTGTACAATCATAAATAATTCAAAATTTTCATTTTATTAGAGTACAAATAATCTTTAATTTTGGGATAGGTTTCCGCCATCATGCCCATTGTTTTATAATACTCGCAGAGACATAAGAACTGAAAGATGTTTCGAAGTGATCTGAAATATGGAATCAGGTCAGTAGACGGAAGTCACAGTCGGACAATGGAATCACCACTTTATCCGAGTTGGGAACTCGACATTATCTACGGAGGATGCAATCCGGTCGCAGAATCCCCGAGTTCAACGAAGAACAAGCGGAGAGCCACTGAATTATGAACCTGCAATAAGCCTGTACCTGGGTTGAGAAGGGACAGAAAAATCAGGAGTGTGATATGCAAATGGTACGAGGATAAGATGTTTGAGAGTAATACTTATTACGTACACTGCTGCCTGAAATATGGGAAAGGGGAGATTGTGCTATTGATCGACTGAAGAGAGAGCCCGGTCAACCCTCTATGCCCTATGTATAGCCCAATGTGTGTATGTATAGGCGTATGCAAGACCTGTTCACACATGCGTGGCTCTCGACGACCAACTAATTTTCCTAAATGTAATACAGACTATCTGGTTTTTCGGCACTGTCTTTCCTCGGCGTTGCAGCTCGCTGTAATTGAATGACAACAAGGAGGCTACCAACGAAATGGAAAAGGACAGGCATTTCGGTATCAATGTACAGATGGAAATCATCATTTCTATGCGAAATTTACAGCAGAAGGAAAACAAAAAAGACCCGCAGGAAAACTGGGACAAGAGCCAACTCTTCCCTTAATTTCTAATAATATTCAACATTAATACCAATCTTCCAATGATAAAGTCTCTATTTGAATCCCTGGACTGCCTCTTCTAGATCAAATTCAATAGTAATAAAATTGTTTTCGTGAGGAATTTGGGTTCGATTCTGAATGTGGAATACGGAATTTACTTGTGACGAACTAGAGGACTATATCGAATCGAATCATGCATTAGAATCATAAGGGAATGATGCCACAAATTTTTAAATATTTGGAGCAGATATATCTATAGACAATCTCATTCTCGGGAAAAAGTAACACTTACGCCTTTTTCACTCGACACTGACGATCTACAGTATAGATCATTCATCATGAATTTTATAGACTTCTAAAATGAAGTGGATGCACGTCATAAAACTGTAACTCTCTTAGACATTCTCGCTGGTATATTCATTTTCATTTAATTCTCATCTGAGGTCACAAACGTTGAGCTGACCTCAGAGAAACGAGACAGACTGGTGGAAGGTTGCGATTGTCGAAAATCAATGGCTAGCCGCGTATAAACTTCCAACCAGGTGAGTGTCCTTGAGTTTGTAGTCTGAAATCTCAAATTCGCAATATAAATATCTATCCTTGTTCAACGCATATACATGCATGAAGAAACCCGTTCACTTTTCTCACTTCGATCTTTACTCCCTCTATCGCCACCTCCGTCTTCTCCTCTTCTTCGGACGTTTCGTCCTGTGCCACCTCCATCCACTTACTATTCTCCTAATCCAACCAGGATGCTTTTAGCGCCTCACAAATTCTCCCGCAGTCTGTTTCCTTCTCCATGCACATTTATTGTATATACGTACGAACTGGTGATGACCATGAACTGTTGTTTGGCAAAATAAAAAAAAAAAGAAACGAGAGAGGTAGAGAGAGTGAATAAAACGGTTAAGAGTAATTCTGCGCATGTAAGACTGAACAGTGGCCTCGTAAAAAGTGAAAGTTTTGCGAAATCATTGTGTTTACTCGTACTTGAATTTTTCGGTGGAGAATATTGTGCGTTAGTAATTTCAATATTCAACGAAATTTTTTGGGCCAGTTATAGGTCATTAAAAAAAAATGCCTCTTTTCGACGATTTTAGACTAGAGTGGGAAAGAATAGAAAATTATTAAGTAGAAAATAATGATTTCCTAAAGAATTTTAAGAGTGAAGGGGAGGGTCAGAGAGAATACAAATACCGCACGATTGGAGTCCCAATGAAGTCCATTCCATACGTAGCTCGGAGATTCCAGTGGAATAATAGCAAAGCCCCTTCTATCCCCTCTTATTTGCTCTGAACGATAATTCTTGAAAAATATTTGTGAGAGCATTGCACGATATCGAGAGGTCCCAGATGAATCCTTTTCTATCTTTATCACACCAAATCAATTTCAGCTTGATTAAGAATGTGTAGGGAATGCAGAAGATTGCATATGCTCGAAAGAAAAGACAGAAAACCACAGACAGGTTATTGATTGTTGTTATTGTCATGATCCTTTCGCGTAACGCCATTATTTTTCATAACATTCTGAGTCTTCAACTATTGGAAATTGAGTAGAAATTATACTTACAACTTGACATGATGAGCCTCACCTCTCTATCGATGAAGAGGGGATGCTGTCTTCGCACAGTGCCGCCAACTTGAGGGTTTTCCCCCAAATTTGGGGGGAAAAAATCTGTGCCGAGGTTTTTTTAGGGGGAAAAAATGTTTGGAATTTTTTGGAAGGGGGGGGGGGGGGAAGGGTAAAAATGTCTGAAGTTAGCGAAGATAGTGATGCAGCGGGGAATGAACGGTTCAAAAATGTAGCCCAATTGGCAACAGCTTTGCTTTGCTTGTCTTCTTCAAATGCAATTGTTGAACGTGCATTTTCTATTTACTCAGTAATGAAAAACAAACTGGGGAACATATTATCACCAGAAATGTTGCAGTGTTCAATGATGGTTCGATATACTCTATTAAGACAAGGTTCTTGTATTCACTTCAAACCGACCCCAGCAATGATGAAGCGATTCAATTATACAATGTATGATTTTAAGAATAGTAAAGAGTCTGAAAACTATTGTGTCATGATGGAGGTCATAGCAGGAAATATGGATTCTGTGATTTAATTGTAACTTGATTAGTCGTTATTATTGAAGAGAAACACTGCTGATATTCGAATAGTATATTAAACTAGTGAATAATTATTCGAATAATTAATTATTTTGATATTATTTGTAAGGATTCATTTAATGATTAGAGAGATGAAATTTCATCCAAAATGTTGATTTTCAGTAGAATCCTATTCATGATACTGGAAGTAGTAGACATCTGATAATTTTAGTATATCTGGCATAAATGTAAGTACTTTGAAAAATACTACTATACAACTATACACTACTATTACTATACAAACTATATGAAAAAATGTCCTCGAAAATGTCATAAAATTTTTTCCGTGTATTTTTCAAATTTTTATAATTGGAGTATTCAATTTTTTCATTTCCAGTGAATGGTTTTTTTGGATGATTTCCGTTCAAATGACATTAATCTATTTGCAATGACGTATAACAAAAAATCAAATACCCTCCATTTTACAAAATGGCAATTTGGGGGGTTTTGTGTCAATTTTAGGGGTTTTTGACGTGACTGTTAGGCACATCTAACGAAGTTCTAAGTTCCCATTAAAAGGTATTAATGACATGCCTCATATGTATTGAGTTTTCGAATCAATTTTTCGATGATATTCATCGATATTTACATTATAGAAGAGTGCCAACGACTGGCAGGAGGAATTAGACAGTCAAAGCTTCTGTCATTCCATGAAAAAATCATAATTTTTGCTAGATAATGGACTTGGAAATTTGAAAGTTACGGGGTTTTCAATTACTCCTGGAAGAAAAGATTTTTCCCACTGTTGACATCTGGAGGTGAAACATCTTTCAGACGCAATTGGAACAATATCCTATGACTATTTTTGTGCTCATTAATGTTTTAGCTGATTAACTTAAACATAAATTCTAAAATTCTACGGACTAGTCATTTCACGATTTATGCTCAGCTTCATCTGCCTCTCTCGTCATTGATAGTGGTATGAATGTGCGTGAATTGCAGAGAATTGCCGCATTCGTGTCTCCAAAGTATAATATTCAAAGCTCATTTTCAACAGATATAATTTCAATGAATAGTATTATTCAAAAATTGTGTTCTGCGGGTCTCTGTAGAATTGTCCAAACGGTGCCGCAAGGGAAAAGAGCGTCTGGTTTGCGATCTGCGTGGCGACGTGAATTGTATATATATTATCTCTTTTCAAAGTTGAATACTCCTTTTTTGGCATCATTGGGTGAATGAACTTCTCAATATTTTAAAAAATTACTTCTATCCTGGTTGAAATAATGATAAGACTTCTAAAATTTGGCAGACGACATGTTGGATTCTCATACGAATATGTGGATGTACAAAAACTAATCTATTATCTACTGAGAACTCTGTGTTAAATCGATATTGTTTGTGTTCATATTACGCTTGTAAAGTCCAGAGCCATAAGTGCGGGACGAATAACCGATCCTTTATTTTGGTTTCCGCAGTTCTTTAATTGAGACAAATATGTGCCAAAAGAAATACGTGTTTCCCAACGTATCTATAAAGAATAAAATCTAAAGGGAAAGAATGAAGAACTAGGTGTTATTCGTCAAATAATCTATTTCTTATACGGCATTTTCTGTTGATTAATAGATATCAACAGAATTTTTCGTGGTGCTGATCGTCCGCGGGAAAAATACTCTTTCATAAATGACATGACCGAAGAATTGGTGGAAAATTCTTTCTATCGACCACTTCAAAAGAGGCCAGGACCTAGGATAACATGAAGTCAAGAAGCAGAAAGTAGTGGAGCTAGATTCATTTGAATTTCATCAAACTTTTGCTATCAAGAGCTATAGAGAGTCTCTGAAATCAGACCCTCGCAAACGGCGAAAAAGCTTGTCTGAACGCCATCTCTCGACAGTGTGACGAGCACACTCCTCAAAAAAAAATATCAATGGAAGAAAAAGCACTTTCTGTACTCTTCTATCTGAATATCTCTTCCCAATACCAAAAAAACATGTCAATTGATCCGTAAAACGTCATTAATCAGTCATCGAGATCGTTCTCGGGAAATTAGAACAATTACAAGAAATACAAAGTTTATTGAAAATAATACTTATTTTTCCTGAAACCCCGTGCAGTTTTGATTATTATCAACGAAATATTCAATAAAAATCCCTCGAAAACTTCTTCGTTTATCCTTTGAGAATTAAAAACACAAAAAAATTCACAGCTGGAACATGGATGGGCGTGGCCACACCCTCGCAGGCGCACAGAGTGACCACACCCCTGCAAGCTCACGTAGGAGGAGCATGAGTAACACTCGAGTTACAAAGTCATTCATGATTGGGGTTTCACCAGTCACTCATTAACACATATTTTCAAACCTCCCGCCTTTTTTAGACTGTCAATAATTAATCTACCTGCTTGAAACGCAGCGATTGTCGATGCCTCGGTCTTCAAGGAGAGAAAATGCGGGAAAACGGAACTCGATAGAAAAATTATATAAAAAATAAATGAACTTCGGGTTGAAATTGTGAAGATAATTGAGAAAGCTTCCGTTCTTTCTCCCGATGATTCACCTATCCGCCAAATATTTCATGAGAATAATTTCCACAAATCCGAATTAGTCTCCAATACTTTATTGACGGCCATTGATACCGATTTTCCAATAGAAGTAACACTAATTAAACCTGCATTTTCACTGGTAAAAATCAACACCATAGGTCATAAGCGTATGTCTCTTGGTCAATTGATCAACCATTTTCTTAAACTAACTCTATCCCTCACGCACATACTGAAACCCTCACCATCATCTATTGTAGACTATTAAGTTTCATTAAATAAAATTGAGGAGAAATGAGAAGAAAATTCAGAGAAGTACTTGATCATTTATTCTCCAAAGCGTCCATTATCCATTTTCTATGCCTCGGGATCATGCAGAGTGAAGGGGCATCCTCATGTCCAGCAAAATATCGACTCAGAGCAGGAAGGAAGCTTTTCGATACAGCCGCTCACGAGGAATCCAAACTTAGGTGAAAAAGGTAACTTCGATGAACAGAGAGGGAACAGCAGAGAATTAATTACTTCCGGAAGTCCTTCTAGACGCTTTGATGTTTGGAGGGCTTCCGGACGGGCCACGTAAGGTCCGAGTAATCGACTTTAGTCCAGTTGACTTTCATAGTCACTTTCATTTTACCATTCTATCAGCCATGAGAAAACACGTTATATTCCTCCACGAATATTTAATAATCAAGAGCCGCAGGCTAGTAGTGTCAATCGCTCTCGCCTGAGAAGATATTCCCTCAATCGAAGTTTAAAAAGGAAAAAAGAAGCATTTTAGACTTCTCCAACTACTTTTCCGTTCGCAGAAAAATTTCGCCACCTAGTGGCAGTTTGCGGAATTATTCAGGATTGTTATTTCGATTCTAATATAATCTTTGATCAGTGTATCATGAAAAAACTACTTTGATTAGACACTTGTTCCATAACCATGCAGCCTTAATGTCTTGAACGAATGTCTAGAGCTGATTATTGCGATTCGTCAATTCTCAGATGGATCATGAGTTACTTTTGCACGAGGCGGCAATGCATGATTTATAGAGATGCGTTTTTTTAAAGAAATGTGGCATCAGCACTGTAGCATCTATCATTAGGTTAACGCTGAGAAGCGCTAGCGCATCCCACACGATCATTATCCTCGAATCAGACCCTCCTTTTCTCGCCCCGGGCTCAATACTTCCTCCAGTACCCAAAACCCTTGCATGTACAGTCACGAACTAAAATTTCCAAAGTATCATCTCGTGAATCTGGTCAAGTTCAATTATAGGGAAATTCCGGGCAAAACGGACTCACGGGGCAAAATGAATCAGATTCTCTTTCGGAATAAAGGCCTTCTTGAACAAATCAAATAAAAATTAGAAAGATGTTTTAAAAGGTCTACATTTTCGGCAAATTTTTCCAATTGTTTTCCGGTAAAGTTTTCACTCCAAGAAATCTATATATTCGGTTATTTTAATGAGCCGGACCATGGCATTACTATTTCATCTCACAACTCCGCACAGTCTAGCGTTCATACGAATGCTCGTAAAGCACCTGCACTTCTCTGCTCAATGACTCCATGAAACAAAGAAATCGTTGTACTTGAATCAGCATTTATTCACATAATTGTAACCGAGATACCGTCCAGTCCTATCCATTCTCTCATATATTTGAATATCAGCTTCTCATTGAGTGAACAAATTGTTGGGTACTCATGTGCCCATGAACTTAAGTACCCAATAAAGATGATGAAAGCATGAAGATGTTAATCATAACATGGAAGAATAACTGTGATTATACCTAGTACAAGCTGGTTGCGGGCGCGATGCACTCGCCATTAGAAGTTTCATGGCTCCATTTTTTAACAAATTCAATTAACAATGTCAATTATTATGTTCATTTCACCATGGAAATGTTTTTTTACGAATATTCTTTGAAAAACAAATGGAGTATTCAAAAATATACATGAAATTCAGGAAATTTGAAATCAAAATTTTCCAATAATCTTCAATGAATTCTGAAAACAATTTATGAAAATTGCAATTAAGAAATTGTAGAATATACTAACAACATCTAAAAAATTTCTGAATTTTTTTCCTTAATGATATAAAGAAAACTTCATTTAAATTCTGTCGAAGAATTCATTTTCGAATTTCTTCTTTTTGAGTACCTGTGAATGATTTTTAATTCCTCATCTGCAATTATCTGCTCTTCTTCTGGAAAGATATTCAAAATCTGAGAGCCTGGACCGAAATTCTGTTCATCGGACATGTTTCAAATATAGAAATTATCTCCTCAGAGACTCAAAATCGATGTGTATGATGTTATAATGATACAATTTAACAGAAAAATTGAAAAACTCACAATAAATAACCGAAATTCCACTTCATTGCGTTATTTCATCACTTATCATTGAAAGCCATCAATTTCCTGAAACTGTCTTTTAATTATTCAGAACCTACCGGTCCAATCTTTATGGAATTCACACAGACTAGAGTACTCTATAAGTATTATGTAACTGTCAAGTTTCATTAAAATTTGTCTGAAAGTTTTTCAGATAATTGCAAATGAACATAAATCGATGGAACTCATGAAATCAATGTCTTCAGACAGGCTTTGAGGAGGAAAATCATTGGTTTAGGGACTTAGAACTACTCTTTATATTGTTCTGACGTCACGATGTAATGCAACTAGTAAAGAAATTTCAAATTGAAGAGGAAAAATTCTGGCCGATAATTATATCGGAAAAAGGAATAAAAATAAATAAATGTATTATTCATAGAATATCTTATTATTCAAAAATTAATTAATTATTCTCGTTTCTCAGAATATTCAGAGCAGGTTTTCAAATATAGGCAAGGTTTTAAATATAGGCAAGTTTCAAATTTCAGCAAGTTTTTGAATATAGGTAAGGTTTTGAATGGGGGTGAGATTTTAAAAGTGGTTATGCTTTTGAATGTGGGCAAGGGTCAAATGTGAGCAAGTCTTTGAGTGTGGTAAAGTTTTCGAACGTGGGCAAGGTTTCGAATGTGGACTAGCTTATAAATGTAGGCAAGTTTCTAAATGTGAGTAAAATTTCGAATGTGGGCAAGTTCTCAGCATATTGGCAAGTTCAACCAAAACCGTAGGAAAAATGAAGAGCATCTTATCATTTTTAAATTTATAAATTATTCCCTTTCCTCAAAATGTTATGAGCATAAGCAAAAAAAATAGAGATGCAAATGAGGATGGAATTAGAATAAACGCCTTTCTCCTTTTTTGCCACAAAAAAAATGGATTACCAAGGATTTTTCCACCAGAATTTGAGGACAAGTCCACTCATAAGACTCTTTCGATGGTTTCACTGAAAATCACATTGACACAACTTTTACCAGTGGACGCTGTAACATTGTCTCTTTCCCTCACTCATACAGCCCTCCAAGCTTGCTCCATAGACTCGCTCGACATTTTCAAGTTAACTCCCAACGAAAAGAACCACGATTAATCCCTCACTCGCTTTGTCTCCACGAGGAAAATCCACGGAGCATTTATCTACCAGTAATGTATACAGCCAACAAATGGAAACGAAAAAAAAACAATAGAAAAATGTCAACAAGAAACAAATAACCACTCCTTTTGATATTTAGCAGAATTCTATTCTTTCTGTAGAAAAAAAAAAAATAAGCCACGGATTCTTCAGGATAAAAAAATCCTGGATACGTCCGATGGAGTATTGTTTCGACAGGGAAAACCCCTTCACAATATAAACAAAAAAAAAAAAAGAAGGAAAAAATAAGTGGATAGAAAATAAAAATTCCATGTCAGAGACAGGAGATTTAAACAATGAAGCCTCAAGCGGAACCCAGAGTTCCCTCGTTGCTTTTCACATTTAAATCTCACTGGCAAAAGCCTACGTGCAGATGTATATATGGATTAACTTTTGAAATAATCTCAAAAATATGTAAATACATCAGAAGTACCAGGGATGGCTAAATCGGTGGAAGAAGAGAAGAGGAAAAAAAATATGCAGAATGAACTCAGCGAGTATCTGAATAAGAACCATTGGAAGATTAAAAAACTATTCGTCGTTTGGAACGAGTTTTGTACTTTTTTTTTTTTTTTTTCATTGGCGAAGAGTTTTTGCACTCGACTGGGATTACTGCGGATGGACATATGCTGAAGGAAATTGCGTAAATCGTTGGGGTTTTTGTCTCGTATTTCAGAATTAACGTAACTCTAGGATCTTGGTAGAAGAGAATCACTCTTAGGACAAGAGAGAAAATGAATGGACCAGTAGATGAACGGAGCTAATTTTTCAATGGAATAATTATCTTGTGTACTCGATTTAAATGCAATGAAAATCAGAAAATTCAATGGAGCTTTTTAATCATGGAAATAATGAGTGAAGCCTCACATTGAAATACTTACTTCATTCTCACCCTGAATAGGAGTTACGAAATATTCAAAATTCTTCATTCTATTTAACCTGAAAAGCTCATTTTCATCAGACACAAGAAGAGGAGGGGGGGATAATGGTGGTAATGAAAGAGGGCTAACCGTACATACATTCGAATGTTGTACTCAGCTACTGTGGGGTGCTTCACATAGTTGTTACTTGGGAAGCTCGCGGGAGAGGTAAAATCTCTCCATTGTTCTTCTTTTCTAGTGGAAGAAAAGCAATGAGAGAGGCGTATGTACGCTCGCGTGGACTCGGCTTAGTTTGCACCGGGATAACCAACGGGACTTTTCGTTAGATCGCTTAATACCTCCATCCGCTGGGCTCTTTTCTATCTCCTCCATATTCCTGTTGTGCCTTTTCTACCCATTTTCTCTATCCTACTATCATCCTGAAGTCGAATACACTTGTACGATTTCAAGTGGAATTTTCTACATTTTCTGCAGTTTACATTGTTTGAGAGAATATATGCGAGAGATTTCATGAGCTATTTTAATAAATTACATGTATTACAAGGAAGCATTAAAATGTGAAGAATAATCTTCTTTCAGACTCCATCGAAAAGTCTCCTTTGATAATAAAATTGTTGTTTTTCTTCACAACACTTGAGGGTAGAGATCGCAATGAAAAAAATTGAATTCAATTCTCCTGATTTTTTTTAACAACATTGAAACATTTTCTTGTAAGATTTTCAATGACGCATCTCGGAAACTAAGTTTTATATGCAAATATTGACTATACCGAAAATGTGACATCTCGCTTATCTTTCAAGATATTCTTCAAAAATAAGCGGTAAAAAACGATTATTCTTCTTCACCTCTTCAATATTGAATTCCCATGAGAGAGAGATAATAATTCCTGGTTTATTTTGGAATTGATTTGGACTGGAAGAATCAATTGTTTAATTGAATAAAAATTCATCTTATCAGAATGAAAAAAAAAATATCGTAATGGTCATGGAGTTTTCTCTTCTTTAAACTTTCCCCTATTCCCGATCTCCGGGATATAATTCCACACACGAATTTCACAAAATCCCACCCAACATCACTTCAATATCGATAATCGAATTCATTTCCATGTATTTAGTAATTACTCAAATATCATGGGAGATTGGAAGGTTATAAATACAATACTAAAATATTGTCAATTCGCGACGTTTCGCTTATAATTTAAGCTTCTTCAGGCTTACTTCAATATACTTAAAAGGTTAAAGACTGTGCCTATGCCCACAGATTCATTAGTTGTGACTGAAAATAATTTCATTACTACCCTTGTATTATATCGTCACTTTAGAGTCAAAGTGGCGCAAGTACAGTGCTTATATATAGCACTTACGCCAATTTGTTTCTAACGCAAAGATATGTTCATAAAAATCGATTGAATTTAATCAGACGACGAATGAGAAGTCAATAATGAAATAACGTGCGAGACTGTATAAGTTATTGTTACAGAAATACTTGCGATAGTATAAATACAACAGATGCATAAACGACTAATGGCAGTAAGAAAGACAAATATCACCAGTTTATTTCCGAACTCATGGAGTTTATTATATTCACGAATTGTATAGATCGTCATCAGTTTTACTCTAGCCGCCGGGCAGCTTTTGAAGCTGTATCATTCTACCAGTTCACGTCGTATAATCGTAGTTATTCGGCCAATCATTTCCGCTTGCGCTCATGCACGATATGGACGTCAAGATAAGATCACGATAAGACACGTAAAAGTGCTAAAGCTGCGGATTTACTTCACAATTTCAAAAAAAAATAGATTCCAAATTTCCAAAGCCGAAAACATTTGATAATGGCAGGAAAAATCTGGAAATTCAGCTGATTATTGAGGTGGGCATTATTGAGCATTATTGCGACTAGATTAATGCATTTTAGTATGGCCTCCCAGACTGAAGATAATAGTAGCCCCAAGCTGACTTTAGATGGTCGCTATCGTTGAGAACCGAGGTCTCTTATCGTTTTCAATCTAAATGACCCTAGGGCTTCGAAATTTAACTCTGAAATATCCGTTACCGTTATCCAATGGTATTCCTCCTCTTCCATCAATTCTCCAAAATATTTTCAACAACACAAAACGAGAGAATTTAATTTACTGAACATTGAAAAAAATATTGAGCGTCAATAAAAGTGAGAATAATATTCAACAGCTGTCTATTAAAATGAAAATTTTGCGTTT
The DNA here is from genome assembly GCA_963942555.1 of Aleiodes leptofemur. NCBI lineage: Eukaryota > Metazoa > Arthropoda > Insecta > Hymenoptera > Braconidae > Aleiodes > Aleiodes leptofemur. The sequence continues at coordinate 14,136,005 of OZ012610.1, forward strand.
GTTGGGATGAGATGAAAACGAGTGTTTCGAGCAATTAAAAATTATACCTCGAGGGGTCATACGAGCAAGAGCGTAATAATGCACGAGAAATAATGGAGAAGGTGAAATTCTTATGTTTCTTCTTTCTCTTGAGTTTTATTTCGATATGACCCGAGGATGGGGGAGGTTTTTCGTACGAATTGGATATATGGAGGGTGGGTTGAGGATACGTGAGGCGTGGGGGAAGGTATACAAGCGAGTTTTCAAGTGAGTAATAAGCACCTGCCTGCCTTTGGATGCCGGGCACTTGATTCATTTCGAGGTAAGTACAGAGCGCGCCCCAGCGACGCCTCGGGCTTCTTTTCAGTCTCAACTTTCTCTCCTCGCAAAATCGTAGGTGCAGTTGGCTGAGAGACGAGGGAGAAAGAAAACACTTTGGATGAGGGAATTCACGTGATATGCTAATGTTTTTGGTGGTACAAGAAAGACAAATAGATGGATGAAGTGCACGTGAATCTTTTGAATATCTTTATTGGGTATAAATTCTGATGGTTCAATACATTCATAAACTAAGTACAAAAATATCTCTTCATCGGTTGTGATTAGAGTTACTCTTTCATTATTCTATATCCTGTACTGTAAAAAATGAATATGTCAACTCAAGAAATTAGTTGGAGAAAAATATCTTAAAACTAAAATTCATTAGCAAAAATGTCTCCAAAGTATCTTGGAAGTGTCTACAAAAGTATCTTAATTTCATACATTTGTTTTTGCAGTATTAATTTTTTGAAATGTTGGTTCAATCCTGAACTTTGAGAGATTCATTCTGGTAGTGAGCTTGGAGAATTATTAGAAAATTTTACAATTCAGAAAAATTAAGAAAGACGAGATGAAATGAATCAGGATTTTTTTTTAATGGAGGTTTCTACGGAAAAATCTAAAAAAAATCTCCATTCTGAAAAATTTTGAATCTGGGCAAAGTGGACCAGTGGGTCAACAGGAATTGAGATATTCATCGAAAATGAAAGTCTTTAGAAATTAAAAAAATATCCAATAATGGAGACATGCTGGAACACATTCTTGTTCTTTTCCAGATTTTTTTCACACAGTTCTTCACTCCGAAAAAAAATTCTGCATCATTTTGCCCCGAAGGTTCAAAATGCCTCGTTGATCCCTATTTAAAAAAAAACAATCACTAATGTTTAGTTTTACAAATAAAATTCTTATTTCATGAAATAATCACCCATTATTACATTTAATCCAAGGGAAAGACTTTTTTTTTCAGATTGTGAGTCACGCACATCGAAATTGACTCGTCCGAATTACAGAAACTAACTGCATTGTTATTTTTCGTTCCCGTTACACCACAAAGTAGATAAAGAGGAAGAGAGAAGCAGCTCGCTTAATACATAAAAAAATAGCTATAAAGCTCTAGGGACGAAACGACACTGTGGTCAGGGAGGAAATGGTCAAGTGAACTGGGAAAGTTGACGGGAGATACGTTTGACAGACGGAGTAACTGAAGTTTTGACGTTAGGGTAGAGTTCTAACTGGGCACGTACTGCATGAATTACGAATGGCCTTGTGTGTGCAACGTGACCATCTTCACCTGTGTGTATTATCGGTAAAACTTCCGAACGTATTTTACAAATTGGGAAAAGTGATGGTAGAGCAGTTTTATCGAGAGACGTAGATACATTTGCTGATGGACAGGAGACCATAGAATTGTTATTGATTTTGCACTATATCGGTTTCGCTAGTAAATGAAAAGTAAACATGAAGTTGAATTATTAAACTCTAGAATGAATTTCATTTGAATTAATTAACAACATGAAAAGATTTAATCAATTGGTATCCCTTTCTTCAAATTGAAGGTCTATCTAAAAAAATACAATAAAAATTGGGAAAGTGCTCAAGCTCCCGTTAATTTTTGAAGAATTTTTCCAAATTTTTTTTCGACACCTTCACTCTGAAAAAAATTTCTGCAAATTATCTCCCTTGTTCACGAACTCGAATACCCAAAAATTGAGGCATTTACATAATTTCTTGAATTGCATTTCATCCAAAAAGATTTCTAAAATTTTCAACAGCTATGAAATTCACGATTACTCGAAAATAAAATGAAATGAGTACTGGCATACGAAAAGAAATAACTTTCCAGTTAACCCCTATAAAAATCCGCCATGCCATTCCAGAAATACACGAACGAGATGATTTTCACGAAGTGTATATACAACCTGAACTATATTTTTCATATTTGGAATGTCTCTAGACGCAGAAAATATAAACTGAAGATGGTTTCAGATGGCAGTACACACTGGCACTTCATACTTTTACGGGAATATTCACAGAGTTCAAACAGGTGTATAGTAACTCTGTACAGCGTTGGTAGTATCGAGTTAAATGTTCCGTGAGCTCTTACCACCTACCATCGGTAGTATTGTACAAAACAGCCCCCTCAGTTTTCCTACAACACCAGGAGGTTTTTATTCACCCGTTAAAGTACCGATTAGGCCAAGTTCACAGACGAATATGCAAGAGAAAATATTAGTCTTTGCCAACGCTATTTTTCCTCATTCACATTCAGTTATTTTTAGTGGGATTAAAAAATGCCTAATGCTATAATTTCCTTACCTTGCAGCCAACAGTTACCACTCTTGACTGAATGAATTTAATTCACGAATAAATCCTTAGAACTGAGAGGGAAGAAATGAAGATAGATATCCGATATATCGGAAGCAAAATTGAATGCACAAGGTAGCCTCCGCCAGGGAACATTACTATATGTGTATTAGAATTATAATAAAATATAGAAAGAATTGGAACTTGGGCCTGTCCGATTCATCCCAACATTTTTCAGGAAAAATCACAATTACAAACTTCAATTAATATTGTTCTCGGAACCCCGTTTCTCTCAATTTTTGGATCAACAGATCCATCTGCTTTTAATGAAAACCAACTCAATTTTGACAGAAAAATAAATTGATCAAAAAAAAGGGCTTCAATTAATTGCTACGATAATATTTGCCTTTATTATTAAACGGTTCCAATGAAAATAATTTCATTTCCATAGGAACCAAGCTCACTTTTTCAAAGCACTCCGTATAAATTTTAGATGAGCAGATACTTTGGTAAATACAGAGGGGATACAAGGATCCTTCAGAGTGAGTGAAAACACACCATATACAATACTGTCAAGTACCAAAGGAGCTCCACTGTCTCCCTACAACAGTACATAAGTCAATGACAATTTGTTCAAAAACTTTTTAATTTTGAACTACTAATTTTTATTCCTACCTCAAGACCACATGATCGATTCAACGGATCGATGGCACAAAATTCATTCGAGGGAAGCTTTAGAGACTCTGCTTCACAGCTTTGGGGTGACAAGACTACTAATCGTGTTGCATACAAACGGTAAGAAGGTGGTCCGTCTATTTTAGTCTGACCCCAACCAGCGAACTCATAAAAGTTACATTGTGGTAGAAAATCGTTATTCGGTAAATTGACCACCTTTATATTATCTCCGATTGGTAAAGCTTCGTTGAGCTGTAACCATCAAAACTTTTACAAAATTCCATAAAAGGGCTTTAATTATTAACGAAATATTTTGTTATGGAATCTTCGATACAACGCTGAATTGATTCATCTCATTCAATTTCATAACTGGCTTCTCATATTTTAGTTAAGTCACTCAGAATTACCTTTAGTACTGCGATGTCATGCTCTACGATGTAATCGTTTACGTTATTCTTAAAGTACTTCCAAGCATCGCGAAACCATCTTTGAATTTGATTGCATCTGCTACTTCGAGCTTGATTCCATCTAGTTCCATTAACTGTATATTTTTCATGTATAAAAATTTTCGCTACACCCTGCTGCTGTATTTTGGAGTCTGAAAATAGATCCACTACTCCAGCGATTATATTAATGTCCTTCTCAAGTGCATTGGAGACACAGTGAGCAGCTGTGAGAATATGTGTTGGATCAATTATTGCACCGCCACAGAGTCTGATCTGGTCATAAGTCCAGTCGATTACTTCCACCAAGTAAGGAAATTCGCCTAATTCTGGCGTTGATTGTTCGGGCCCATCGTATATTGCATCACCAGCTTCAAGAAAATTATTATTGTTTCTATTTTTTTCCCATTGATTACGAATATAATTGTCGAAATCAACTTTATATCCTCGCCCCAGTAAACTGATTGAACTATCGTTTGATTCGTATGTTTATCGCTAAACTGTTTCACCATCACAACAGGATAATGAAACATTCGAGAAATTCCGAGAAGATTCTGGACCTCCGTTTCTGGTCTGGTAAAAATATTCTAAAACATTCTCGAACGTTCCACAACCAGGAGTCCTTTCAATGGTCCAGAATCTTCTGGGACATTCTAGAACATTCTAGAACATATTATCATATTCTAGAATATTCTCCAAAATTCCAGAACATTCTAGATTCATGAGGAGTTCGGTGGTGCGATCTTTTGTGACAACCATATCTCCAAAGCCCATCCCCGCTTTTCAAAACCGAAACTTTCTCTATCAATGAGAGATGAAGGGCTACCGTATCATATATAATCCTTCTGGGACTGTGGGGTGGGTTGCGGAGTTATAGTAGTACCTCCGAAAAACCATGCTCATTTCTATTATATACAGGGTATAACAAAATTACGTGTCATCTGCGATTCGTCAGATTCAGGACTACAGGCCGTGTCCACGACCAAGGATTTCCATCCAAGTTCTAGTTCTGACAAGAAATAACTAGAACTTGGATCGTGGACACGGACAGCTTGGATAAGAAGGGCGGAAGGAAATCTCTGACGAAAAAATACTGCACGTCACATTTTTTCATCCGAGCTGATAATTTCACATGAGAGATAGTACGGATAACCAACCTCTACAGCTCACGCAATTAATTGCAATATTATAAATAATATCAGAAAACAATGGAAATTGAAATTGAATGTGTAATTTGATATTTCATGGATCCAATTTTATAAAGTTAACCCTAACTCCACCGGCAGTCAGCGGAGGGCAAACAATTTGGAGAGGAAAGTTCTGTCCGAGAACTTGGATTGGGACTTGAATCGTGGACACAGGCTTTAAATTCTGAATCGAAAAGTCCTGTGGCACTTCTCGATCAGATGTACTCCTGTCGAACTATTGAGGGTGGACAGATAGCCAATCTCGAGTGTCCAATGGGAAATATCGTATTAGTGAGACAAAAAAAAAACAATTAAATCTCAAATTTCGAGATTCTTAAAAAATATTGATTTTTTCTATGCGATACATCGTACTAGTGCTGACCCCACCGCACGAATAATAATAATTCGACAGGAATACGTCGATCGAAAAGCGCCAGAGAACTTTCCGATTCAGAATTTTCCCCTGAACCTAACGTATCGCCGATGACCCGTAGTTTTGTTACACCCTATATTGGCATGAATTACCTTGAAAAATTCCAATCAGCATTAATTCCCAGAAAATCCATAGAGAGGGCATGACATGAATTGGGTGGATGATTTTCACTCAATTGTTTCTTATCCTCCAAAACTTCAGAATGTGCTGCTCACAAGTAGTTATTTCACAAAGCTGCCTAATTTTGGAAGAGAATGTTTTGTTCCACCTGAAAAATTGAAGTTTCCCTACGTCAACTAGATTTCAATTCCCAAGTTGAGTTCAAATATCGTGACCACGGTACAAAAAAATTTATTTGTAACTTGCTATATGTCGTCGGAATCTGCTGCAATTACTGTAACTTATGTGAGATATCATTGTTTCGTGTGTCCTAATCTGATTCAATAGTCACGTATAGTTTATACAATAGCGGAAAAAATTAAAGGATCAAAAAAAATCCAAATTTTCAGCGGTTTTTCAAATGGCCGTATCTTTCTCAAAAATGATCGTATTGGAGTAAAAAAAAACAATTTGAAGCTTGAAGTCTCTAGTTTTAAGATCTTGAGACGAAAATTTCTCTCAAGTAATGTGCATCGCGCTATTCTAACGAGTACAGCGAAAAAATTTTTTTCAAAATTTTTTGATTTTCGTTTTTTTGTCTACGGACTTGGGAAAAATTTTCCCAGCTCAGCCACCATATGGACCGGATAGGTTGTTCATTCAGCTTCAATTTGCTTTTTTTTTACCTTGATTCGACCATTTTTTCCTGAGATATCTGACTTTGAATTAAAAAAGATCGTTTTCTCTTTGATCATCGATATCTCAGCAACCAATGATCGCACAGAAAATTAAAGGTGAGTTTCGAAAAGCTGAATAAATTTTCTACAAGAACAAGTCATTTTTTTCTCGGAAAAATTTTTTTTTACATCCGTTCCATGAATTTGAAAAAACAAGACAAAAAAGGCTTTTGGTGAATTTTTGAAACATCAAACTTTTAAGCAGAAATATTGAGAGAACCACACATGTTGAGTGTGCCTTTTACAGTTCAATATACCCACAAAAACCCTACAAAGTTTTAATTCAATCCACCCAGCCGTTTTTTTGTTTTATTCGATTGGATTTTTGAAAAAATTAAAGGATCACGTTTCATGCACTTAACAGTTCAGGATCTTTAATGAAATGAAAGAAAAGAATTTCCTCAACTTTTTCCTCATTTTCACTGCGAACAGCGTTTAAATTTATGAAAGAGAAAGATCGAACTTTTTATTGTTTTTTTTCATAAATTTAAACGTTGTTCAGAATGAAGATGTGGAAAAAGCTGAGGAAATTGTTTTCTTTCATGTGGTTGAAGATCCTCAACTGTTAACTGCATGAAACGTAATCCTTTAATTTTTTCAAAAATCCAATCGAATAAAACAAAAAAACGGCTGGGTGGATTGAATTAAAACTTTGTAGGGTTTTTGTGGGTATATTGAACTGTAAAAGGCACACTCAACATGTGTGGTTCTCTCAATATTTCTGCTTAAAAGTTTGATGTTTCAAAAATTCACCAAAAGCCTTTTTTGTCTTGTTTTTTCAAATTCATGGAACGGATGTAAAAAAAAATTTTTCCGAGAAAAAAATGACTTGTTCTTGTAGAAAATTTATTCAGCTTTTCGAAACTCACCGTTAATTTTCTGTGCGATCATTGGTTGCTGAGATATCGATGATCAAAGAGAAATCGATCTTTTTTCATTCAAAGTCCGATATCTCAGCAAAAAATGGTCGAATCAAGGTAAAAAAAAGCAAATTGAAGCTGAATGAACAACCTATCCGGTCTATATAGACGAAAAAACGAAAATCAAAAAATTTTGAAAAAAAAATTTTCACTGCACTCGTTAGAATAGCGCGATGCACATTACTTGAAAAAAATTTTCGTCTCAAGATCTCAAAACTAGAGACGTCAAGCTTCAATTTTTTTTTTTACTCCGATACGATCATTTTTGAGAAAGATACGGCCATTTGAAAAACCACTAAAAATTTGGATTTTTTTTGATCCTTTAATTTTTTCCGCTAATGTATTGACGTTGCTGTGATTATTACAAATATACTTCATGTTGACCTTCACTATATGATCACACAGAAAACACTGAGCTTAGAAGACGCTCAGAAGTGCGTAATCACTGCACATGTGGGCATATATATATGAAGTATACTTCACGTTCTCACAATCGAACGTGATGTACGCACACGTGTGCGTGATGTCCGCACTTGAATACATGATTTTCTTACTCTCAGTATATACTTTTGTGAGTGGGTTTCGCTATTATCTCGGTAAATAAGCGAGATAGAGCGGAATAGACGTTGATTTGGGATCAGGAGGGAGTTTATTCAGTTCTTCGCTATTATTTCGGTATTCAAGCGAGATAGAGCAAAATAGACATTAATATGGTATCACCAGGGAGTTTTTCCAGTGTTTCGTAATTATCCCGGTGAATAAGCGAGATAGAGCGAAATGGACATTAGTTTGGGATCAGGAGGATATTTTTCATGTGAAAACTCCCTTCTGATCCCATATTAACGTCTATTTTGCTCTATTTCGCTTGTTCGTTGATATAATCACGAAAAACTGAAAAAATTCCCTCCTGATCCTGAATTACCGCCTACTACGCTCTATCTCCCTTATTCACCGAGATAATCGCAAAAAACTGAGGAAAGTCTATGGCGATCCCAAATTAACATCCATTCCACTCTATCTCGCTTATTCACCGAGATAACCACGAAAAACTGGAAAAAATCCCTGGTGATTCCATATTTATATCTATTTCGCTCTATCTCGCTTATTTACCGAAATAATAGCGAAAATATCTCCCAAAAGTATATACTGAGAGTAAGAAAATCACGTACCCAAGTGCGGACATCACGGAAACGTGTGCTTACATCACGCACACGTGTGCGTACATCACGTTCGATTGTGAGAACGTGAAGTACGCCCACATGTGTAGTGATTACGCACTTCTGAGCGATATTGTGCTATAGCTATATCATACTTCTCAGTGTACACTCTAAAAAAACTATACTAAAGACAAGTATGAGCTTATTCTCATGATATGAGTTCAATGTAATACTCGTCACAAATATAACTCCCATGCGTGGAGTTGAAAATACTTGTGATAAGTAAAAAAATACTTGTGACAAGGATTTTTTCATAGTTATGACAAGTATGGTTACAAAGCGAAATAGCGCGATTTTGCTTTTTAGTTTTCTTTGAATCTCTTGGAATTCTTTACAAAGAAGGATTCGGACAAGGGAGGCGTATCTCCATTACTTTCCAAGATATTCCTATGGAAAGATCGAGGAAAAAATCGAATTATCCTGTTATAAGTTGATTTTTTTTAACGACTTATATTTTTGCGATCGTTATCAATAAACTAATAGAGATAGGGCGATTCGGCCCTCGTCCTTCTCTCTAGAGAATAAGTGCATATTATTTAACGACTCACCTTTATGATCGTTTTCAAGACAAAATTCTGGAAACAAAGCGAGATAGCGCGTTTTATTTTGATCCTTTTTGTAGAACTCAAAATATCCTACAAATTTTAAATCTACTTTGTTTCAGCTGAGAGTAGAGAGTATTCCTCCGACTTGTATCAAGTATATATTCTATACTCACACCAAGTATAAAAAAACTCGACAGGAGTACTGCTTACACTTGAGTCGAGTATTTTTCATACTATTCACCACGAGTATACTCTTTTTAGAGTGTAGAATACGAATAGAAAAGATTAAATTTCTTATCTTGATCGTCCAATAATGACAGTCAAATAATAGTCCAAATAGAGCGTCACGAGCGAAACAAAACTAGTCATGAATATTAAAGACAAAAAAAATGATAGATTAAAAAATATTCACTTATTAGTAGCAATAATATTTTTCTTCATTCTCAAACAACTGAAATAAAAATAATTTAATTCCTTTTTTCTCATATGGGAATTTTTAATCTTCCAAAGCTTCCCGTATAAAATCTAAATGATCGAATATCTTAAGATAAATATGTTATAATGAGTTCTAATCACTTCAAATCAATTCATTCAACGTAGTGGAAAATTCTTCGAACAAAAAGTGAAGAGACAATCTTGCCCAGAGCCTTCTGCTCATGGAATATTTTCACACCGAGAAATCTCCAAAAATTGCGGTGGATCACTAGAAAGCTCTCACAATTTTTCCATGGATGGCTATAACGAGAAACATCGAATATCATTTAAATATGAGTGAAAAAAGAATTTTTAAAGATATTCTTGGATGAGAATTACAAAATTCTATTTCGACTATGGATGAACCAAAACATCTGATACCATAATCAGAAAATATTCCAAACATCTTTTCCATCAATGGGGATCTAATCCTGAAAAAATATAAATAAAAATGAATCATCATTATTAATTAAATTTTTGACAATAATTTATTATCATTCTACTCTTCTTTAGTTTAATGAATATTCTAATTCTCTCCGTATCCTGGAGAGGACTTCATACAGGAGTTGGAACGGCAATACTTGATAAATAATTATTTGAATTAATTTGAATTAAGGTTATATATCCAAACATTAATGAAATTACGTTTATTCCAACAATAAGCATAGAATATCATTTTTCGAAAAACTGGAGAAGTATCAGGGTTTTTTCACAGGACTAACCATTGAAATGTCTTTCAGGCCTTAAATTCATGATTTCAATAATAAAACTTCATGGAAATAAGAAAATTCATAGCCACCACTTGCCCTCAATAAAATCCGATATAATGGCAAGCACTCTATCAATTAACGATTCTGCATCTGTAAAAGCTTCACTGAATTCATTATGAGGAGCTTTCAATCACACTGAGAATAGAATTTCGACAAACACAAAGATACTCCGAGCCTCCAGACTCGAATGGCCGAAGGCCATTATTGTAATTGCAATATATTTACCAATTACCTAAATTACTCAATTACCTGATGGTCCAGTGGAGTGTTTGAATTATTTGAAAACAAGTCAGTGAAATGGAATTGGAAGAAGTGAGAATTTTGAGGAAAAAGGAGCAATGATTGTTAAGAGGAATTATAATTACGTTAGAGAGAGAATAATATTCAGGAGTTGAGGGGAATAGGTAATGGCCAAGGTGAGGGCCAAATGGAAGATGTAGGAGCAGAGGAATTAATTAATGAATCAGTCTTACGCGATAAAGCGTAAAAACAAGTGGAGATTGATTTGAGTTGAGCGATTAAAGTAAGTGAAGTGAAGAGCGTAACTGAGTAAACGGAAGCGGAGAAATAAGTGAGTGGTGCTCGGAGTAGTGAGGAGTTTTTTCAGGGGGTGAGTAGAAAATCGTAGATGGGAGGAGAGTGCGAAAATAATTAATTAATGGAGCCTTCTGGTAGAATCCATTTCTATATCAACCCGTTTAAAAAAATTGAATTCTCCCGTACGTGGGAGAGACACATTGCGAATCAAATTTCGTAATGCTTCTCAACTCTTTTCGAATGTCGAAATATATTGAAAGCACCTCCACTCTGTGTATATACGACAACGTAAAGTTCATGTCAGTTGTGCGCACTTCAATGTAAAATCTGGAATTCATTTCTACTTCTTCCAGTTTTCACAGTGAGGACACGTTGAGCTACGTTAACCACTGATAGTAGTATGACGTATACGTTATACTACTATCGATGATGAATGATTTCCGAGATCTTTTAACATATGTCAATGTAGCTTAATGCACCTTTACACATAACTGGAAAAAGAAATTTGTTCTGTTCCTCTTATAAAAAAAATAGTACTTTCTTTTTATTTCAATAAGTGAGAAAGAGAGTAAATAATATTTGTTTGTTTATTCTTTTGTTAGATCCTCTTTTCCCAGTATCGGTTGTAAGCCATGTCCCACTTTCTTCTCTCAGTACTGAGGATGAGATTATGAATAATATGGTCTACTATATGATTGGTTTGTCACCACTTGTTGGGTTCATGGTGGAGAAGATGATGTACATTCAAAACTTTTGAATCAAAAGGGCTTTGGAGACAGTACCTAATTCTTCGGACGCCACGCGAAGAATAACATCGAAAACTTATCATCAGATTATTTCATTCCATTTTCTCACTTCATTACGTCTTTTCATAATTTTTTTCCCCATTCCAGATTATTTTCTTTTTTGTTTTCTTCATACCTCTGTTTGCATTTTTTTCTTTTCTTCTACTTTTTGAGTCTTTTTTTAATTGTCATCCTCCTCTTCCACTCATTGTGTTAATCACAAGCACAGCTCCACCATGCATATCTGAGCTGATGACCAAGTCTGGTAGAGAGAAAAATCAGAAACGACTTGAGGAATATTGAAAAAAGACTTAGAGCAGATTCAAAAAACACATGAGGAAGTTTTAAAAAAGACATTGGGAAGATTCAAAAAACCCTTGGAAAAAATTCAAAAAAGACATGGAAAAATTAAAAGAAAACTTAATGGAGAATAGATTTTTTGTATCTCATTTCTTCATTATTACTTTTTCTCTTCTCTTTATGTGTCATGGCTTCATTTTTTAGATAATTTATAGAGCTCTCTCTAATTAATTCTTCTTTGCCACTCACTGCATCATTTTACTCATGTTTACCAAGTCATATGTGCACACATATCCGTATTCTTATGAATCAAAAAATTCCGTCTCATGTAATACAAATTCGAATGAAATCCGTATTGAAATTGATATTTCTCAAAGTTTGTTTACTCTTGTGAACAAGGTATCAGCTATGGCTGGCGATATTTTCAGATGTATAAAGTTTCGGGTCCTGGTGATTGCTAATTATTGGAAATTGCAAACTATTAATTAACATGAGAATTATTAATGAACAAAATACTAATTGAAGTCATACTTAGCCCCATCCCACGTTGATTAATTAGAAAGAAACAATGTCAATACTCTTTGGATTGATGGAAAAAGAATTTCATGATGAGGGAAGAATCATTGTTACCAATTTTATCACTTAAATTGTTCAATATCGGTCATGATATTTTGATAAAAAAACTTGGCCTTCAAGATCCTTAGTATCATTGTATTGATTTATTTTCTCCTCCTAATGAATTATTTTGAGTAATATAGAATCAAGCAAAACGATCGGCGAAAAAATTAAAAAATTCTCATCAATAACAAGATGACGAATTAATGCAATAATAACGAGTCAGGGTCAAAAAAATGTAGAAGCTATCAAACTTACGCTTTGTTTACTCTGAAACAACGAACTGATACGTCAAAAAATATTCTGGCTCTCTCTCACCGGAGAAAAGATGCACGGCATCATAAGTCTCTCTATTACGCTAATTAACAGTGAGATATTCACTTATAATACCACAAGAGCTTCAAAATTATCGGGTATTTCCCGATAGGTTCGTTGCAAACAAATGAAGGAGTCAAGCGCTGATCTCGCGCTTCGCGCTCGTGATTTTTCCTGAAAAACTTGACGACTCTATTTGTTTGCAGGGAACCTTGAGGGAAATGCCAGATAATTTTGAAGCTCGTGTGGTATTCGGGGGATTATTTTTCCGTCCCAAATGTCGGCCAAAAGAATTGCACCATGAGACGAAGGTGGTTAATTTGACTGGATCATGTTTTGTTTTTTATATATAGCAACTACCAGAGAAAATTTTCAAAAAATTATCAGTATAATACCATGTAGGTTGTACCACGTGACGTCGAATGGTGCAATTCTATTGGTCGATATTTGGGTCGGAAAAATAATCTCAAATATTCGCATCTCCAGTCAGGATGTACCACAAAATTGCACTGAATTTCCCAGAGACATGGCGACTCTTAGAGAAAAACTTTGAGGTTTTCTAGGGAGACGAATTTCTCTGAAAAATTCATAAACTTTATCACAGAAAAATGATGTGAAAAAAGGAGCCTAAGGAAAGATACTCTAAGAAATTGTCATTTCTTCCATCATTAAAGTTATTCATTTCATCAAAATCATTCGAATATTTAAATATAAATTTATTCAGTAATGAATCAATCATAAGTAGATTTCTGCTATTTATCTTTTAGGAATATCTATTATTTCGTGACTCCACTTTGAGGGGCAATGGAATGCCTCATATGTGTTTAATTCTTAAACCAATTGTTTGATGATATTTTTCAATGTTTTCATCATAAAATAGTGTCAACGACTGGGGAAGGAAATTAGTCAGTCGATGCTTCTGATATTCAGAAATGAAGCGAGATAGCCTAAATTTCATAATGAACTTTTCTGTAGAAAAGAATAAAAGCGACAAAAAAGCCCCTTTACAAAAATGCTGATACCGTGGTGCCCCTGGGTTCTGACAATGCCTCAGGAAATGACAATGTTTGCAAATTCTTCAGTTGTATTTGAATGTACAGTATATTATTTGATATTCAATTGCCGAGCTCGTTTAGCGCAACAAATATGTATTGAAATGATTAAATGACATGCAATGAGCAAATAATTGTTGCCTTCAATTAATGCTGTCAGAAACTATCCCTAAAGTATCAGAAACCGGCAGAGGTAAAAATTTCGGTTTTACCTCTCCACTACTGAATTTATTTATTAATTCATAAATAAAAGAGAATTCATTCCATTCACACAAAATATTTTCCTCTGTAACTGTTATGTTATTTTACCGGATCAAAATGACTTCGAAAGGTCTCAGATACTCCTAGAAAAACAGTCTCAGAGTTTGAAAGATTTCCTCTCATTTCATTGATTTTTCCAGGGAGGAGGAACGAAAAATTTACCTTCGCGTATTCATGTACAATTGAATTAGTGGAACACCAAACACCCCACCCCTCTTATACTGCTCGATCCAGCCTCACTCCACCTGCATCGGGGGTAACGAACCAAGACAATTAACAATCAATCACAAGCATCTCTCGCGTCATTGAAATTACGTCAAACGTTGTATTTGTGTAATTGTCCATTTATTCCCATCTCTAGTCTGTCACCTGACAAATTGCAATGCACCCTTTTCCCTCAAAAACGTACTGTCTCTCAACATTCGTTGGGGAGGGAAAGAGAACGAGAGAGAGAGAGGAAGAGAAAGAGATACCACACCTGTGGACATCTACACATTTTACTGTCAATTTCAAACGAATTGTCGTTGGTTATATTAATTAGCGTAACATTCCGGTGGGAATACGCTAGCATGGTAATTGCCATTGTCAAAACGATTGACGGTAGAACCACAGTTATAACCACACTAGCAACAGCCTCTGAAAGAGTTTGATGAACTCATTATGACACGAGAATAATATTCATAGTCATAATTTCGTTCCAGGGTAAAAAGAACGAGAGTGCAAGTTTAGTGATTAAAAACATTCATTATCTCATTCAAAAGTTTTGTTGAACGAAAGAAATATCTCCTTGGACTAGAATGGGGAAAATGAAACTAACAAATGGACCGCAATATCTCGAATTTGATGCGAGATATCGTATCGATTAATCGATATTTGAATTTTTTCCACTTAAACTAAAACAGGTGCAGTGAAATTATCGAATGGTCTGCAATATCTCGCATCAATTCATCCATATTTGAAAATGATCGATTGAAAGCTAATGTGATATTTTTTTTAAGTCATTAAATTATGTTATCAATCATTAAAACATGTCTTTTTTTCAAAACTGCTTTTTGAATAAATTGAAGCAGCCACGCGTAGGACGCCTTCAATCACTAGTCAAGACGTGAAAACGAGAGCTTTGAGCTTTTCCTAATAATTTATTCAAAAACCTATGGATTCCCTTAGCTCGCTTTCGAATTCCAGCTAAAAGTCGTTACGGTTTGACCAATGACAGAGAAGCGTAACACGCACTCCATATTTTAAAAATAGAACAGCACCCAGTTCCCGAGACAATATTTCCAGTTCCGGAAACGTACGGATCTACCTAAAAATTTTTAATTATTTCCATAATAATTATAATTTTCTCTACCTTCATGTAAGCACAAACAACTTGACCTCACGATAATTATGCGTTAAAGCCCCCGGGCTGTTGCCATCGTCCAAGATCCTGATATCTCTTTGTAAATAAATGTACATAGTTGCTGTATATATGTTAATAAAAACTTCTAAAATAATTATCATAGCAGGAAGAATGACTCAGTACTATTATGCAAATTCCAATCATTCTTGATTTTAAAAAACCGTGAATGCTTGATACACCACCTATGTATTAAGTTTTCGATTAAAAAGATAGTTCCTCCGTAAATTTTCGTCTGAATCAGAATTTTTTCATATTATTTTAAAATCTTAAAAAATTTACATACGATTATATCGTCTTTATTATCACATAGCGTGTCGGTTCTGCCTGGAATATTACGTCTCGGTAGACGATGCTTTCATTGAAAACGTTAGCTAAAGTATTTTGTTAAGCTAAAATTCATTAATTCGTATTTATTATTCCAGAAAATTTTCGAATAGCATTAACTAGAGAACAGACAAAACGCTCGTGACGGAAAGACGCCTAGACTGGCTTTGGATATGCAAATGGTTAGAGTTAAATCCTCATTCTCCCCTGTATTTGTAAGTCCGTTATATATATATATGTGTGTGTATGTGTATGTGTGCGTGCATGCAAGTACTCATCTTCAACCCACTGTCTTTTTCAGTGAAAAGGGTGTCTTCACGACGTATTTATAGCTCCCTTCCTTCCCGTTAGGTACACATATACCGCAAGGACATTCATACTTTTTGATGAATGCCTATACTCTCTTCCTCTCTATCCCTCTCTGACTTTATTCTCGAGTTGATATTAAACTTAGTTGCATAAAATTATAAATAATCCTAGTTACCATTGTTCTCTTTCATCCACCTAAAAAGGCCCTAACAAAACTGGATTCTACTATTGTCGACTGCCTTATTATTTTTTAATTAATTTTTTTCCCTCTGGTCCTTTTCATTCAGAAAAATAAATTTCAGAATATCATTTGTCATTAAATTTTATAATTCACTTATACACAATTCAAACGTGTCAGGACTCATGTAAGTTTTCGTAAAATCTAGTTTACTCGGTGATTAAAGTATTCACCTCACTGCGATTTAGATTTCTAGGGTCTCGAGACACTCGCCTTTATCTAAAGAGTATACATGTACGATGGGATTTCTACTACCACTCCCAACATCAATGTTTGCCTTCAAGCTCTCTCTCGTTGACTTATCAGTATCTAGTGTCTCTCAATTTCAACACGCTATCATTCTGACAGATTTTGGGGGATTTGATTTAACGTATAAATATTAATGTGCCAACGTTCTCTAACTCTGTGGCACGATGAGACATGTACATTTTGGATTAGTGAATATGTCTTTTTTCATCCGATAAAAATGCGTTTTTTTTTGTTTCTTGCCTTCCATTAGTGATGCAGAGACAGACTCAATTTCAATGTTGACATTCGCGTGTTTCGAGGTAGTGTTTATGTACACATCCATTGAAAAAGAGAGAAGAGACTCGGGGAAACACCAGTGGGGTGAGGATCACGTGAGAACAGATCGATAAGCTCTTACTTTAGCAGTTCAGTAGACTGTCTCGGTGACAAAGCAGACGGGACAGTGGAATTGTGATTAGTTACTCTCTCTCTCTCTCTGTCTCCCTCTCTCAGTTCTTCAAAACAATGCATAATTACATAATTATTGTTGGCCCGTTACTAGGCATAATTAAGACACATCACTCCTATCGTCTGGTATTCATCATGCTTAATGTCTTCAACAGCAGACAAGCCACTACCGGATTTTCATCCATGTGAATCTGACAGTCACTGGGACATTATATCAGAGGAATATAATTACCATGAAATCATCACATTGTCTGATGAATAATTGACTTGTCATGATCCAAAAAAAAAAATGAAGAAGCTCGGAAAATCAGGAATGAATCAGGATTTTTTCGGAATAAAGACTTCATGGAAAAATCAGAAAAAATGGGAAGATGCTCTAGCATGTCTGCATTGTTGCGCAATTTTTTGGAATTTCATGAATAATGTAGGGGAGACCGGTGCAAAATGAAGTACGGGGGCATGTGCTTTAAAGTATCCCATTTTGCCCCGGTCTCCCCTATATCTAATTCTATCTAATTAGATCTGCAGTCATATCTCGGTGAATATGGGGTCATATCTGTGGAGATATAGACAGATATGCTAGTAAATCTGATAAGATCTGAGAACCCCACAACGAAACGGCCCAGATCTGCAGAACATATAATTATATATAATTAGATCTTGGCGAATCTGTTATTTAATAGAATTGGATCTGATCAAATCTGAAGCTTAGAATTTTTTTCAGAACTTTTCGAGAAAAGTGCAAAAAAATTCTAAACTTCAGATTTGATCAGATCCAATTCTGGACTCACTTTTTGCACTCACATCTTTTAAATTACCAGTCTCATGCTCTACCAATTGAGCTATTGTGAGTTCCGATATTTACCTTCGAATTTTTGACTCCGATACATTACCTTATTTTCACCACCTCCCTGCCTGAGGCAAATTTAAATCAATTTCAAATTAATTTTTATTTTGGGCTTCATTCTGCATAATTACCACTCATTCATATTTTCTAAAACTCGAAATACAAATAAATGATCAAAAAATCAGTCATCAAAACCAGTATTTATCCTCCAATTTCATCTACGACTCTTGTTGAACTCTATAATGCTATGTTACAGAGTCAATTCTGTGAGTAAAGGAGAAACTGAAGTGTGTGTGAGAGAGATAGAGAGGTTGCGAAGGTAGATTTGGTGGAAACGGACGGTGTTTGCACGAGTGGGCAAATAGCCTCTCTCCATAAATCGAAGTCAACCGAACCGAAAAGCTGATAAATTAGTTATTCCGTTAGTCGTCTGTCGTTGCAATGCTCAGAACTCAACGTAGAATTTGATCTGAGGTTTCTATGGAGTGGTCCTGTTTCCACATGTGTATTATCTTATTCGTAGCATTCGTTCCAACGATGAATAACTCACGTTGATCAAATTAGCTGATTTTATTTGTACTTCTTCCTGTCTGACTATTATTTCTCGATTTTTACGAAAAATCGTTCCTCTTGATCCGACATCAAGTCAAATACACATTCGAGTATTGAGAAATGTAGAAATGAGACAGGAACCAATTGTCGTTCACAAAAACATTTATTATCTCAGATATGCAATTAACTCCCCATGAATTTTAGGTTTCATGGCGAAGATAATGTCGAGATAGTACCCAAGAGTCTTGAGAATAAGGAATCACACTACGTTATGTTGATATTTGCCGAAGCACGTGCAACCCTTCGAATTGGCCTTGAGGAGGGTGAACACGTGTACCACACATGTACTAACATTGATGACAATCTGAATAATTCCTTATGTAATTCATTTCCCTAATTCTTCATCCACTCCAAGTGAATTTACCATTGAATTGACAGAATGTTCTCTTAACATAATTCATTTAATAATAAATTTTATTTCATCTTTGTATACAAAAACTCAACGCTAAAATACTATATGAATTTTCTCTTTATCATTTAAATTAATATTAGAATTAAGGTTAAACGATGAAGTCAAGGCACCGTGAAATTTCCCTGTGAAAAAAGAAAAAGTACATTAATTATCATTTATTGTTCATTGGAGAAAGTATATTTCAACGTTCTCAATTACCTCACGCTTCGGATTATTCCCTTGTGAAACTTTCCTTGGAATTTCTCTGAGTAAAAGCGTGGAAGGCTCGTGAATGGGCACCGGTGATGAATTTGTAGACTGTCTCTTGATCTCCATTGCATATGCTGGCTTAGGTAACCATCTGCAAAAAATGGACATCTCGGTTTGAAATAGGTTTTTTTAGAAATAATTCTATTGAAATGCTGAGAAAATTTCAGATGAAAAACCTGCGTTACTGCACCTTTTTCTGCAGATTTTTTTCCGTCAAGTACTCACCTGTGGATAACAGGAGACAGCAGATCTCTGTCTATATCTGCTGGATTCGTTGGTTTCGTCATCCACGAGATGAGAATACCTACGACGACGACAGTAAGAGTTCCCAAGCCCGCGAACCAGTGATAAGACAAACGATACAGTGGAAACACATCCGATTCACTACAAAATCAAAAATTACTCTCAATTAATGGAAAAATCAACAACTTTACTGTAAATCCAGAAAATACTAACTCATGGTTCTTCGGGAATTGACTTAAAAAGCTCTCACTGATGTTACTGGGGCACTGACTCAGATTTACAGGAAGTTTCTTTGGAACAATGACTCCAGTTGCAACCATTGTATTAGCACCAAGACTTGACCATCCAGAGACGAGGAAACCAACGACAGCACCAACGAATGCACCCTAAAAATTCCCAAACTATGATCTTTTAGCTTGAAATATCCGACGAAACGTTATGAATCTTAATCAAAGCAATTGTTCATCAGTCTCGAAACGAAGAATAAATGCAATAAATCTTAATATTCAATAGAATCATACCTTAGAGTTTGCCCAAGGAACCAACATTCCTAGTGTGAAAACTCCGAAGGATGTGCCAGCAGCTATAGCCGCCAGACTCCCCGTCACCTTAGAAAATGAAAAAGAGATCAATAGAGAGTGATCAAATCGAACAGCAAAGCTTCTTTAACCCTCTGCATTGCAAAAGGCACGAATTGTCGCGTAATAGCACGTATTGGGATAGTCGTGCGAGTCAAAGGGTTGAGAGGTAATGGAAGGCCTCGGCATGTATTGTATTTTCAAACCAGTTGTTTGGCGAAGTTGTCAAAAATGTGGCAATAAGAACGAGGACATTAATCACGGCGTATGGGAGTGTCCTGCTTACTTAGCAGCTAGAGAAAAAATGGAACGGAAACTGTTGATTTACACTCAATTCCCTGCAAGTGTCCAATCACTTATTGCCCCATTAAATATGAAGATCCTGTCAATATTACTTGAATTTTTACGAACATGCCATATAAAAGTGTAACTATTTAACTGATCCTGCACCTATTATTGACTTATATTCATTCATTCTTTCATTATTCTGTATTCTTCTTCTTCTTCTTTATGCCGAATGGACCAACATAAGTCTGGAAGCAATATAATTCTGAAAAAAAATTATTTAGCGATATTCATTAACCCTTCAAGTACGGGGCCCATACGCCACGGCCTGTCCCCATCAGCTGGAAGCTTTCTGACGATCAGATTCCGCTGTTCAATGCGCAATATTTCATGAACGGTTCATCCAAAAATTATGGAAAAACTTCCATTGATTGCATTGGCTTTCCATAGAATACTATAGAGATATCACTTTTTTCAGATTTCGCGTTACAGAAATATTCAGTGAATTTTTAAGCCTAATTTTAATCCTGTTAAATGATTAGTTGCTAAACTAGTCTTACATGCTAAAATTCTTTATAAATAACAAAGAAATTATCAATCCTATTGAAATTTACATTGCGCCATTTGATAGAAGAATCTTCAGAGTAATTTGAGTGCAAAATTTCGATTTTTTCTAAGGAAATTTCTTCGATAAACGAGACCATTGAATTTATTGTTTGTCAAAAACAATAAATTTTGTTTATAAAAAAAAATGGTAAAAATATTGCAAAAAAAAATCTCCACCAATTCGAAGACAGTTCCATTATCTACTCAAATCAATATTTCTAATGTCTATATCTGTAATCGTATTTGAGAAAATGATTTTCGAATGTTGATGGAGAAGGTCGATACGATATATGGACTCCGTACTTGAGGGGGTAATGTTTTCATCATAACAAAGTGTCGAGGAGTGACGAAGGAAATTTGAAAACCGATGCTTCTAGTATTTCATGAAGAAAAAAGCATCATGATTATTGCTCAACAATGAATTTGAAAATTCGCAATTTATTGAGCTTCCCGTTACCCCTTAATCAGAAGAATGAAATTATAATATGCACTCAAGCGGCGAACAGAGTTGAGTCGAATATGTTCGAATTGATTAACTCTACTCACCGACAAAACACCGCCCATTTTTTCAATGACAAATAGCAAGGCCATAGCAAATAGTCCCAAAAAAATCACAACACTCTTGACAAAAATAGTGGAGCATCGATCATTAGGCTTGAGTTGAAAGCATCCTTTCACGAAATCCTCCAACAGAACAACTGAAGTTGAATTGAGTCCCACCGATAGTGTACTATAACAGAATGATTCTCTAAGTCATTAATTTCCTCATTATAATGAACCACAGATGCAGAAATATATTATACTTTACCTTAATGCAGCACTGAATATTCCAGCTACAAAAAGCCCTGGAATTCCATGAAGATGACCGGCAATTTGTATAACGAAAGCCGGCAGCATTTGATCGTCAGTCTTTATTAGGCCGGATGCCCTTGGATCGCATTTTGGTGGTGCCCACCATGCGAATAATACTAGACCACACCAGCAGGTCAATGAGATAAACAGCATAACTCCAATCGTAAAAATCAACATCGCTCTACATTGAGAATTCGTGGTAATAATTATGATAGTTATGATAGCGTAATTATCTCATAATTACTCACATCTTGGAGCTTCTCTCGGAAACTAGTGAACTGTATCTTTGAACAACGGTTTGATTAACGGAGATGTAAGCAGTACTGTAGAGACAGGAACCAATTAGCACCGTCCACACTGTGTGCCTTGTATAGGGCGAACTATCAAAACTGTAAAATTAAAGGAAACATGCTTGATTAAATAATTATATCATTAATTGAGATGGCAGAAGATAGAATATCATTTCGAAGAATATGAAATAGGATATATAAGGAATAATAATAGATTTACCGAGAAATACAAATTAAAAGAATAAGGTCGACTTTGTGA
The DNA here is from genome assembly GCA_963942555.1 of Aleiodes leptofemur. Taxonomy (NCBI): domain Eukaryota; kingdom Metazoa; phylum Arthropoda; class Insecta; order Hymenoptera; family Braconidae; genus Aleiodes; species Aleiodes leptofemur. The sequence goes on from OZ012610.1 coordinate 14,158,173, forward strand.
TTATTGAGCGTATTTTCTCCAGAACATTCTTTTTTAAGGGAAATGAGAGTCATAAAAAAGATTGTTGCGTAATTTTTTTACAAAAATAAACTTATCCCTTTTATGTCTTCATTCCTAATCCGCCGTTTTATGATAATGAAATTAGCACACATCTCACAATTTATTGCATTCTTTCAAATAAATAAATTATCATAATTTGAAAAAATTTATAAAATTGCACTTGTATTTTCCAAAAAAAAAAAAACATATAAGAATTGCCAGATGTCTGCTATCTTCAGTATTATGCATTTTTATATTGACAAATCTTGAAATAATTGCAATAACAATTGATTATTTTGCAATATTCTGGCGCATATGTTCATTTTACGATATTCTATCTGTGATATTTGAAATGTGATCAATTGTCGTAAAACTATTACTTCAGAAATTGTATCCTGTTATTCTCCAAAGCTTTCCTCCACACCTCTCCTGGTCCTCCCACTTGCTGCGTTCCCAAACTCGTGACAGCAACCACCGCGAATATCATGACTCCCACTTGAAATGTATCGGCCCACACAACAGCCCTAATTCCTCCCTGATAAGCATCAACAATTGATAAATGATTAATATGACGGATAAATGAGAACAAAAATGGGAAAATCACAAATTTAGTTTTTTTGGGGGAATTTTTCGAAATCTAACCGAAATACTGATTTTGATGAAAATCTTCTTATAGGTCTCATTTTCCCCTTCAGAAAAGATTTCTACAAAAATTTCTGTATTTCGCTTAGTTTCCGAGATATTTCCCAAAAACTCCGAAAAAAAAATCGAACTGAATAACTCCTTCAACATTACTTTCTATCAATCACGACACATGCTTGTAATTTAGAAACCACATGATTGATACACTAGTTGTGATAATGGAGAATCAATGTTTGTGCACAGAATGTTCATTTAACTGAATGTACACAAAATTATATGCAGACAACGTAGAGTAAATGTGTAATCCTAAACATAATACTGTGTAAACAGGATGAAGAATAAATTGAGTATACATAGCATAGAATCATTTGAGCAGGATGTGTAATCTTGGGGATAATTGTATGCATACATGAAATTAAACAAGTGTTAATGCAACTTGAAATTTGAGATTCCTGATTACCATGAAGGCATAACATTTCGGACTTATTTTTCCTCACTACTTAATTGAAACATCAAAAAATATAGAAAAATGATTAATTTCATAAGAAAATGTTCGTATTTATAAAAGTCATTTTTCTCAATAATTAAACTAAATTTAACAATAAATTATAAAATTTAGAATGTAATATTTTCCTCGAGCTCTATCACAAACAGAGTAAACAATGTATTGAAGAGATTAATTAATCTGCCAATAAATTTTCATTAATTTGAAGTTTTAACAAATTGTTGAAATAATTAAACGCACAAGTAATTAATCACTTTAGGTTGTTTGATAATAGTAGCAGTAGGGTAACAAGAGGCTTTGTTGAGGGGCCAACGGTAGCTACTCGATAGCCCCTGGGCCATTGTCTGCCCTTGTGCCATTGTTATATCCTATGGTTTCTCTACCATAAACATTTCAACGGTCTCTCTAAGCATCCTTTGCCCAGTAGTTTCAACTTTTTGTTTCACTTTCCTTTTTTTTTTACGTTCTTCTCTTTAAATAACAATGTAATAAACAATGTACTCACCAATACAGTGTAAAAAACACAGACACAGCAGACTACTCCACCAATCAAGTAGATACTTATTCCAGTAACTGTAAGTTGACAATAAATTCATTAATAATCAATTATTAGAAAAGAGAAAATATCTTGAAAACCAAGAGGATTCATCAAGAAACCTTTTTTGTAACCAATTAAATTCTCTACTAAAAAGGTCTCTTAATGAATTTTTCTAAACCCACTCGTTTCGAAGATATCCAGAGAAGAATCCAATAGTGAAGTGATGAGAAGAATCAAGTCGACAAATTTTCTTATATACATTTTCTTGCAATGAGTCTGGAGAAAATTATCGAGAGACTTTTTTTGTTGAAAATTTTATTGGCTACAAAAAACGGTCTCTTAATTAATTTTCTCAAACCTCATCGTTCTCAAGATATTTTAAGAATAATTCACCCATTATCCTTCGACTTATCCTTCGTTCACCTCTTTACCACTGAATTCATCAGATATCACCTGAGAATATTGTAAATTTTCAAATCACCTTGATTAAGCGCAAGTGCCGGTACATACACGACTATCGATTGATACAGCACCTGTCACATATGATTATTACTCAACAATTTTTTTCAAAAAATCCACTATCAATCATAAATCAAACTGATTTTTCATATTCAACTTTTGTTCAATTAATCCATTGTAAAATTTTATAAATTCATTATTTCCCTATCTCTTACCACGTCAATGACAAATATCAGCGATATCAATATCCTCACTCCCCGATTGAAGCGCAACTCCAAATACTGTTGGAAAATATCGGGAAAAAAAAATCATTCAATCATTAATACCAGATTCATACAGAATTCATTAATTAATATCACATGACAAATTGAAGAATTGTATCACCAACCTCATAGCATGAATTCACTTTTAATTTCATAAAAACTGGTAGATAAACATTGGCTGTAATTATACCAGAGAATAAAATTGATATTATTGTTATCCAGTATTGTGTACCAAAATTATAAATTTCAGCTGGTGTACCGAGTATCGTTACGCCTGATATAAAACTGTTAATACAAATTGAAAATTAATTAATCAATTAAAATAATCAATAATAATAAATTAATGTAATTGAATGATATTAGTTATAATAACCTGGCGATAAGTGATGCAGACACTGGAAAAACAGTAAATCCACTTCTACCAAGTATATATTCAGCTGCTGTTGATTTCAGTGCTTTACGAAAATGCCAAATTCCAGATGCTGCTGAGAAACTAAGCATCAGTGCAAATACCAACCAGTCTGCCCAGTGAAAGTACCTCTCTGGGTCTTCTGTCATTTTGATAATGATTCGTGTGGCATAAAAAATTCAACTGAAAGAAAGGATAATCATGAAAATTAAGGATTCCAGTAGTAAAGTAGGATTTAGTCGGTTTTAATGTATTTTCCAGTTTTTTGTCAGTATTTCGGAATTGAATGGAGATACAAAGATTTTCGTCTGGTTCTTTGTTTTAGCTCTCATTATGCTCTACAAAAATTGTTCCTACGAAAATTTGTGTATCTCTATCGGATTCCGAAATATTCCGAAAAAACTAGAATTTCTCAACGAACATTCCAATCAAATCGTCACTTGAAGTGGCGGGAAAATTGGCAATAGATGCGCGTGAAAAAGTGACGGCGCGATAAAAAATTAAACTATCATTTTCTTTTCTCAATTTTGGGGAAATGAAATTAAATTTTCCAATTCCATCAGTGTCATTGGAAACTATTGAAGCAAAATCGATTGCATTAAACTATTTTCCCAAATTTCCAATAAAATCCTCAAATTTTCAAAACTTTAAACTTTCAAAAAAATTGGTTCCAAAAAATTATAAACAAAATTTTTTAAATCAATTTCGAAAGTTTTGAGAAGCTCCATGTCACTGGGAATGCGAGTAATTAAAAAAAATTAAGGACTATACTCAATAGAAAAAAAATGCCAACACACAAATTGACAGCACGTGTCGATAAATCTGATTGATCACATGTCATTACATCTAGCCCAGCACCAACTGAGTCATGCCTCCATAAAAACCTGTATTCTCCTATACCACAGACTGAAATGGATGAAATTAATTGATATCTGAGCTGCCAAAGCTGTCTAATTCTTTTCCAAGGATTCGCAGAATTCCCAATGAGGTTTCCAACGTGTCAACTACCGATTGTAACTGATAACAATTAACATTTACATTTGAACTCAAGATATTCCTACAATTCCCATAGATTCCATATTTTCTACATTTACAACCGAGGCAAAAGTCCATCTGTCGATGAATTAGAACGCTCATTCAAAAAATTCACTCATTCTCCTACTTACACTGTGAAAATTTTATAAATAGTTGTTGTTATAATTAGTTTCCGCAAAAATAATGTAGTGTACCGGTTTCACGACAATGTGCTCAAAATCTGACCAAGTAAAACCATCACAAATCAATGAGGCTATCACAATTAAATTTCATAATCTCTCCGATAAAAAAAAGTGTCTTAAAAATCCTTGAGAATTTGGCAGATCATCTACCGGTAATACTGTATGAAATAAAACAGTTTACGACATTATTCAAAAATTTGATTCACTTTAATTAAGAATACACAACGAAACCTTGAACTTCCTCTCGTTTATCAGAAAACCACAAGCTGAATGAATTAATTAAAATTTTTAATAAACTTCATCGTTCAATGTCCATTAAAATAAAACTGTAAATATGGAAAAAACACAAATTAATAAATTAAATGAATTTATCCTCACTACTTAGAGTCGACTGCAAGGAGTCATAGGTGGATCGTTGTGATTGCCTTCGAAGCCAGCCGATACTATGAAAGTTTCCACTCTTTCAGTTTATTTTGCCCCTCTCCAGTACCACACACAAGTCTTTCCCACCAATCAATCCAAAAGCAATGAAATATTGCTCAATGAAAACTGTATTTTTTCAAAAAAAAAAAAACAACAACAAACATAATAAACAGAAACTCTTTCAACTTTTTCAATTAAATCTACACATCCGTTCTGGTTAATTTGTTGCTAGATAAATGAGCTTAAACAATAATTCAACACTACTACTATGTTACAAAACAGTTGCTATTTTATAATGTATTATATTTCGAAACTTTGAGGCGACTAATAAATTGCACTGGCACATCACTTGACCTGTTAAATGCAGTGTATTCTTATAATTTGTATGAATAAAAAAAAATAGAATTCAAAAAAAAAATTGAGTTCTTCATCAATGTGTTTATCTTGACGATTTCATTGTAATTACGACTATTTTTTTTATCTCATAATTGGAATGATATTTATTCATCGAATTTGTTTTTCTCAAGTTATAAATGTATATTGTACAATGATTTACATGTTTACAAAGAGAAAGAAATAATTGCACACACGCACACACTGAAAATATTCTTATTCATGTCTCCGTCAGCCTTATATTCGTTTTTGTTTTTCCTTTTTATTTTTCGGAGTAATTTGTAGTGAGAAAGAGAGAGAGAAAGGTAAATTTACAAACACAATAGAACTAAGGTTTTTTTTTCATTGTTAGAGGTATGAAAACATTTGTAGAGGAGATAGTACGATAATGAGTGATAACGATTAGATACAGGTGGTAATGACTCAAATTTCACTGTTTTTTTAGTTCTTATGATTCGCAGGGATTCTGGATACAAGTTGGCGTTTTTCTTTGCTTTTCATTTCTATACAACGAGTTTACTCGGTTAAATCGCATTGTTGACGTAATGACTGGAGATAGGGAGGAGAATTTCAATTACAAACGTGAGCACAATTTCGTATTGAATTATTTGAAATTCTAGGGTTCAGTAATAAAGGATGAGTAGAAAAATCGAGTGAAGATTATTTTGAAGATATACCGGAAATTATGGAGTTTAGGAGAATTCGTCAAAAGACCTTTTTGTAGCCCATTAAATTCTCTACGAGAAAAGGGAGAAGGCATTTATTTACACTGCCTTCCGAGTGTTAATAGGAACAGACGATTTTTTCTTGAATATTTGGGACTTATATGATACAAACTCTCTCATCATATCTTCAAACATCAATTTGATCATCTTAACAATTATCTAGAAGATCCTTGGACTTAACCAGGACTTATCCAGTGAAGTTATATTATAATTAGTTTTATGAATATCTTGAGATTAATTAATTAATTTGATACCGAACTTATTTTCCAGTCCATCAAATTCTCTACAAAAAAGGTCTCCAACAGTTTTTTTTTTTTGCTAAATCCACACACTTCACAGATAATTATCACATGAATACAAAAGATATTTTTCGTCTGCTCTACCTTCTACCATTTCACCACTGAACTGTAATTAATGCAAAGGTGCGAGAGTATTGAACTCTGTGAATGAACTCAAATTTCTCGCAATTATTATCTTTACTGAATAATATGGAATGTAAAACATTCAAAGTTCACAATTTTTAAATGAAGAAATTGGACTATAAGAATATTGTTGGTATTGCAGAAAAATTATGCATTAATGTTAATTATTGTTGCTGGTACCAATATCGTGATGAGATCACCAGAGAAATATCGATTGGGACAAGATAACCTTCAGCTATTTCTTCATTCCTGTATGATTGAAGTTGGAGGATCATAATGAGAATTAAAGTTACAACCCAACGAGTCAAAAACTCGTTGTTTCTGCAGATTCGTCTCCACGTATTTTTCGAAACGAATCGATTTGAAGAAAATCGACAAGAGATCTTTTCTGTACAGAATTTTATTGCCTACAAAAAATCTCTTTTGATAAATTCTCCTGATCCTCATTGTTTTCGAGATATCCTTCGAATAATCTAGAAACAATTCTTCGATTTACGAATTACTGCTAAATTCCTCCAATTTTCATTTAAATCCCTCAACTTCAGTCAAATAGTTACGAGAAAAGGCCCGTGTGTACAACGTCATATCAATATGACTTGTAATACTTTCCACATTAGATAAATTCTCCAGCTAAATTTCAATAACCTGTTACACAGTAACAGTTTTAATGTCTTTAGAATAAAATTTTCTTAATTTACGTAGTATTTATCATTACAAAATTAGAAGTGACAAATGAAAGAAACAAGTTCAAGTCATACTTCATTAATTTTGTTAATGATTAAAATGTTTATATTTTAGATGTTATTTAACTCAGACATCTTCACTGAATTCAATAATTAAGAAACATCGATTGCAGAGTATCTATCGTGATATAAACATTTGGTCCTTTCTTTAATTCTACTATTCGATCACATTTTCCTCATTTTACCTTCGCCAAAGAGCCATCTACAGCCTCTGTCAACGGCGAAAGCTGCCACGAAGTTTCCGACTAGGACCATAACTAGTATATTACGAAACTGCAATTGGAAAAAAAAAATTATTTACATTTCTAATTTCACTTTCAGCACTAGAGAAGTGAAATGCGATGATTCGATTTTTTTAAATGAAATCAGTCTCTTGCAATTATCACAAAAAATCATACAGAATAAGCACTCGTCTTATTCCCTCTCTACACAACTGTATCATCCGAATTTCAATCTTACCTCATCTGGAAAATCTACAATTTTAAGCTGTGCTGCTACAGGTGGTATTAATCCACATGCAAGTCCTATTACGAGTCCAAAACTGACTACGAGTGAGTAAAATAGAGTTTTGTTCTCTACTATACTTTCCATGAATGGTACACCCTGTAAATTCGCAGGAAATCTCCGTGAATAATGGATGAAATAACTCAAAATTACTCTTTTCAACGATAATTCTAATAATTACCCTGTAATTAACAGCGAAATTGCAGACTTGAAGGGCCAGTGAGATTATGTAAACAGCGCTGTTGACTACATTGGCTTCAAAGTTTTCATCATCTTCATGGTCAGTACTATTTGATCTACTGTCTGTTATATTTTCGGTTGATAGAATGGTCCTCAATTTTTCATCCCTATCCCAAGAAAAGAATAATTGATAACAATTAATCAAATAGCGATGTGTCTTTTGAGGTAAACGATAAAAAATGAAAATTCACTTACGCTGGAGAATAAATAGTTGCCTCCCTAACGAGATAAATGAGACAGAAGAAATGCACAGCAAATTGAAGTAAAACAGTGAGTATCGTATACAAATTAAAAATATTTGGCAGTGGCCTCTGCTTAGAAAGTGTCTTCAATGGCTTAGACCGTGATATAAACAAGAAACAAAATGCCAGCAAGATGCTCTGCATTGTTGCCTGAGCATCGCTGAACTTGATCCCAGAAAGATAAAGCACCGACTGACTGTACGCCAGGACCAATGCATTGAGAGCAAGAATCTTGAACATCTGAAGTGTCGTCACCAGTGTGCACCTTCCCTGTTTGATAACATGACAGATACATTGAATGGACGACATTTTGCTCGTGAATGGTGCAGCAATGGAGGCATCTCCCAGCTTCACGATAGTTGCCTGCTCCTGCTCTTCAATCTCTTGCAAGAGTTTCTGTATCTGCATATTGTTCATCTGCTGTCTCGTCATTGGCCTAGAGCCATTGTTCACTGAATTAATAGAAGTTGTTTCACTGCTCTGTGGCCGTTTATCAGAGGCAATTTTCTCTGGTGGACTCGATAAAATCGCTACTCCAACCTGTGCATGTTTGAGAGCTCCAACATCATTGGTACCATCACCACACATCAAAGTCGTAAATCCCAGTTCTTGCAGGGAAATTATGATGAATTCCTTCTGCTTTGGTTCACATCGCGCGTATATAACAATGTGAGGAAACAGTCTTTTCATGAGAGATGGATCATCCTGTCTCAAGTGCTCCAAGCCTTCGCCAGTCACGCACAATGCGTAATTCTTCCAAATTTCTTTGCCTTTTGTCGCCACATTCTCTTTGCCCAATTCAACAGTTATCGTTTGATCTACACTCTCCCAGTACCACTTTTTCTCCTTCTTTGTCAAAATCAGGGTCACCGATTTCTTCGTAAAATTCAATTCTCTGCTGACATGACAAGCTGTCAGTGGATTATCACCGGTTATCATTACAACAAGATGCGATGCATTAATTATCTCCTTGATAACTGCAGACGAATCAGGCTTCAATGGACAACTGATGATGACAAAGCCTACGAACTCCAAGTCAGATTCTAATTCTTCGCGTGAAATACTTCTGATTTGTTGGGTTGTCAGTGCACGTGGTATGTCTTTGTAGCCCAAGGCCAAAACCCTCGCACCTCTTCTGGACAGAGACAGATAAGTAGCCTCGTAGTTACTGGGGACATTGCGAAACATGGAAATCAGTGTTTCCGGTGCACCTTTGACGGCCGCAATGTACTGGGCCTCTGTTGAATTTGGCAGAGTGTATCCAGCGATAACGGACATTCTTTTGAGAGTCGAAGAGAAGTGGAATCTATGGAAAATCTTGAGAGCACGAGCTTTACCCTTGTTCGGCACAACTGCCTCGTTCTTCGTTAAACTCCATTTGACAGCTTTCAGAGTAGCTTTTTCAAGAGGATCACCAACAATTCCATCGTCCAATTGAACAAGCGAATGACAGGATGCTAATACTTGAACAGTCTCAATCGGTGCTTCATCAACTGGTATTATTTTATTATTTCCATCAATTCCAGTGACTCCCTCAACAACTAAATTATCACTCGTCAGTGTTCCAGTTTTATCGAAACAGCAAACTTCAACTTTTCCAGCGAATGGCATTCTGAATGGCTCTGTACAGTAAACACCCAATTTTGACAGTGCCATCAGCGATGTATTTACCGCTAGTGACAATTCTATTGGTAACTCCGGTGGAATGACGGACGTCAGTATCAAGCAACACTCCAAGAACAATTTGTATCTGCTTCTGTTTGGATCGGCAACGCCATTTATCCATACGTAAGCTGCTGCAGCAACTGCGAAGATCAGGAGAAACAGAATAAATCCAAATGTCTCGAGATTATTCGCCGTAACTCTTTTCACACCGAATAAAATTGTTCTCAGTAATTTTCCCTGAGACGTTGAGAATCCAGTGCGTAAAACGTATCCAACACATCCCTTGTCCGTTGGATTCAGTCCAGATGTTGCTTTGTTCAGTGGTGTATGCTGAACTACCTTAGTTCCACCAAAGAGAACGTGAACTTTGTGCTTTCTCTCTATTTCCAAATGTTCATGGACATCATTCTCTTTGATGGGCTCCTTCATTTGCGGCACTGACTCTCCCGTCAGCATGCTCTCATCAACAACACACTGTCCTCTCAGAAGGAGAATATCACATGGAACCAACTGGTCATTTTGGGATCTGACTATTGACACAACATCACCCGGTACCAATTGATCTATAAACATCATTCTCCATCGTCTGTTTCTGTAAACATTCATCATGTATGGTTTGTTGCCCATTTTACGTATCTCAGCCATATTTCGCAGCTGCTGACGCACGAGCATGTACTCGAACATGATGAGCATGAAGAGAGTGAAGATACTGTAATACCAGTATTCATCGAAACACCAGAGTGACACGCAAAAAACTTGGAAAACAAAGAATGGAGCAATTGCTCGTTCTTTGAAAAGCTCCCAGGTCTCTGGTACCACCATGTCCAAATGATTTTTTCCATATTTCTCCTCGGTCTCTTTTATCTCTTCCTCACTTGCAAAACCTTTACATTCGTAGTAACTCTTTATGAGTTCATTGACAGGGAATTGTAGACCTCTGAATCGTTTCTTATCGGGACACCAGCAGTATTTTGTCTTTTGAAATATGAACCAGGGATCCTTGTCTGCTCCTTGATGAAGGCTGACCAATTCAGAGCTACCATTGTTTGGAGTCGGTATTACTTTAACAACTGTTGCTGTGTATGGATCTTTAGCCTGTGAAAACGAAAATTGTAGAGAAAATTTGGTAGCTTAATGATAATTCAATAGTGACGGTAGAAAAATATGAAGTTTTCAGACAAATTGATTTCGTTTTGGTTTCTTTAAATATGTTAGAAACTAAGCGAGATAGGGCAAATTGACATGAAATCGCTTCATCTCGCTTAGTTTTCGAGACACCTTTAAATAACTGATGATGAAATAAAATTTATCAGAAAACTTCAGTTATAAAGAAAAACGAGTTCCAACATTTCTTGAACATTTTTCAAGAATATCTTCAAAAAGAGTAGATTTAAAGGAAAATGTCAGGGAACATCTTTCGTAGAGAATTGTATAAGCTACGAAAAAGGTCTCCTGATAAATTTTTCTAAACCCCATCATTCCCTAGATATTCACAGAATAACGTAAACATGATTCTTGGATTTCACAACTTCATTATTGAATTATAGAAAATCAATTTCTCGTTTAATATTTAAACTCACCGAGCTACAATTGAGGTAGCAGTAAATATGAACAGACCACTGGCAGCATAAACACAAAAAAATTTGTAATACTCCAATAGCAGCAATTCCAACTAGACCCTCATGAAAATAATCATCGAGACCATAAATAAATATCCAACTATAAATCCATATGGTCTCAAGTGTTAAAAATGGTAGTATATAACCATTGAAAATTAGTCTTCTTGGATTATGAAGACTGACAGATTGAACGAGGTCATCTATCCTCTCGATCTTATCCGCCATCGCCACTAATTAATCAAAAAGAAAATGACAATGTTAATTTTTCAAAACCGCTGGATTACACGATGAAAATAAAAAGAAATATATACACACAAGTACCGGCTGGTTATCTCTATTTTTTTTTTCGTCCTAAATTGAGTTATTATTTTTTTTTTGCCCCGTCAGTATTGTTTGGTTATTGACACTGAATTGGAGTACGTGGCAAGTGGATAAATATTTATTTATCACTGTCAACACATAATTGATAGTATTAAATTAATATATGAAAGCAATTAATACACTCAACAATTTTTACCCTACATTTGTAAATGAAATCAGGTAGAATATGTGTTATTTATTAATTAATAAAATCATTTAATTAGTGTTTGTTCAGGCACTTGCGCGGTGCACCTGAATTCATTGTGACTTTGTCGCCCGGATGTCGCCACAATCGTTTCCCTCCACTCCATCGATAAAGTCGGCATAAGCGCGGCTAATTCAAAAAACTGATGAATAAACACATATTTCAACAAAAAAATAAATAGACAAATAGTTGGACATGTTGCAAAAAAGATTAATTGCTAATTTCACATCAGTTCTACCTAGTGTTAATGACACATTTCACAATATTTTTATATAATTATACTCACTGTATCAGGAATAAATGATTTTTACATATTTTCGGTAAATTTATCCTTTGCACGATAGTAATAGAAGAAAAAAAGGTAAAAATTGAACGTATAAAAAAATGGGAATTGTTCAAGCATCCAGTAGACAGAAGAAACCACCCTGTGTTGCCTGTCCAGATGGTTATGTACCGGGGAATCCCGGTACCTTCGAGGAGCTCCACAAGGGAGTGAAAGATCTGTACCCGCCAATTTTTGAAGGCGCGAAATTGAGGATAAAACGCTGTGTAAATGACAATTTTTACGCGATACACACTCTCACGTTGAGTTCAATGACACCATCGGGTTATAAACTTGGTGCTTGCTATACGGGCTCGAAGAAAGTGGGCAAGCTGGAGAAATATCCGATGATTATTGGGGAACTCATGCCAAATGGAAATTTAGCTGCTACTTTTATCCACACGATAGGCTGTCGCCTAAGGTTCAAGCATGTTAATCAGATAGTGAAGGGCAAAATGGAGGCATCTACCTCAACTATAGAGTACAGATCAGATGAAGCGACATTATCAATGACTCTCGACAACCCCGACTTCTCCAAAAATACTGGAACTCTCGTTATCCATTATTTGCAGGCTCTGTCGAATAGACTGACGGCAGGAACGGAATTCGCATTTCACAGAAGTCAATTTATATCGGGAGGTCAAGAGTCCATGATTGCCCTTGCTCTTAGGTACAGCACTGGTGCACAAACATTCTCGGGTACTGTTGGTAATGCTGGATTACACTTTTGCTATCATCACAAGGCCAGTCAGCAGCTTCAACTTGGCGTTGAATTTGAGACAAATCTGATGACACACGATGCAACTGCCGGTATTTTTTATCAATTTGATGTACCACATGCTGACATGATATTCAGGGGAATGGTAAATACAAAATTAACTGTTGGTGGTGTACTGGAGAAGAAACTCTATCCAATACCTGACTCCTCGCTGTTACTCAGTGTCATGCTGAATCATGGTACACAACAATTTCAAGTAGGGATTGGCCTAAATGTTGGGTGATAATTTATTTTATGTACATTTTGTGATGACACTTATTTTTTTGTATATATAAAGAATGGTGAAATTATTTTTAAGGATTTTTTTAAACATTTCATACATCAAATTATGTCTTTAGATTTTAATCTAAAGTTAACAACTCTTTTTTCTTAAAATTATATTCTTGATTGCGAAGATTATTTTTTTTTCAATGACTTTCATTTACAATTGTTTTTTTTAAGCATTGAAACTAGTGCTCATCGTGAACTATTCTCGGGCTCTCGGAGTCTTCGGTTCTTTCACTCTCTGATGATGAGCTCTTTAATTCATCAAAATTAATCATAGCTGCGTCACTTATTAGACCATTGTGATCAGCAAATTCTAGGATTTTACAGATCAACGGAGATTCAACACCGAGAATGTATTCGCAAGTCTTGGGTTCTAGGAGGAACAGGGAGACACTCGATGGACTACCGGAATTACTGTCAACGCACTTCAGTCTCACCTTTTTGAAAGAAAAGAGAAAGAATGAATTAGGAAAGTTCATTATTTAAATATTTCGGAAACAATGAGATTCAGAAGATTTCACGTCTTTTGATCCAGAAAACTTCCGATTCAGCGACATTTCATCCTTTGTGTGCCGATTCCTTTTCGTCTTAATTTTCATGACACAATACGTTTATAATATCTTAAAACTATTTTAATGCATTAAAATGCATTGATAATGTGTCTTTTCCTTAAAATACGTGTGCACGGTTCTCAATTTTGGCTTTCTGGATAAAAAAAATCACCGATTTGAGAAATCGGTTCAAATACCGTGGATTGATTGTCAGCATATCAAAAAGGAAGGATCAAATGTTGTGGATCAATTGTCGCTGGACCAAAAGACGTGCCACCCATCAGGAGACTTTTTTTGTAGCCTGCCAAATTTTCTACGAAAAATGTCTCCTGACAGTTTGTTTTAAACCTACTCGCTTCAAACTTTAAAGTGCAGGCTTCAATGCTACACTTTAAAATGCAATATTTACAAATTGCTTCGAAGTTTTAAGGGAATTTCTTAAAAAAAACGAAAACAATCCCGAAGAGAAAAAAAAGAGACTTATGCGTTACCTCAGTTTGTCGCAATTTCCCCGTTTTATCACAGACGCTTCCATCACTGTAGAAATGTGAGAGCTGTTTTCTCTGGCCCAGTGGCTTTGGCCTCTTCTGAGGATGCGCATCTAGCCACTCTATGTGCTTTTGTTTGTCAAATTTCCCTAAATCCACCATTGTCTTTGAACCGTCTCTCTCCACATGATATTGCACTACAGATCTGCCGTAGCAGAATTCATACTTCCACCAACCATTTCCCTATAACAAAATTATCGCCATAAAATCCTGCCAGTATTCTATTGCATCAGCAGATGATTCTTCCTTACCCCATTGAGACAATGCTTGCCACTGAGAAAACTCTGAACTGGCGTAACATCACCTGGAGTTTGCCCTGAAGTCATGTCCAACATTGATCCCATATGTTCTCCACTTTTATCTATACTGTCAGCTGGATGAATTTCGACTCTTACACGTGGCTCACCGTCCTACGAAAACCGTGAGAAAATCATTCGGAATCATTCAAAATAAATCCAGCAGTGAAAAGATAAAACGAGATTAGGATAAAATGAGGATGAAGTTCCCAATTATAACAAAATTAATAGACACGTAACAATTTTTTAAAACAAATAAATCATGATTTAAAAATAATCGCACTTATTGCCTTTTGAATTTTCTACATGCGCATATTTTCCATTTTTTTTCTATGATTTATTTATTAGAAGAAAAAGGATCTAAAAATTGTTAAGCGTCTGCTATTTTTAGTCTCATCATTTTTAAATAAATCGATTTCACTCCATCATCAATTTTTTGAGAATATCTCAAAAAGAAATAGAGATACGCCAGTTCTGCTCAAAAAATCGATTGGTCTGAAAACTTCATAATCGTAAATGACAACTTTTTGTTGGAGGTTTCTCTTTTCTCTTTACAAAAAAAGATCTTCATGAAAACTTCTGTATCTCACTTAATACTTGAAATATCTCGTTAAAAAAAATCGAGATAAAATCGACTCGTTTTACTGTCTTTTCACTAATGAATTCCATACTTCTTCAACGAGTCCCCACAAATGTGCATTAAAAAATTTTTGAACCCTTTTTTTTTCCTCTCTTCGTTCATGCAGCTCTACACAAAAAGCAATGGTGCATGATACATTAACAGAAAGCAAAAACAAAAAATGTTCATGGTGATTGTGTTCCACATCCCGAGCATTTCAGTTTGAAGCCCAATTCTCCCTACAATGCAAATATAATTTCTAACCTGGCCATCCTTATCTATACGGAAGATTGCATACACTTTCTGTGGCTTTTCATCCTGTGTAACAAATAATTTCAATGTTTTCATATAAAATTATAAATTAAAAAAAACAAGCAGTCTAGCATTTTATCATTTCTCAGGTGTCTATTATTTTGTATCTTGGAAACGAAGAGGTTTAAGAGAATTTATCAATAGACATTTTCATAATCTATTCAATTCTATGCAAATAAATTTTTTGATAGCTTCGCATAAACTTCTTCGTTTCAGAGATTTCGTTAAAAGAATGTATAATAAAAATTTTCATTTTGTTCTTACCACTTGTTGTGAAGAAGGTAGTTTATTTCATAAGCAAAATAAAATAAAATCATGCAGAAATTTTTTCAAATAATAGGAGAAAGCTCAAAATACTAAATTTATTAGATTCATTCAAATTGCATAAAAATCTTTGAAAATTGAAGAGAAAAATTAGAATAAATGAAAATTTAGAGAAATTCATTACCATTATTTTCTGATGCCTCAATTTGAGACTCTCAGCTTCAAGGGCAATGAGTGCTCTAGGCTTCTTTGGTGATTTTTCCTGAGGTATACAATTGATTTCATCTTCACCACTGCCCCTCGGACCATAGTCAGGATGACTACATATCAATGGAGATAGAACGATAGCTTCGTATTCACAGCTCGACGTTTCTTCCAGTGAAAGAATCTCATGTTTACCATGCTGATGACAAACGTAGAGCAATTTAATGGTTCTTGGTTTATTAATGAGATCACACATAGTTCCATCTGTCATCTCAATCTCTACGTATGGCATCTGTATGCCATCGAATTTTTTCGTTGGTATTGCTGTTTTTTTCTGAAGATTCTTAGCCAATTCATCGTACTCAGCTGAGAGCTTTTCTTTTTGACCCTTTGGAAATTTACCGAGATAATACTCCTGGACTTTGACTTTTTTACCCTCTCGGTCTTCATGGTACTGTCTCACGTGTCTACCGTGGCATACCTCATAGGTCCAGTACGTTTCTAACTGATGTGACAAAAAAAATTTCAGTATTAGAATGGTAAATCAAAGCAAGGTGAAGGAGGTTTTCTTCGTTAACTTGTGGATATCTTTGAAACAAGTGAAAGTAGGAAAAATTGTTAAGAGATTTTTTTAAAAAGAAGGTATTCACCACAATTGATGTATCTCACTTCGATTTGGAGATCTTTGAAAAACTAACTCGCAGTATAACAGAAGAACTTGCGAGCTATGAGAGTTACATTTTCTTCAAAGTCAAAATTTTCATTACCTTGAAGGAGCATGTGTCGTGATAAAAAAGTGGTGCCAGGAGTTCAATTGGATTTGGCCCAGTGTAAGGCTCATCACTGTCCTTTTCTTGTTTTCTGGCAGGTGGAATAATGCATACGTATTTTTCATTGTTTGCAGTTGTTATTGGATAATGTTCAAGATTATCCTGCGTCTCCTGAAATCATTCACTCAATGAATAAAAAAATCTTTCGGCGAGATTCTCCCATTATTTGTTTTTCTTAAAAATTAGAGGAAAGAGGAGTGAAAGAGAAATTCCAATGAAATTATTTGAAATAGGATATTTTCGATGATTTTTTGAAAAACTGAGGGAGTTCCCAATAGGAATCTTTATTGAGAGCTGATTTTTGGGTTTTTTGAAATAATTACAACAAATTGCATAAAAATCAGTTTTCCCTCCATATCTTCATGGAAAATTGAGTTTTCGAGCTACAATAATTAGAACCGGCGATATTTTCAAAAAATTAAAAATGGAAAAAATTGGACCTTTAATTCTGAACTGAATGAAAAAATAGAAAAATTTTCAGACAAATTGATTTCACTTTGACATCGATTTTTTTAGCAATATCTCGGAATTTAAGCAAAATGGAGCAATTTTCACAATCACATTATTTTGCAGAGAATTTCAAAAGTTACAAAAAGGTCATCATGAAAATCGCTCCATCTCGTTTAATATCCAAAATGTTACTAAAAAAACTGATGATAAAATAAAATCGATTTGACTGAAAACTCCAAAATTCTCCGAATCAGTCAGGTTTTCAAAAATCAATTTCACCCATGTTTTCCATCCCAAATGTCTTCAGTTTCTCAATGAAATCATCAAAAAAAATCTACGTCCACCCGGTTCCCTCGAAATCCCCATTTTGCCCCATTTTCCCCTAATTGATAGTAACTCACCAATAAATCTGTGCTCAATTTTCCGGGCCAATTGATTTTATAAAGTACATCTGCATCTTGATTACTCGGAAATTCGAGACACCTCACCAGCAATAATACTTGACATATAACCAAGATAATGAAAATGTTTTTTCTGCGCATTTTTACACGAAACAATTAATTAACAAACTTATTTTTCACATATCGTTAACTGAACACGTCGACACAATGCCACGATCAATAGAATAACTCGTATTTTTCTTCGTGTACCGAGTGTTTACCAAATTAATAAAATATTCGCTGAATCCTGATCAGAACTGAATATACCTGAAGACTGACACGCGCATGGACACGTAGTGGGATGCGAATGGTTTTTCCCCTTCTCACGTGGTTACATATTTTTACCCCCACTCTTCGAAAATCGGTGCTAGTGATGGGCAATCTCCGAAAAATAATCGATTCTCAAAAAAATCGATCTGCATAATAAATAATTTTTTGAGAATCGATTTAAAAGAAAAAATCGAAACTAGAAAATCGATTTTTTTGAGAAAAAAATTGAAAAATAGGAGAATAATAGAAGAAAAAAAACACATTTCTATTAGTTCAGTTCTGTCATTGTTTTTTTCTCAACTGATACATTATTGATAATGAATACATGATTGTTAATTTATTTTTTTTCCAAAATCATTTTTTGCTTAATTTATCCAGTAACATAGTGTAAAGTAAATTCTTAAGAAATCTTCCTATGCTACTCTAAGGCTGCGTTTTTCATTCGTGTGCTAGCTAATCTGGAGATTAGCTAGCACTGTGTTAGCGCCATATTGGAGAATTTGGACGTATGCGCCGTCTAACGGTCAGAGGCGGCAATACAAATCACTGAAAGAAATATCTCAAGAAGGAGGCTAAGTGAGGATTATGATGCCTACGTCTCATTGAAGCTTTACCTGCGAAGATGGCGCATACATCCGAAGTCTCCAAAATGGCGCTAACACAGGGCTAGCTAATCTCCAGATTAGCTAGCACACGAATGAAAAACTCAGCCTAAGCTCCGTATAAATAGCGGGTAGAAAATGTTTTTTTTGCTTTAATTTTTTTTTATGACTTGGTGGTTCGCTGGTGCTCGATGGTGGACCACTTTTAATTATTTGTTATAATTAGTTTATTTTTTAGAATTAATTTATTTTTTAGCCTATATTTAGCAGGGATATTTACTATTTTTCAATTTCAACAAACTTGAACCGATGTAAAAACGATTGGTGGTCAAAGGTATCTCAATACGAAGATCCTCAATTCATAAATTTTCCATTTATTCAATAAACAATAGTGAAGACGTCGAATGGGACTTTTTCCGTGTATATTTTTTGCGAATATCTCGGAAACTAAGCCAGCTAAAGAGATTTCGTTGGAATCCTTTCTTTTAGAGAATTTTAAGAGCTACAAGAAAGGAGGGGAACATCTTCGCTCTATCTCGCTTAGTTTCCGAGATATTCTTAAAAAACCATTGATGAAAAAACTGATTTATTCTAGATACATATTTTTTTTTAATAATTTATTGCTCGTATCTCCAAGAGGAATGGGTGAAAAATGACTTTGGAAGGGAATCAAATTCCGAAAATCCGACGAAAAATCGATTTCCTAAATCGCTTCCTATTTTCGGTCCCCTAGGTCCCCCAAATATCGTGCTTTTATGCAGCTTTTGCCAAACTTCAAGGAAAACCTCGTATCTCCATGAGAAATGGGTGAAAAATGACTTTGGAAGGGAATTAAATTCCGAAAATCCGACGAAAAATCGATTTCCTAAATCGCTTCCTATTTTCGGTCCCCTAGGTCCCCCAAATATCGTGCTTTTATTCAACTTTTGATTTTTCTCGAATCAATCACAGAACGAATAAAACGATGATATTGCCAACTTCACTCTTATTCCATCTACTTTATTGTATAGGGACTACTTTATTATATCGGGATTCTAAAAGATTATTGAAAGAAAAAATGTATATAGAATAAATCAGTTTTTCCATTGCTGGTTTTTCGAGGATATCTCGGAAACTAAGCGAAATAGGGAGAAGATGTTCGTTTCCTCTCTTATGGGTCCCAAAATTTCCTATAAGAAAGGATTTGAACAAAATCTCTCTAGCTGGCTTAGTTTCCGAGATATTCACAAGGAATCATCTACGAAAAAAGTCTCTTCCGACGTCTTCACTATTGTTTATTCAATAAATGGAAAACTTATGAATTGAGGATCTTCGTATTGAGATACCTTTGACCACCAAGCGTTTTTACATCGGTTCCAGTAAGTTGAAATTGAAAAATAGTAAATTTCCCCGGCAAATATAGACTAAAAAATAAATTCATTCTAAAAAATTAACTAATTATAACAAATCATTAAAAGTGATCCACCATTGACCACCAGCGAACCAGCAAGTGATTAAAAAAAACTAAAACAAAAAAAAACGTTTTTACCCGCTATCTATACGGAGCTGCTACTCTATTGAAAGTGACCTGAATTGAAAAGAAAAAATAGTTTATCGGAACTACTGGAATATTCTCAAGTATTCAACATTATTTCAGATAATTGCTTAAAGTTTCCCTCATCATTCGAAAATAATTTTGATCTCAAAAGACAAAATTTTATTGTTATTGTGTTTGAGAAAAAGTCGATACAATTCTGCTTTGAAAAATCGAAAAATCGATTAATCGAGTTTTTAATCGCCTAAAAATATCGATTTTCAGGAAAAAAAGAATCGATCTTACAAGATCGATTAAAAATCGCCCATCACTAATGGGTGCTCCAAACTGACGCTAGACTGCGCAATAATCGTTGCTGTCGTTTGTTTTCGTATTTTTGGATCGAAAAAAATAGGTTAACCCATTGAAAACTCGATCAACTGTTTCTAATATTGTTAATATCGTTATTAACATTTTTAGTGTGTCTTCGGTGAATTGGATTGTTCTACGAAAATTTGTCTTCAGCAAAAATGGTAATTCGTTAATGCTTCTTTTTTGTTCTAAAAATCAAACCAAATTATCGACAATTTAGTTGAACAAAATTTGTAATCAAATATTAACTTTTTGAAAATATTTTGAAATAATTAACATACACGATTCTTTATAAAGATTTCCTTTGTAGGTCTGATTTCGTTCTACAAAAAAATTATTTGTAAAAATTTGACTATCTCCATTAGATTTCAGGATATTCTCCAAAAACTCCGAAATAAAATTGGTTTTTCAGAAAGGAAAGAAGTTTTAATGAATTAATGATTGTTGAAAATTTTATTTTTTTCTTTTACAGCTGCCTCTATCGTTACTTAGAACTGCACAGAATCATCCAATGGTATTTATTAATTTACTCGATCTTGAGAACTCGCAATTTTCTTCAATTTTCTGAATATATATTGGAGGTGTTATCTTTTTTTTTTTGTTTCTAGTTGGTTGAATTGAAAAACGGAGAGACTTACAATGGACATTTGGTCAGTTGTGATAATTGGATGAATATCAATCTTCGAGAAGTCATCTGTACATCTAGGGTGAGTAGGAAAAAGGCGGCAAAGCGGTGAAATAAAAAATTGAATTGTCATCGAAATCAGTCTTTCGTCAATATCTCGAAATCAAATGGACATACAAGAATTTTCATAATAATGGAATTAACATACATCTGACCATTTTCAGGATTTTTTTAAACAAATAAATTATCATTAAAAAAATATTTGAAAAATTTGCACTCATAGTTTCTTGAATTTTCAAACATGTGCATATTTTTCATTTTTTTAAAAATAATTTATTTGTTAAGAAAAAAAAACAACAATCGTCACATGTCTGCTATTTTCAATATTATCAATTTTCTTGAAGATTTTTTTTTGTAGAGCAGAGTGAGAGCTACGAGAAAGGTTTGAATGAAAATTTCCGTACCTTCAATAGATTCCCAGATATTGGCAAAAAAACTGCTACTTGGCCCCTAAAATCTCAAGAAACTTTATCAATTCATTGAAATAAAAATGTAGGATGGAGACAAATTCTGGAGGATGCCAGAATGTTACATCCGTGGTAGTACAATTAAGTACCTCAGAATTCCTGACGAAGTTATTGATATGGTCAAAGAGGATGTCCAGATGAAATCAAGGGGCAGAGGAGAGATGAAGGGAAGAGGTGGACAGAATCAGAGAGGAGGCAGAGGTGGTGGCAGGGGTGGTGCTTTTGGTGGACGTGGAAATAATCGTGGTCCAGCACCACTTGGTCGTGGTGGTAATCAAGGAAATAAACCACTCAATAAATCAAGACCGAAGTGAATAATAGAGTATTACTGTGTTATTTTACTTTATAATTTGATACTTAGAATTTATGTATTTAAAAACAATCCAGCTGTAATTCTCATCAAATTAATTTTTAATTAAATAGCCATTTTTATAATGTTGATGAACAATGAATCATTGTTTCATTTATGCATTTTTATGACGAACTTCTTGAAAAACGGAAAAGGATTCTAATCATGACGAAAAAAATGGAATTTTAGAGAAATAAAAAAAAAAGCAATTCTGGTACATGATCTCTATCGGAAATTCCCTCAGCTTTTCAATGGAATTATCCGAAAAATTATGTTTCTAATAATTTCACTGATTCTGAACGATTTTTCTAATGTAAAACATTAAAACCAACACGTATCTTTTAACTTCCCTTAACTTATTCATTAATTTTCAAACTTTTGTATTATTAGCAGATAATTCGGACCAGTTTGACCACGTCTTAATGATGGCAAAGAGCTTATCCCCTGGACTGATAGTTGTACTGACTTGTCGATGTCCAAGTAGTTTGTAATCACCCGCTAATTTACCATTTTTCACTCCAAACTCAAGTAATTTTTGAGCAGTTGTCAATTGTGCCTCACTCGGTTCGACAGTATTGAAAGTTCCGATGAAACCGAGTCCAATACTTTTCTCGTTCCATTCACGTGAATGGGCTCCAACGACTCCCCATCCACGACCAACATAGACAAGACCATCTCCACCAACCATAAAATTGTATGCAATATCACTCCATTCCTTCCCTTCCAGGTGATATTCCTGCATTTCTCGAACATTTCGTGCACATTCAGCTCTCGAGAAGCATTCCGGTGTTACGGTATGGCATATTATCACATAACGAGGAGTCTCCGGAAATGGAGTCATTGGTTCAAGTGGTGGTTGAGCTCCCCACTCGTTTCTTTCAACGATTTCAAAGGTATCTTCAACAGAAAATATTTAAATAATTAATTATCGGATCCATTTCCATTCATTCTGATTTAATACTTCAGTTCATAGGGATATTGGAAAAGTCATTAACAACATCAAATTATTGTCAAATCGTGACGTTTCGCTGAACAATGCCAAATTCTTCAGGCTCTTAAACCAAACGTAAAAATTCTTCATTCGTGACTACATTTTTTCCTCTTTATGGAAATAAAAATAAAATAAAATGAATTATAAAAATAAAAGTTTGTCATAGCATACAATTCTATAAAGAACATAATATATAACGTCGGATTATTTTTCTATATTCAAATAGTTTTGGTAATAAAGACAAGAATTTCGAAGCTTTAAGGATATCCTTCAAGCTTTTCAGTAAAAAAGCTGGATTTACCCGGAGAATATTATTTTAGCGGAAAAAGCCGGAGGAAGGTCGGTGTAGGAGAAAAAAGCTAGCTGTTCAGTGAAAAAGTTGGATTTGTCTGGAAAATATAGATATTTTTTTTTATTACGAGATAATTACCATCGCCATACGTAGAAGACAAGTACACAACGAGAATCAATGCTCCCGTCAAAAAATTTGTGTTGAGTATCATGATTGAATTCTTCCTGTTCTCGCTATCCTTTGATTCTACCTGATGTACAATTGGATCTGGACAAAAACTAATGCTGGACCTCTTATAAGTACTACTTGCTATCGTGATGGAAGGCTCTTATATTTGCCTTCTGCAGTTGATTCAGCTGGTCTTCCGTCCAAATAAATACAAATATTATTCAACAACTATTCTCAAGTCCCTGCTATCTCCATCGTCTCTGGGAATCACTGGAACTTTGCATGAAATTCAATAAATAGCGAACAGGTAAAACAAGATAGACTTTCTGAAGTTATTCATTTCGAGGGATATCTCTGAAGTAAACGAGATAGCGCTATTTCGATAAGGGACTTTTTTTCGCAGAAAAGAATGAGAGCTATTGAAATGGTTTCTACTAAAATCTCGATATCTTCTTTAGTTTCGACGATATTCGATTATGGATAATAATCACGAAGATAAGGTTTTTTCATAGTCAGAATATAAGAACGAATACTAAATGCATAATATCTACTTCTGAGAACAAATATTGATATTGATTATCGCAGATTACATAAGGAATTTTTTTAATGCGCAACTGAACTTCTTGAATATTCCAGAATCTATTAAAATCAGCTTCAATCAAAAAAATATGAGATTTTCGAATGAAAAATTATAAGTTCGAAATGTTTGTTTTAAACTGAATTGCTCAACTTCCAAACTCATATCACATAGGAGCATCAAAACTGATGGCCATTACTTGAAGTTCAGAATTGATATTTCATTCAGATATTTTGAAAATAAACCTTGATACAGCATTTCGAATTGCTCGTAGGAACATAAGCATGATACAGTGTCAAGTAGTTCAGTCGATTTGTTATATATTTTTCTGATGCCAATAACTTATGTTGAAAAATGAATCAATAAATCAATACAATAATACAGTTACTTTAAATTGCTCGACTTCTTGAATTAAAACAGGTGCAACGAAACTATCAAATAATATGCGATCTCTCCAATTGAACGCGAGATATTGCATTGAGTAATCAAAAATCGCAGAATTGCAAATTTTTTTCAATAGGAGGGGAAAAACGATTTGATCAATAAGACATTATTAGCATTGAATAGTATTTATTTATGGATATTTTACGAAAAATGGTATCGCTACAGTTTCATCAATCAGAATAGGCTGATTTGTCGGCGGTGATCAGTCTAGTGCCCCCTTCATTTTTTCCGAGTTTATTTCCAAGGATAACTGGAGATGATTCCAAGATGCATTGGAGAAAAGGATTCGTTAACAGTTAACTGACGGATTTAGTTGCATTGAACGAATATTAGATGCCCCCAAATACTTGAGCCAGTACCACTCAACAGCGTATTCTTTAAATATTAACGATTACGCACTCGGTTGAGGCACTACGATGGGCAAATACGAAATTTTTTCACGAAATCGACTGTCATGAGACCACAATGCGACTGCGATGCAATCTGCAGATGCAGATTTCGTGACAAAATTGACTGCCCGGTTGCATGATCCACCAGGGATTCCATAAATAGTGAACAGATGAAATAAGAACAATCGTCCGCGGTCATTCATGTTCGAGAGATATCTAAGTACAAAACAAGTTAGCGTAATCTTAATAAGAACCTTTTTTGCAAAGAAGAATGAATTCTATAAAAAACAAATTTCTACGAAAAATCTCGCTATCTTGCTCAGTTTCCAAGATATTTGATTATTAATTACGACGAATTCAAGATTTTGTCATTCAGAATATAGGAACGAATATTGAATGAGTGTCCTTCATTTCTGAGAACAAATATTGATATAGATTATCTCAAATCACATAAGGAAATTTTTAATGCTCAATCAAATGTTTCGAATGTTCTAGAACCTGTTGAAATCAGTTTCGATCATAAAAAATATGAGATTTCTGAAACGAGACTTGAAAATTCGAATCATCTGTTTCTAAGATAATTCCTCAGTTCTCAAACTCATATCACAATAGATAGCGACTTGAAGTTCAAAATTCATATTTTATTCAGCTATTTAAAAAAATTTTCATACAGCAATTCTAATTGTTCGTAGAAACATAAGCATAATACAGTGTGCGGTGCTATTCGCATCCAAGTGGGAAATGTTCCTTTGTACAAGCCAAATAGGCCTTCGGTTTTACTTATTTTTATCATAGCATCAAGGAAACCACGATAATAGAGTGGTTTGCCGGTCGAATCAGATCCTGAAAAGCGATAAATTAATTTCAATGTTATTTCATAATTGTCAAAGTATTTTTTCAGATTTTTTAAAAATAAATATTGGTGCAACCTTGGTTGTAGAGTCTTGTGGCAATTACATCGAACGGTTGCATTGTCAGTGCAACAGAACTGCCACCGAGTAATGCCGAGCAGAAAGTCAGTACTAATGGGTGATTATCAAAAATCTGGTAAAAAAAAATGAATAAATCCTAATGAAAACATCATAACAAAAAAAGGAATCAGGTAGATGTCATCATTATGCGATTGAAACTCACAGGAAAAGGTCGGAGCCAATCTGTTATCAAACTGAACATGGTCAATTGTGTCGCTGAACCAACGAATATCCTTGGACAATTAGCATACCACTTTTGATAGAGTCCAGCAACACCACCTTCTCTCCAGATTGATTTAAATGCGGCAATTTCACTGCTGTGTCCATGCTGATAGCCAACAGCTATTACTTCAGCTGATTGTGCTTGCATGCGTGTTTTTACCTGCAAATCATGGGAAAAACCTATAATTTGATGATTCCATCAGTGAAGAGTGGACTATCTTCGTGAATATGGAATTAGCACAAATCTGACAATTTTTTGGATTTCCTTAAACCAATAAAATAATTATAAAAAAAAGATATTTATAAAATTTTCAGGGATAGTTTTTTGAATTTCCAACAGGTGAATATGTTTCTTCTTTTCAAATAATTCATTTCTTAAAAAAGAACTGAAAATCGTCAGGTGTCTGCTATTTTCAGCATCATAATATCTTCAATTGCTTAGATATCGATATTTTTAAATTGAGTAGATTCAGAGAAAAATATAAACAGATTTTTTTTTGTAGAGAATTCAATTTTCTACAAAAAAAGATCTCTTGCTAAATTCTCCTAAACTTTTTTGAGGCATTGGAAAAAAAAAAAAGATACAGATATTTTTTGTTAGGTTTCTCTTTTCTAGCAAATGAGAATGACGTATTACCAAATAAAATGGACTTCCAAGTACAGCTCCAACACATCCTGAAAAACCACTCAATAATGCAGTTTTTAGTATATCAGTTTGGCCCTCTCTATTTAATGTAAGTCCATCAGTCCTCGCAAATTTGTATGAACCAAGTCTTATTCCATTGAGTACAACTTGAAATGCAAGCGCTGATCCAATGCCAGCTTGCAGTGCTAGTATTCCTTCGTTCTTAACAATTACATATGCTGCATGAAATGTATGTCTGTAGAGTTTTTGATAAGTGCCTCTCGCCTCCAATTCACCCTGGAGTTGCAGTCTTATTTTAATTACATCAATTGGATTTGTGAAAAATCCTGCACCCGCTGCTGACAATGCAGCTGTAGTGAACTCCACACCTGCTCTGAATAGAAAACCAATTTTAAAGACAACATTGAGATAATTTCTTCTTTTGCGAAAATCATCTTTACTAAGTTATTTAAGGAATGATTGGGAGGTACAATCGGAAAGAAGTTAAATTTTTGTTTAAAATCTTCAAAAACAATTTATACAAGATGAAATTCTCAAATCTGATTCAGTGAATCTGTAAAGAATGTAATGAGAAATTAAATAAGCCCCGAAAAACTAAACATTGATTGAAAAATTTTAATTCTTTTTTACACTTCTTCAAATTTTTCAAGATTTAAGGGATTGTAAAAAATAATGAAAATTTTTCCATTTTCAATCGATTTTTTGTTTTTAGGGCTTATTTTATTCCTTATTACATTCTTTACAGATTCACTGAATCAGATTTGAGAATTTCATCTTGTATAAATTGTTATTAACGATTTTATAAAAAAATCTAACTTCTTTTCTGATTGTACCTCCCAATCATCCTTAATTAGATTCATCACTTTTAGACAATAATTTTTATTTCCATTCAGTTCTTCCCAATTATCTCGATAACCAATAGAGATACGAGAATTTTTTATGAAACATTTTTTGTAGATCTCAATTTTTCTACAAAAAAGGTCTCTAGAAAAACTTTTGTATTTCTCTTACTCTTCAAGATATTTCAGAAGAACTAGAAAAGCTCCACTCCATCGTCTTTTTTCACTCTAGATTCAAATAGACGCATATATTCCCGCCAAAAAGGCGCAGTTGCATTGAGAATGCCTCTCATTATCCGGTAATTATTTTACACATTTTTTTTCCAATGAAAAGTATAATCCTCTCATTTCCATTCATAAATACAAATTTCGTGAACAATCGGAGCTCTCGTGGCCGGATTTCTATTTACAAAGAATTATCTCGAGATTCAATAATATGTTGAGGGCCACAGATTGCATAACAGATAAGCACAGTGTTGATAGGTACAATGTAATAATTATTTCATAATTAACTGTAATTATTGAGCAATAAAGTGAAGAAAAAATGCAATAGTTTGTATCAAAAACTAGCAGTTTCATTTTTTCATTAATAAATAAGAGATAAAAAAAAGTAAATAATTTTTGACTTACGATTTTTGTTTCTTAACATCAACGGCTGTTGTCATTTTTCAAAACGTTCGATATCAACTAATCAATAATGGAGAATTTTAGTTTAATTATGAGAAAAAAAAACCTTCGAATAATGTGAAATTAAACGTACCAGACAATTTGAATCATCGGTATTGACTAACATTTCTTATCTTCAACATTTAATAAAGCTGTGAAAAATTTCGTTCAAGCTGTGGTACTCGGATGATGATGTAATTCCGTCAAATCATTCAGTCATATGCTGCAGTCATAAATGATTGTTTATTATTTTCTTTAATTTTGGTTGTACGTGAATAATGAAAGGGAGAGGAAGTCATTTGGCTATTTTAGTGCACGTATTTGAGCATTAATTTCTAGCGCAATTAGCGTTAGAATTTTCTAAAAATAGTAGAGTGTTACATATTAAACTTATGAGACATTCCATGTTCTCAATGTATTGCATAGAATTGCTCAATAATATTTGGAATGAGGAAAAATATTTTTTGATTAATTCTCTTAGAAAAGTCGATAAAAATAGATTTATCAAGGATAATATCTCGGAATTGAAGTGAAATAGAAAAAATTTTCATAGAAATCTTTGATTTTGTAGGAGACAAGAAGAGCTATAAAAATGGATTCTATGAAAATTTCTCTATCTCGCTTAAATTCCGAGTTATTTCAGAGAAAACTCCGAGGCGATGCTTTGAAAAAATGAGTGTAAATGAAGCGCCTGTAGATTGTCTTGGAGCAAGTGGATTTAGGAGAAAATTACAAGGAATCACTTTCGTAGGAAATTTTATGAACTACAAAAAAGGTTTCTCAGAAAATTCTCATGAGCCTCGTCGTTCAGAAGATATTTTCAAAATCATGAACAAGTGATTTTTGAACCTGTTCTTTTTGTAGCACTTTACCACTGACTAACATTGCGCTAAGGTAAAAAAATCTTTCAGCAATTTGCTGAATCATATTGGTAGTTTCCTTGACAACTAACTGGCTAAACTGTCATACAATTTTTCAAATTGTTCATAAAAACATAAGCAAAGAATAGTATGAGGTGCTGATCTCATCCACGTAGGAACAAGGCCTTTGTACAATCCAAATATACCCTCTTTTGTTAGTATCTGGATGAATGCATCAGGAATTCCTCGATAAACCAAACCCTTTCCATGACCATCCGTCACTAGAAATTAAAAAAAAAATCCATTATTCCAGCTCAAACAATTTAGCAATAACATCGCCGCTTTAGTAATAAAGTGGCGTATGATTTTTTTTGTTCCAATAGATTTTTGTGGGTATTTTATGTAAAATAATGGTAAAAAAAAATAATAACATATAAGTTTAAGTAACACCGACTACGAACAAAGAGACGTATTTCCAGTGCTTACATTTTTTTTTTGTTTTCAGTTTTTCCATTGCATTTTTCCTAATAACCCAAAAAGTACTAATAATAGAAAGGCGTATCTCCAGCACATACATCGGTTTATTATTAGCATTTTACCGATTTCAGTTTCCTTCCCCAAAAATTCCTAATAACAAAGCAGCGTGTTTCCAGCACATACGTCTCTTTGTGATTTTGAATTGGTAATAACAAAGAGACGTAAGTCCAAAAAAATAATTTAATAGAAAAACTATAAAACCAAGCAGGCGTAAGTGCCATAATTTAGATAAAAAAATTCCAAAAACAAGAAGCGTAAATTCAAATATTTTCATATCAGATGAAGGAATCATAAAAACAAAAAGGCAGAGTGCCAAATTGGAATTTTTTAAAGTGAATATCCAAACAACAAAGTGAAGTAAACTCAAGACGTAACGTGGAAAATGAAAGAAAAACAAAGTGATGTAAGTGCGGAGATACGTCCCTCTCACTTTAACTCTTTGCTTTGCAAAAGGTGCCAATCTTCGCGTAATAGCACGTATTTGGGCAGTCGTGCGTAGCAAAAGGTTAACATTAGTAATTACGCTACTTTGTTATTTTGATTTTCAGTTACCCAAATAACATCCAGGACATCATAAAAAACATTGTAGTGATTTTTGGCGAGATAAGCCTCTTCCCCACCAGAATTCAGCGTTTTTGGCACTCACGCCACTTTATTACTGAGGCGATAACATTTTATTCCACATAAATGAATTGTAAGAATAGATGGGCCGAAGAAGTTCTCACAAATTCTCCTGTGAATATCACCAAAAAGAGTAGATTTAGGAAAAAATGACAAGAAATCATTTTTGAAAGAGAATCTCCCGGACTACAACGAAGATCTCCTGATAAATTCTTCTTAATCTCATTTTTCCCGAGTTCTTCTCGAATTAATCGAACTGTCATATTGAGTCTTATGTTCCCCTGCAAAAATGATCACTCCACCTTCCATCAATCACTCTTTCCTAGAGTTCATCGTACCTTGATTGTGAAGCCTGACGGAGATAACATCAAGGGGTTGATTCATGAGGGCCATGGAAGTTCCGCCTATTAAAGCGGATAAGAACGTCAAAATGAGGGGATGATTCTTGAAAAACTGAAAAATCAGGAATTGATTAGAATCCTCAATACGAATAGTTCTCAGGGAACTATCCTCTCAATTAGAAGAAAATTTCATACATGGAATGATCCCAGTAGATCGCTCGAGAAAGTGAACATTGTCAGCTGCGTTGCGGATCCAATGAACACATGTGGTGTATTCACATACCATCGTTGATAAAGTCCAGAAACACCACCTTCTCTCCATAACTGTCTGAATGCTTCTAGAGGTGATGCATATCCATGCTGGTGGCCAACAACAATTGTCTCTGCTGCTTGTGACTGCATACGAATTTTCACCTGATTGAAAATCAAAAGGAAATTATACATTGTGTTAATTCATTCGTTTTCTTCAATTTTTTTTTCTCTGAATATTTGTTGATAATTTGGAAACGAGGGAAAAGACCATTCTGGTCACTCCAAAAAGAATCAAAATAGTATAAGGACAAGGACCTAATAGCTGCTCACTCACGTATTTGCATACCTATATTTATGAATAATTCATAACTATAGATATGCAAATACGTGGAGTGAATAGGTACTAGTTCCTGAGCAGCTACTGAGTATTTTACCTTATTATCTAACAAGCGCGGTAAAGTACTTTTCTGAGGAGTGTGAAGCTGCAAAACGAACCGAAGGCATGCGGAAAACTTGAATTTTCTTAAAATATTTATTGTTAATGAATTATCTTGAATATATATCTGAATAGTGCAATAAAAACGAGAGACTTGAAACGTCAGATATTGAAAATTTTGTAAATTGATGATGTTCCTAAAACTAATAAACGTACGCTGAAGAGGTCTGCATATAGCAGACGAAACGTTGATGCTAAATTTTTGAAAATTTGAGTTTTTCAATTCGTTTTGAAGTAATCATATTTTCATTTACTGTTTTTTTCTTAATTCAATGAATCTACGTCGAAAAATTCTACCCACCAAATAAAATGGACTCCCCAGAATAACTCCAGGACAGCCAGCAATTCCACTGACCAAAGCAGTTCTCAATAAGTCACTTTCACCCTTTTCATTGAGGGTAAAACCATAAGTTCTTGAAAATTTGTAACTCCCAATTCTGATTCCATTCAGAACAGCCTGAAAACCAAAAGCTGGTACAAGACCAGCTTGCAATCCACGTATACCTTCATTCTTCAGGATAACGTATCCTGCATGAAATGTATTTTTGTAGAGTTTATTATAGCTCCCTCGCCTCAATAATTCACCCTGGAGCTGTAATCGGACTTTTACAACGTCAAGTGGATTCGTGATTATCACTGCACCAATTGCGGAAGACGCAGCTAAGCTAAATTCAATGCCAAGTCTGAAATTAAAAAGATATCGTGTTATATTTACTACTTTATTCTATTGAAGTTAATAAAACTGATAGATTCTTCTCGAATCAAGACAAAAGGAAGGTTCGGTGGCAAAATTTATATGATATTCATTATATAAATATATATTTAATGCATCAATTAAATAAATAAAAAATATTTTTTTATCAATTCTTTCTCTGATTTCTTGGTCGTTGAAATAAAAATTTGGCGTGAAGATTGAATTCTACACTTCCAGTAGCTCCGCAGAGTGTAGCAATTATGAGAATCCAGCAATTTGATCCAGTAATACTTACGGCCGATTCTTCTCAACATTTTTCATCGTCTAAATTCTGTCAGAGATAGAAAAAAGCCTCGAGTATCGTCCCATATGCCGTGTTATCACATGATATCAAGTAAATAATTGAGCAATTATCATTTTTCACTAATTGACTTTGTTCATCAAATATTCTATTTATGTAGTTTAATTCTCAAGAAACTTGAATTTCATTAGAAAATTTATTTTCACGGGTTTACAAAATACACAATTATGTAATTTCAATTGCACGACTTATTCATAATTCTTCAACAATTATTTGTTGAACTAATTAACGCAATCAGTGTTTGAAAAAAATTATAGTAACTTTGGAAAAATAAAGTATTATGTACAAGAAGAAAACTGTCTATTAAACAGCTGTTACACCGGTTACATGTCTTTACAGCACAACGTCAATTCAACACACTCAATTCAATCAAAAGTAATTCAACACAAATACAATTTATTTATTTATTTATTAATGCTATCTACATTTTATCAGTACACAATACATTACAGCGTGATCATAAACTCAATATAAATTCAATTATATAAATTTCTCAATTTATTCATTTTTGGACTCTTCAATGCGAACAGAGGAAAAAAATCCTACTCAGATCATGCACATAATGTAGAACTTGAAGAAAAACAAGTGGATAATAGTGTCGCTTTCCGACTGATATAGCTTTTTTTTTGCTAACACTTTAGCAATATACTTCTGAATGAAAGTCATACAACTTTCTTGAAACCATCATCAAAATATCAAATTTTGAAAAATTCATTAAAACGGCAATCACTCAAGAATTAATCATGGAGATAAGCTCAAAATTGACAGGAATTTAAATTCCTGATACAACTCTCGGGATAATATATGAGTATAAATAACATCAGTAGAACAGTTTCCGGAAATTCCATTGAAAAGTGATTCTCAAAAAATGGACATATCTCAAAAAGTGCGGATCGGATTCTCTTCAAATAAAGCTTGAAAAATAGATTTCGTCGAGAGGAAATTTTCCATAAAATATGAAATTTTTCTATGAAACCGTTTTACTGTAATTGAGACTTTCATGAACATACAGACATACACACACACAGACATGAGCTAGAAATATCATTTTCTTTCTATTTAGATCATTTTGAGTATCGTCTATTTAGAAAATTACAATCGAAAATTTTGTTGATTACATAACTTCTACTCGGAAGCAAGGAGAAAAGAACTGAATAAAAATTATTGACACGTGCTGAATTACTTCAAATCACTTTAATTTTTCTTGATTCTTAAAAAATTATTTTTTTCAGTTCACATTGAAGGAATTTCTTTAGATTGTACTTCAACTGAGTGCAATCACCTTGTAATAAATTATATACAGATGAATTCTACTTGTGTCGAATTATTTTCGATTGAATTTATGTGTTGAATTGTACTTGTGTTGAATTAACGTTATGCGGTCGAGACGTGTCACCACTAGACCACCTTTAGATATCTTTGATATTTCTTCTTTGAATTTGGCAATAGTTTCTTTAGCAAGTGTCAATTTCTCCTCGAGATCAATGACTTCGTGACGTATTTTATTTCGCGCTTCTGTTATTGCTTTTAGTTTTGATTCTCTTCTGGCCTCAACTGCAGAATATATCAGTGTTCATTAGCTCATTTTATCACTGACTAACATTGCGTTAAGGTGAAAAAATCTTTCAGCAATTTGCTGAATCATATTGGCAGTTTCCTTGATAACTAACTGGTTAAACTATCATACAATTTTTCAAATTGTTCATAAAAACATAAGCAAAGAACAGTATGAGGTGCTGATCTCATCCACGTAGGAAAAATGCCTTTGTACAATCCAAATATGCCCTCTTTTGTTAGTATCTGGATAAATGCATCAGGAATTCCTCGATAAACCAAACCCTTTCCACGACCATCCGTTACTAGAAATAAGAAAAATCCATTATTTCAGTTCAAACAATTCAGCAATAACATCGCCACTTTAGTAATAAAGTGGCGTGAGTACCATTTTTTCCACTTTCTTTCAAAAAAATAAAGTAGCATATGTTTTTCTTGTTCCAATAGATTTTTGTGGGCATTTTATGCAATATAATGGTGAAAAACATAACAACATATAGGCGCAAGCAACATCCACTATGCACAAAAAGACGTATCTCCACTGCTTACGTTTTTTTTTGTTTTCAGTGTTTTTATTGAATTTTTTCTTAATCACCCAATTATATCTCCAGCACATACATCGGTTTGTGATTAGTATACTACTGATTTCGGTTCCCTTTCCCTAAAAATTCGTAATAAATAATTTAATAGAAAAACTATAAAAACTAACAAGCGTAAGTGCCATAATTTAGATGAAAAATCCCAAAAAATAAAAAGACGTAACTCCAAATATTCTCATATCGAATAAAGGAATCATACAAACAAAGAGGCATAAGTGCCAAATTGGAATTTTTTCAAGTGAATATCCAAACAACAAAGTGATGTAAGTTCAAGACCTAACGTGGAAAATTAAAAAAAAAAAAGTGATGTAAGTGCGGAGATACGTCCTTCTCACTTCAACTCTTTGGTTTCTCGTACCCTGATTGTGGAGCCTGATGGAGATAACATCAAGGGGCTGATTTATGAGGGCCATAGAAGTTCCGCCTATTAAAGCGGATAAGAACGTCAAAATGAGGGGATGATTCTTGAAAAACTGAAAAATCAGGAATTGATTAAAATCCTCAATACAAATAGTTATCAGAAAATTATCCTCTCAATTACAAGAAAATTTCATACATGAAATGATCCCAGTTGATCGGTCGAAAAAGTGAACATTGTCAGCTGCGTTGCGGATCCAATGAACAACTGTGGTGTATTCACATACCATCGTTGATAAAGTCCTAGAACACCGCCTTGTTTCCACAACTGTCTGAATGCTTCGAGGGATGATGCATATCCATGCTGGTGGCCAACAACAATTGTCTCTGCTGCTTGTGACTGCATACGAATTTTCACCTGATTGAAAATCAAAAGGAAATTATACATTATGTTAATTCATTCGTTTTCTTCAATTTTTTTTCTCCGAATATTTGTTGATAATTTGGAAACGAGGGAAAAGCCCATTCTGGTCACTCCAAAAAGAATTGAAATAGTATAAGTTCAAGGACCTAATAGCTGCTCATTTACGTATTTGTCTATCTATATTCATGAATAATTTATAACTATAGATATGCAAATACGTGGAGTAAGCAGATACTAGTTCCTCAGCAGCTACTGGGTATTGTACCTTATCATCTATCAAGCGCGGTAGAGTACTTTTCTGACGAGTGTGAAGTTGCAAAATGAGCTGAAGGCGATTTTTGTAATCACACGAGTCTGAAAATCTTTACCGCACATGTAAGGTATAGTTTTTTCATGTACAATGTGTAGAAAGTGCCACTAATCACACGCTTAACGTACGGAAAATGGCTACTTTCTGCAAGGCATGCAGGAAACTTCATTTTTCTTAAGATAATTATTCTTAAAGAATTTACCTGTTTTTTCTGTTAAAATTACAATTTTCCGATTTGAATAGTGCAATAAGAATGAGAGACTTGAAACGTAAGAGATTGAAGAATTTAGAAATAAACAAATTCATCATAATTTTATAAGAAAAAACAGGTAAATTCATTAACAATAATCATTCGCTCATTATATTTTTATGAACTTATTATTTTTTTATAAATTACATTTTCCTAGAACTACTAAACGTACCATGAAAAGGTCTACATATAGCAGACGAAACGTTGACACAAATTTTTTGAAAATTTGAGTTTTTTAATTTTTTTTGGAGTGACCAGAATGTTTCCCTGGCCGTTTCCCTTGTTTCCAAATCAATTCATTCATCTTTTCATTCACGTTTTTTTTCTCAATTCAATGAATCTACGTCGAAAAATTCTACCCACCAGATAAAATGGACTCCCCAGAATAATTCCAGGGCACCCAGCAGTTCCACTGACCAAAGCAGTTCTCAATAAGTCACTTTCACCCTTTTCATTGAGGGTAAAACCATAAGTTCTTGAAAACTTGTAGCTCCCAATTCTGATTCCATTTAAAACAATCTGGAAGCCAAAAGCCGGTAAAAGACCAGCTTGCAATCCACGTATACCTTCATTCTTCAGTATAACGTATCCTGCATGAAATGTATTTTTGTAGAGTTTCTCGTAGCTTCTTCGCTTTAGTAATTCACCTTGGAGTATTAATCTGACTTTTATAACGTCAATTGGATTCGTGATTGTCACTGCACCGATTGCGGAAAACGCAGCTAAGCCAAATTCAATGCCAAGTCTGAAATTAAAAAGATCTCCGTGTTATATTTACTACTTTATTCTATTGAAGTTAATAAAACTGATAGATTCTTCTCGAATTGAGCCAAAAGGAAGGTTTGGTGGCAAAATTTATATGATATTCATATACACTTAATGTATCAATTAAATAAATAAAAAATATTTTTTTATCAATTGTTCCTCTAATTTCTTGGTCGTTGAAATAAAAATTTGGCGTGATGATTGAATGCCGCACTTCCAGTAGCTCCGCAGAGTGTAGCAATTATGAGAATGTAGCAATTTGATCCAGTAATACTTACGGCCGATTTTTCTCAACATTTTTCATCGTCTAAATTCTGTCGTAGGTAGGAAAAAGCCTCGAGTATCGTCCCATATGCAGTGTTATCACATAATATCAGCTAAATAATTGAGCAATTATCATTCTTCGCTAATTGATTTTGCTTATCAAATATTCTATTTATGTAGTTAAGTTCTCAAGAAACTTGAATTTCATTAGAAAATTTATTTTGAAGGGTTTACAAAATACAGAATTATGTAATTTTGATTACACGACTTATTCATAATTATTCAAAAATTGTTTGCCGAACTAATTAATACAATTAACGTCGTAAAGGAATTATAGTAACTTAAAAAAAATAAAGTATTATGTGCAAGAAGAGAACTGTCTTCTGAACAGCTGTTAGAGCGGTTACATGTCTTCACAGCACAACGGCAATTCATTACAGTGTAATTACGACCAATACAAATTTCCAAATTTTAAGATTTTTGGACTCTTCAATGCGAACAAAGGAAAAAAATGCTACTCACATCATGCACATAATATAGAACTTGAAGAAAAACAAGTGGATAATAGTATTGCTTTCCAACTGATATAGCTTTTTTTAGCTAATACTTTAGCAATATGCTTTCGAATGGAAATGATACAAATTTTTTGAAACCATCATCAGAATATCAAATTCCGAAAAGTTCATTAAAACGGCAATCACTAATCATAGAAATAAGCTCGAAATTGACAGGAATCTAACTGACACAACTATCGAGATAATATATGAGTATAAATAACATCTGTAGAATTGTTTCCGAAAATTCCATTGAAAACTGATTTTCGAAAAATGGACATATCTCAAAAAGTACAGACTGGATTCTCTTCAAATAAAGCTTAAAAAATAGAGTTCGTCGAGAGGAAGTTTTCTACAAAACGTGGAATTTTTCTATAAAACCGTTTTGCTGTAATTGAGATTTTTATGCACTTACAGACAAACACACATGCACACAGACATGAGCTAGAAATATCATTTTCTTTCTATTCAGATCATTTCGAGTATCTTCTATTAAAAAAATTACAATCGAAAATTTTGATGATTACATAGCTTCTATTCGGAAGCAAGGGGCAAAGAACTGAATGAAAATTAATGACACGTGTTGAATTACTTCAAATTACTTTAATTTTTCTTGATTTTTTAAAAATTATTTTCTTTAGTTCACATCAAAAGAATTTCTTTCGATTGTATTTCAATTGAGTGTATTCACCTTGTAATAAAATATATACAAATGAATGATATGAATGATAAATTTCTCGGAATTGAAGTGAAATAGAGAAATTTTTCATAGAAATCTTTGATTTTGTAGAAGACAAGAGCTATCAAAATGGATTCTATAAAAACTTCTCTATTTCGCTTAAATTCCGAATCATTTGCGAGAAAACTCCGAGGCCATGCTTTGAAAAAAGACGTATAAATAAAGCGCCTGCAGATTGTCTTGGAGAAAGTGGATTTAGGAAAAAATTAAAAAGAATCACTTTCGTAGGAAATTTTACGAGCTACAAAAAAGGTTTCTTAAAAAATTCTCATGAACCTCATCGTTCAGAAGATATTTGGAAAATCATGAACAAGTGATTTTTGAACCTGTTCTTTTTGTAGCACTTTACCACTGACTCACATTCCGTTAAGGTAAAACAATCTTTCAGCAATTTGCTGAATCATATCAGTAGATTCCTTGATAACTAACTGGTTAAACTATCATACAATTTTTCAAATTGTTCATAAAAACATAAGCAAAGAACAGTATGAGGTGCTGATCTCATCCACGTAGGAAAAAGGCCTTTGTACAATCCAAATATGCCCTCTTTTGTTAGTATCTGGATGAATGCATCAGGAATTCCTCGATAAACCAAACCCTTTCCATGACCATCCGTTGCTAGGGATGAAAGGAATCCATTATTCCAGTTCAAATAATTTAGTAATAATACTTCATTTCACATCAATAAATTGTGAGAAGAGAACCAAAGAAGATCTCATAAATTTTTCTGTAAATATCTTCGAAAGGAGGAAGTTTAGAGAAAAATCAAAAGAAACGTATTTTTTGGAGAGTTCTATGGACTACAAAAAAGTCTCCAGATAAATTCTCCTAAATCCCATTTTTTCGAGTTCTTCTTGAATTAGACGAACTGTGATATTGACTCTTATGTTTTCCTGCGAAAACGATCATTCCACTTTCCATCAATCACTAACTAAACTGAAAACAGCACACATGTGACAATGTTTATTTTTTTTAATTTTCTTAAGAAATAAATTTAAAAAATATAAAAAATATAAAAAATATAAAAAATATGTACATGCAGAGAATTCAAAAAATTATAAGTCCAAATTTTTTCAATATTTTTATGATAATGATTTTTTTTTTTGAAAATAAAAAAAAAATTGTCAGATGTGTGCTAATTTCATTGTCATGTAATCACTTTATCCTGTTGTTTTTCCTACCTTGATTATAGAGCCTGACGGAGATAACATCAAGGGGCTGAGTTATGAGGGCC
The DNA here is from genome assembly GCA_963942555.1 of Aleiodes leptofemur. Taxonomy (NCBI): domain Eukaryota; kingdom Metazoa; phylum Arthropoda; class Insecta; order Hymenoptera; family Braconidae; genus Aleiodes; species Aleiodes leptofemur. Next base: position 14,197,342 of record OZ012610.1, read on the forward strand.
AATGAACTTCCGCCTATTAATGCAGAGAAGAACGTCAGTATCAATGGATGATTCTCAAAAAACTGAAAAATCAAAAATTAGATACAATCCTGCATTCAAATAATCATCAGACAATTCTCTCAAATAGAAGAAAATTTTGTACATGAAAAGGTCGCAGTAAATCGCTCGAAAAACTGAACATGGTGAGCTGTGTTGCGGATCCAATGAACGTTCGCGGTGCATTGGCATACCATCGTTGATAAAGTCCGGAAACACCACCTTCTCTCCATAACTGTCTGAATGCTTCTAGAGGTGATGCATATCCATGCTGGTGGCCAACAGCAATTGTCTCTGCTGCTTGCGACTGCATACGAGTTTTCACCTGTTTAAAAATCAAAAGAAATCATCTCTTCATCCACTTTCCTTCTTGTTAATTTAATGAATTTACGTTGAAAAATCCTACCCACCAAATAAAATGGACTCCCCAGGATAGCTCCAGAGCAGCCAGCAGTTCCACTGACCAAAGCAGTCCTCAATAAATCACTTTCACCCTTTTCATTGAGGGTAAAACCATAAGTTCTTGAAAATTTGTAGCTCCCGATTCTGATTCCATTCAGAGCAATCTGAAAACCAAAAGCTGGTACAAGACCAGCTTGCAATCCACGTATACCTTCATTCTTCAGTATCACGTATCCGGCATGGAATGTGTTTTTGTAGAGTTTATTATAGCTCCCTCGTCTCAATAATTCACCCTGGAGCTGTAATCGAACTTTTACAACGTCAAGTGGATTCGTGATTATCACTGCACCGATTGCGGAAAACGCAGCTAAGCTAAATTCAATGCCAAGTCTGAAATTAAAAAAAATTCTGGTGTTACATTCAATATTTTATTCTATTGAAGCTATTGGAATTGATACATCTCACTTCTCTCAATTTTTCAGTCATTGAAACGAGAACTTCGGGTAAGAATCGAATCCTGCGCTTCCAGTTGTTTCGTGAAGTGCGATAAATATCAAAATAAAATAATTGGATTCAGCAATACTTACGGATGATTCTTTTTAGCATTTTTCATCGTCTAAATTCGGTTGGAGGTTAAAAAAGCCTCGAGCAACGTTCCATATGCAGTGTTATCAAATCACGTGAGGTAAATAATCGAGCAATTATCATTTTTCGCCAATTGATGTTGCTTATTTTCTAGAATATTTTTGTAGTTATAAAATTCTCAAGAAAATTGAATTTCGTTAGAAAATTTATTTCCATGGGTTTTTACAAAATACAGAATTATGTAATTTTAATTACACGACTTATTGATAATTATTCGAAAATTATTTGTCAAACTAATTAATACAATTAGTGTTTGAAAAAAATTATAGTAACTTTAAAAAAATAAAGTATTATGTGCTAAAAGAGAAATGTCTATTGAACAGCTGCTAGTCCACCTTTAGATATCTTTGATATTTCTTCTTTGAATTTGGCAATAGTTTCCTTAGCTAGTGTCAATTTCTCCTTGAGGTCAATAACTTCATGACGTATTTTATTTCGCGCTTCTGTTATTGCTTTTAGTGTTGATTCTTTTTTGGCCTCAACTGCGGAATATATCAGTGTTCATTAGCTCATCAATTCACTGATGTAGTAGCTTGTTTTGAAAATATCACGTGAATGCCAAGGTTTAGGAAAATTTTTAAAAAATCTTTTTTTGTAGCTCTTGAAATTTTCTACAAGAAAATCTCTTGACATTTTTCTCTAAATCCCTTTCATCCAGAGATATTTGATGATATTGAAAATAGCAGACATCTGACCAGTTTTAGTTTTTTCCCAAAAAATAAATATTTGGAAAATTTGAAAATATGCACGGGTATAACATCCGAAAAACTATAAATGCAATTTTTCTTGCCATGACTAAAGGTACAGAAGTGCCTTTAATAAATGCATTGAATTCTGTATGTAATTTTAGTGTCTTCAAGTGTCATTGAAGTGTACGTAATTTAATATATACTCAAAGGACATGTTAAAGACATGCAAAAAGGCACTTTTGTAGATCTAGCTTTATCGATTTTTTTCAATATTTTTTCTTATAACAATTCATTTGTTTAAAAAATCCAGAAGATTGTCAGATGTGTACTAATTTCATTACCCTGATATTTGATATTCAAATACTCACAATCAGTGTCATGCCTCCAAACACCGAGTGTAACTGGCCTAGTTGTGCTCAATAGATGTTGCATGAGTGCAGTTGGATCTTGAAAGACAATTTCTTCATAAAACTCTGAAACCAGATTTTTCTTTCCCATTTGAATTTCCGGTGATGATTGAAAGAGCTTGAGAATATGATAGATTGTCACCTGAAATCATAAATTTCCAATTGAATAATCAAACTTTTCAAATTTTCAATGACAATTTATGAATAGAATTCAAGGGGGGTAATCACTTATAGAATCTGGTGTAAATTCAAGTCAGAAATCTTACGGAAATTTCATAATTCTTTCGAAGATCCCTGAAATTTTTGAATTTTTAAAATCTCATAAAATCAGGGAAGAAGTCTTGAAATTACTCACAAACTAGAGAAAGCCGATGGAAATTTCATGAAATCTTTGGAATCATATAAAATAAATAGTGACAATGTATGAAAAAATCGATTTGGGGAATTTGAAAAGAGTAGTAGAAGGGCACACCTCGGAGTTATTAGTGGATATAAAAAGAATTTTGTAGACCATTACTCTAATCACATTTTCATCATTTGCTTTTTCTATACATCCTTGTTTCTGTTATGAAATTCTGAAATCTCTTAGTATTCTCTAAAATCTCTTGAATTCTCATAGATATCTATGAGATTTCCAGAAATCGGTTCAATTTCCACAGATATCAAGGAATCTCATGAGCTTCAACGAAATCACCTAAGAATTCGAGAATGTTTGAATTTTTTCAAATTGAAGATTAGTGCACACAGATTTTAGGAGTAATTACCCCCTCGATAAAACGAAAAATATGAAATTTTCAGACAAATCGATTTTTTTCCATCACCAGAGTAGCGTTCAAAATCAACGAATTGGTAAAGATTTGGTAAATTCTACTAAGCTCTTACTCGCAGTCGTTCGGAATGAACGAGTAGGTAAATTATACTCATAGTCCAGTTAAATTAGAAAAACCTGATATTAATTCTAGGATGTGCCAAAAAAATAAAAATAATATATGACAATATATGTAGGTTTTGAGCCTAATGAGAAATGTGCATGAAGGGAATTAGGAGAAAATAGTTTTTGTTGTTAATAAAAAATGTTGAATTCGAAAAATCGCGGTTTTTCATAGTTTTTGACTCCTCTGGAGGAAACGATTAATCATAGAGATAAAAGTGATAGTACCTTTTTTGAAGAGTGTTAAAGCTCTAAAAAAAAAAGTCAACGGCGGCATCTCATCAACTCTTATTGCCTAAAAGTTAAAAGTGCTCGAAACTGTGTCTCAAAAATCCCTTCAAAGCGGAGCATAATTTACGTTCACTGCGAACGACTTTGGGTAAGAACTTGGTGAAATTTACCAAAGCTTTACCATTTTGTTCATTCCGAACGCACCTCAGCTTTTTGAGAGCATCTCTGAAATTAAGCGAGATGGAGCGTTCTTGTTCTAATGCTTTTTTTGTAGAAAATTTCAAGAGTAATGGAAAAGAATTAGTGTAGAATCGCTGTCTCTCACTTATTTTCCAAGATTATTTCTAAGAAACTGACAATCGAATGGAATCTATTTGTCTGAAAATTTTATGATCGTATAAAATAAATTCAATCAACTTACTGTACGTTCATTAGGATCGTGAAAATATATTTTAATAACAATTTCAAATTCACCCCATCCAGTTTCAGTGAGTTCGTATGGTGGTTTTGTTACAATACGATTTGGATTATTGTAACTCTCGTGTAATTTAAAATGTACTTTTTTAATATACGATGACATGTCTTCATTGTGATAGGGTTTGATGTAAACAGTCCACTGATGCGTGTGTCCATCTTCGTCTCTTTTTTTGCCAAAATAACGAGCTACATTACCGTAAACGAGTGGTTTAACTATCGTCAATCCCTGTAACAGATACAAGTGATGAATTAAAGTGAGTTTATTTTATTTTAATCGAACAGAATTGAGAAAAAAGTGTTTATGTCAATTTTTTGAGGTTAGAAATTACCTTCACTCTTCCACCGGAATCAGGACCAAATTCGTTAGTCGATGCCATCATTTCCCCTTTAAAATCGAGTTAATTAACGTCATCTCATCTTTCAGGTAATTAATTATTAATTATATTCAATTGAATTCAATGAAATTTTTGGATTATATTCCATCCAACGCTGTGTTTACCGTGGAAACTTCGTCGGTAATGTAAACAAAGGACTTTATCGAATGGCGGGAAAGTTTAAGGATTTTGAAAGAGAAATTGAAGGACTGTGAGGGTTTTAATAAATATTTTGCAAATATCTTGAGAATTATTGGGTTCATCGAATGGGAATTTATCAAGAGATATTTTTCGTAAATTATGAAATTTTCTCTTTAAACAAAAGTTTTAATAATGAAATTCAATTGGAACGTTTGTCAGAATTGTTTTCTGAGAATTTGCTTATTTTCAATAAATAAGAATTGAAGGTCAGGCATGATAATGAAATCAGTGCAAATTTAACAATTTTCTGAATTTTTTCTCAAATAAATAATTATTTTTAAAAAAATATTCAAAAAATTAGAACTTGTAGATTTTTGAATTTTTTACATGCACCTATTTTTCATTTCTTTTTCATAATTTATTTGTTGAAAACATAAAAAACGAAAATTGTCAGATGTCTGCTATTTTCAGTGTCATGATCAACCACATTTTTACACTAATTTCGAAGAATTTTAATTATTAGAATATTGAATTCAAATTAAGATGCACTATTCATGACTATTTTAAATTTTGAAAATCTATGAAAATTGCAAAAAAAAACAAAAATCCTGTAACGGCTTTTCCGCCATTTTCTCCCCCCTTTTTTGCCTTTGCTTTCTAGGAAAAACCCATGCACCAGATGGTCCCTCTCTGGTGCTCGTACTCTCTCCAGGTAAAACTTCTTTCACACAGACTTTTATTACCCCCCGCAAAAACTTTACAATCCCCCGAAAAATTCGTTACCTACCTCTCAGCATTTTTCGTCCCAACATTTTCCCCTTTATAAATATTCTTCCCTCCTCTGAAAAGGTTTTTGAATATAAACTCCTTGTTCTTTTCCCCAATAAACGCAAATATTCCCAATTGTTTTCTATTAAATGTCCATCGTCGAGCTGCTGACAATAAACTGAAATTAATTTGAATGCCTTCAATATATTGACGGTTTGAGAAACGGACGAATTGTCTTGAAATGTTTGGGTTCAGGCAAAGAGCCCAATCACGCTCGACACCCAAACACGTGTTTGTAGAATGTCCTCAGCCCCCCCCCCTCCCTCAATTTTTCCCTTCAAGAAAATTTGATGCCCATTCAGTTTACCCATGACCCTTCAAGTGCAAGGTTGTTACCACACTACAGACATTTCCAATAGACAGAGACTGACGTCAAAGTCGCTATCAATCGTAAGAGAAAACATAAAGGATTATTTGATCATTTTTTTGAAAATAATTTCGGAAATTAAGCGCAAAAACGCAATTTTTGTGGAAACCTTTTATGTAGAGAGAGCTACCAAGGACGTCTCATTAAAAATCACCCTATCTCGCTTAGTTTCCGAAATGTTCAAGCAATAGTGACTGCGAAAATGAGCCGATTCGGAAAATGACTGAAGCTTTCAGAAAAATCGGTTTTATTCCATCATCAGTGGTTATAGGATATTTTGGAATTTAAGCGAAATAAAGTGATTTTGTTCTAATGCTTTTTTTTAGCTCTGAAAATTCTCTACAAAAGGGATTAGGGCAAAATGGTCCTATCTCGCTTAAATGCCGAGGTATTAAAAAAAAAACTGATGACAAAATGAAATTAATTTGCCTGGAAATTCAAAATTCGTTTTATTTGTTTAACTGCTTTACTTCTGAATTTTCAATTAATTTTTTTTTTCGCTATTCTACAGAAAAAGATTTGCCGACAAGATTGGTCTACATGTGTTGTTGGTAGTTGCAGAAATAAATATTGTGTGCTGGCGTTTTTGAACTGCTGATGCCGGGAAAAATTCGATCTCAAGCTCTGGAGTTACAGGATTGATAAACGGTGAGACGCTCAATTGGATTTATGTGGAGGTGCGTCCGCGTAAAACTCATGTGAACCGGGACTTCTTCTGAGGAAAGTAGACAAGATCATGATGGCATTTGATCAAGCAATTGTGGGATATCTTCCTGCGGAGGTAAAATTGATTAATTTATTAATTAATGTTCATAAAAAGTAGAGTAATGAGAGAAAAATAGGTTTTTTTTTAAATTTTGTCTTGGTTTCCATCAGACATCTTTCAATCTATGGGAAATGGTGAAATTTTTGTGGAGGCTTTTTCTTGGTAGAAACACTTCGGACCTACAAAAAAATGTCATAATGATGATTCCGCTATCTCCCTTAGAATTCAAGATTTCTCACATCATCTCAAGGTGGTCCACAATCCACCAGTAATTATCGCCACTCACTCCTCAAGATATAGGCTTTTTCGAGCGCTTCTCCTTATCTACTTCTTATTCTGTCCCCTCACTCTTTATGTTAACTATTCACTAAAAATCTCATAGAACATATGTAGAAGCTTACGGGCTGGCACTACCTCCACACAAATCTCATGTAAACATGGCACAGTTTTTTTTACTGCTTCTTTGTTGTTATGTATCTACTATTCTGTTATTAAAAATCTGTTGAAGTAAAGAAAAACATCAAGATTTTCTATGTAAACGGTGAAACAAACTGAGATAAGTCGATTTTAATTTATTGTTCATGAGATATTTCAAGATTCAAGAGATACAAAAGAATTCTAGTGATGTGAATGATGAGGGAAACAAACCGAATTGGATGATATCATTCCATTCGACATCCTAATGGATTATTTGAAAAACGAATAGTTTGAAATATTTCAATATTAAATTCTTCATATTCAATATTACGAGTTTTATCAACTTTATTGATGATCATTGAATTTGAAAACTCATAATATTGAACAAAAATGATGAAATTTTTCAAAAATAATGATTTTAAATGTCTTGCTCCTAGGGTCACACGACCAATAGATGGACACTGACCAAAAGATGGACGGTTTCTATTATCGAGGATTTTCATAAATAAAAGACAGATTCTTATACTTTTCACGTCAATTCCTGATTATTACATTCATATATATTTCTAAACTATTTATTACATACCGATTGATCGAAATTTAAAATCATACCACTGCAAATATGCAACTGTCCATCTATTGGGAATTTGAGTTATTTTCCAGTTTTCCCTTGATTTTCTTCAATTATTTCTACATTATTCAAGTTTAATAGATTTTTAGTCGATTCACTGCATATTTTTCTGTACATCATTCTTTTCTGCAACTTTTTAACGTGATTTGCATATTTCTCATAAATTAATGAAGTCTGATATTTCCTAAACCGTCCATCTATTTGGTCATGTTACCCTATAATTCTTTGTTGTACAAAAAGCTAATGAAGATTCGTGAGCAAATATTTTTCATGCGGCATCAGTTTTCTTTCTGCATCAGAAGCTGAAAATTGATCTCTAATTTTTCGTCCCTTCCAGATCCTCCTAGACGAATAAATCTTAAAATACAATGATAACATTGACCTATACAGCTCTTCCTAGATGAGTTCGAAATAGAATTAATTTAATGTTTCTCTTTTTTTTTCTATTTAGACGACTGAAGAGGACTTAAAAACGATATTCAAAGATTATGGAAATATCAATTGTCTCTATTTGTTTGTAAAATTCGAACCACTACGTAATTTCGCGCACATTCAATTTGACGATGAAAATAGTGCTTCAAGGTAATTATTCAAAACCCCATTATATTCTCCGAATCCATTGATTTACATAATTGATGTTAACTACAATTGATATTGGTTCTAGGGCATTCAGAGCAGGCAGATCGGAGGGAATATCATTCAATGGAACAATACTGACAGTTACTCAAATTTCTAATAATTATGCACCGATTAAGATGCTACCTGTGCCCTGTCTGATTCAAATACTGTCGAAACTTTCTCCAGTTGAAAAATTAGCAAGTGAAGAAGGTAAATTAATTCAATAAAAATAATCATATGCAATAAAATTGTCTCAATTATTCTAGCAAAAATAAATTGAATTAATTTTCAGTTTGCAGTCATTGGAAACAGTACGCTCCCCTCCTCTGGATCACAAAGAAAATATTCCATGAAAAAGAAGAGAGTAACAATCATTCAAAAATGAGCGAAACTCAATTCCATAAATGTATTTTGGCCAGTGGTCCTTGTCTGGAGGACATTGATTGTTACATCACCAACGAGAAGCGTTTATCATTGATAAAAGACTTGTGTGTTAATGTCGAAACCATGGTATTGGATTTTAATGCTCCAGCACGACAGTCTCGCATTTCTGGAGGAGCACTGTTACGAAGAATGTTTCGTCCCTTGAGAAATGGTGGACAGCACCAAAATCCGAGGAGACGTGAGGCTGCAGATGAGATATTTAATCAGAATCCTCAGCAGAATCCGGAAATGCATGGATTGCTTGGGCGTGAATTTCGAATGCCGATAATCGATCGTATACCAGCACCAAATCCACAAATTCGTGAAAACTTCCAGCGAAGGCTCGAGCGACTTCGACCGCAGGATATAATAGGAGAGGGGAATATCAATCAAGGGGGTGGATTTCCAATCAATGAGGGACTGGAGGCACTTGTTCGTCCTCAGCACCAAAATCCACAGGTACTGATTCGCCCGCAGCAGCAGAATCCACAGAGGGACGAAGGATTTGAGCAATTGTTCATTCGTTTTGCCCAGCAGAATCCACTAAGGCCTGGATTAGGCGATGGGCATCGGCCGAACGTCAGACCCCAGGGATTACTGATACCGTTGGATCCACCATTACAGCGGGTGATACCTGTTAGAAGACGCCAAGGTGCCAATCCTGCTCATCCATTCGAATTTCTGTTTGCCGATGCTGATGTTCAACCAGAAAAAAAGATGTCCAAATTTTATGACGATCTTTCTGCCATGTTCGACAAGCAGAAGGGACTAAAGCGCATTGCACTCAAGGACATCGACGAGGAGAAGAAATACGACATGATAAATCACTTGACAGAGGATCTGTTCGAGCTTCATCTATTCGTTGGCCAGATTTTCAAAAGACGAGTAGCTCAGAGGGTCCAATCTGAAATCGATTTGCAGAAATTCAGATTCCTCCGTGCACTGACGCTGAACGGATTCAAGTTCAGGAAAAACAGCCTAAAGGGCTTTGGAGATCTCATGAACCTGACTTATTTGCGTTTGGAAGCATGCTCAATTGATTCAAAAACTTTGGAAGGCTTGAAGGAATTCATGAAACTCCGGTATCTCTCGATACCGGCGCTCAATATTACAGACAGAATTCTCTATTACGTTGCAAGAAAAAATGCTAATCTCAAATTTTTGAATATCAACGATAATCCGGCCATTACAGATATATCATTGAGAGGCGTCTTCGCTCTTCCGGATTTGAGAGAATTGAGAATGGAGAATGTACGAGAGGCAATGTTGGGTTTCCTGGAAGACGATGCACAGCCTATGGAAAATTTCGAAACTCTCCATTGTCCAAATTGTCGTAATTTGGGCGATGATGCACTTGTTAAACTGATTGAATTATCACCAAAACTTCAAGTGCTGAATGTTGCTAAATGTGATATTACAAATGAATTCTTCGATCAAGTTCAGCAAGTTACGAAAAAGCGTGATAACGCAGTTAATCTTAAGCTTTTTGCTGGCTATACAACACCTCCTGATTATCTTCAAATTGAAGCTGCGTCGAATTTGATTATTTCTGCTGAGTCTGTTTCATTTGAACATCCTTACACATGGAACGGCTTTTACTATTCAGAATCTCTAGAATAAGTTAATAATTGAATTTACAGTATCCAACTTTTTTTTTATCTCTAGTTAAATATAAAATTTGTATCAATACAAAGTTCATCTTGATTTGTTAATGAGAATGAAATTCGAAGAATCATCAGAGATATCTGGAATTTTTGGCATTCTCAAATTTATTCTGATCATTTTCTTTCACAAAGACAGTATTTTTAGTCAATATAGTAATTGTGTAAAACTCCTCTTTCTATTTTTCTAAAAAACAATAAAATACAACAGAATATTGAAAATAATATTCGCATGACTTGTGCAATCGTAGAATTTATAATCGAAAATTAAGAAAAAAATATATATATTAATACCGCAAGTGAAGTCTACGTGACATTTTTATTTTTCCACAAAAACACTCATTAAAATATTTAACGTTGCGTTTTCGCAGAAGAAGATAAATTTCATTTTGTGTTCAGTTTGCATGAGATATCCCGTGGATTGACAGGGGTAGTAAAATATTCTTTGGAACCACATAAATCGAGAGGAAATGAACTCACCTCTTCATTTAAGATTGCTCCTGAATCGCTATGACCAATAGAACCAGAGATATTTTCAAAAGATACGAAGTTTTCAAAAATGCAAAGGGTTACAGCCCTGATTTTTTTCGACTGGAATAGTAAAATTGCTCAAAAAATTCTTGAAAGGAATTCTGACACGTCATTTCGAACGAGAATTTCCTCAGCTGTGCTATAGTATACTCGACCAATCATCTAAACCCGGAGTGAATGCCTCTTAAATAGTACGAAAACACCATAGCTATCAATTAATGAATATAATTATTGAATGATAAATATATTAATTAAATAAATCTGAGGGAGCATCAGAACAGTGTTGAAAAAACATGGAATCACCTTCTTGCAATTGTTTATGTTTGAATGACTGATTTAACATTCTTGACGTCAATTATGTTTGCATATTGAGCAGTTGAAATGAATTTGTTTTTTATAAAGACAATAAGTAGTTGTGACGATATTTTTCTTATAGCATGATCATTCTATTGTTCCTTCGAAAAATAAGAATGCATTTCAAATTACTGACGCACGTGAAAGAAATTTGGATGTTTGTTTCAATTTCGTGTAAACTTACATTTTATGGAAACTTTTAGAGATCAATTGTTTTTTTAGGTCATGGAGAATTGTGTAAATAAATTGATGAAAAAACATGTTTTAGGTACTTTTCAAGAAGGGATTATGTTGAATATACGGCTGGGAGATTCTCTTGCTGACATACATGACATAATCGGCTATGTGTTTTCAGATAAAAATTGTAATTTTTTCTGATATATAAAAGGGTGAATTTTTTTTCTCTCTATAGTCACAACTGAGCTCTCAATTGTTATTTCAAGTATTTGTAAATTACGGTCGCTCTATTGAAAATGATGTTAAAACTCTTCGCCTTCTTTGCTATATCGACTAAGTTATTCATTGGATTAATAAAAGTGTGGCTGGTTAATGAAAATTAGATAGGAAATTTTACGTCGATTTATTTGCCAATGCTCATAGAATTGTTGACAAATTATGAAGGGACGTTTCCCACAAAAAATATAGTAGACTACTCAAATTGTCACATGAATTCTTCTTTCGAGCCTCGCATTGTTTTTTTATAATTGCGAAATAATTAAAATATCATTTTCCTTCTACCTCATCTTCACTTTATCTCTTCAAGTGAAACTGATTTTCGGTGTTCCATGGAGCTGTGACAAACATCTGTTTTTTTATTTCACGGGACCGATCGTGCGCATCAGCGCATGGAAAATAATCTCATAACTTTTTCGCTCAAAGTTATTTTTTAAAATCTTTTGATGATTATTCTCCGAGTCAAATTTAAAATTATCACCAATGATCGATAATTACTTGAAAAAATTGTTTTATCCTTCATTTCTATTTTGTTTTTTGAATTGAGCGTGCAATTTTGATCAACCAATGAAGAATGAGGAATAGACGTGACAATTTTAGCATTACAATCGAAGTTGATAAACTTTTCAAAATACGAGACCGATCGCGCGCTCTCACGCACAGAAAATGATCTCATTATTTTTTCATTCAAATTTATTTTCTTAATTTTTTCGATGATTATCCTTCGAGTTAAATTGAAAACTATTACGAATGATCGTTAATTACTTCGAGAAATTATTGTATTCTTCATTTCTATTGTTTTGGAATTGAGCGCGCAATTTTCGTCAACCAATTAGAAATGAGGACTAAAGGTGACAATTTTAGCGTTACATTCGACGTTTATGAACTTCTCAGAATAGAGTAACACGAATTAATTGATGAAAATTTTTTAAAATATTAAACAAATCGTTAAATTCAGGGGAAACGGTTTTAGTTGCTCTCTTACATTTTCTTTAGTTTAGCAATAAATTTTGGAGATACTGTGCAGTAGTCAGACACTTGCAAGTGTCTGACTTCAAAATTCTTTTCAAAAAAGGATTCCTATGTCGAAAAGTGTATAAAAAAATGCCGAAGAGAAAATTCAGGAAATGGAAAGCCTTGAAATAGTCGTCATGGGGTTTCAAGTGACAGAAGATGTAGTGGAGCCGTTGGCCCACTCGCGCTGTCTCTCGCCTTTTGACGACCCTCTCATCCGGTCCAAAGATCCTTCAAATAATTTTCCTCTAAAAATGGTGTCCCTATATTATGGAGACGCTTGTTTTCAAAGTCTCGACATGTGTTTAGAATTCTAACAACGTAAAAATGAAAGAAAAATATTATGAGCAGATGTTTTGCTTAGATTCGAGAAGTTTCGAAAATCATTGTTGTAAAGGGGAAAACAGGCCTCCATCAAGAAAAACACAAATTGACCCAAACATAAAAAATTCAGATGAAACCATGTGGAGGGGATGGAGTGATTTTAAAGCATTGATCTCAAAGATCCTTGAGAGGGGAATTTAGGGCCAAGACATTACATCATTGGTGTTAGAATTCCCTCCTTTATAAAATTAAGGAAACGCCTTTGAAGGAATCTGAAGGACCTCAGAGCATTCTGTTTTTAAGTTAGTTTGAAGTTCGAAACTATTAAGTTCAGTTATGTTTTAAATTTGAAACCATTCAGTTCTCATGAAGAGTGTGAGGAAAAGAGAAGTAACACGTGAAATCGAAATTTAAGTAGCTTTCCGAGTTCAATTCTTGAAATCAATTCTAAACAGAATTATACATTTTTCTGAGTTCAATTGAAGTGACATAGTAAATGATTTGTGAACATGTTGAGTTAAAATTCAAGCAAGATTGTGACTAAAGTTTAATCAGGATTACTACGAAGATAATAAATAGTCAGGGGTTTTTTAAATTTTGTAAAATCGCGGAAATAGATAAAATATGAATTCAAATGTTGTTTATTAAAATAGACGCTTATAAGAAATTGGAGGGAACATCATAGCATAGCATAGGAGCTTATCAGCCGCAATTTTCAATCTCAATAAAAATTCTTAAAAAATGCAAAAAGAAAAAAAAATAATTTCTAACTCACTGTTATTTTACTATAACAATCTACTTGGAAAGTTTTAATGATTTTCATTCACATGTTTCCTCATATATTTCGAAACTCTTTATAATGAGAAGTTGAATCTACTAGGAAGATATTCAGAGACATCTCTTCAGCTCATTCAGATTCCAATATATTCAACAAAATAGTTTCTAGGATAAGAAACTGATTCCCTTTGGTTTTCTATTGAATTACGGATTTGAATACAGAATATCATGAGGAAGAAAAAACCACTGTAAGAATAAATGTAATTTGATTTTTTTTTCAAAAATTATATTTACTTTTCTATTATTAACTCTCAAATTGAGAAAATACAAATATATCTCTTGAATTCACAAATATAAATTAATGAAGATGGAATGAAAATAGAAAGAAAGAAATGCCCATTTGGAAAACAAAGAATTTTCAACACGAAAATCTTGCTGAGTGTAAATGGAAATAGTTATATGACAAAAAAGGATTAATAGAGAGATGAAAGAATAGAATAAAGCAGAAATACTCATCAACTAGAAGTAGTTCTGAGCATAACAACGTCGAAGCTTAAAACATTTAGACTTTTTCTTCAATATTCTCTGCAATTAACGTTTTTTCCACGTTTTGTGGTTCAGTCGCAACTGTTTGAGCAACTTCTTCTGCTACCTTGCCAACTTTTCCCTCATAATGCTTAAAAGTATTTCGGCTCATCGATGGAATATCCAAACTTGCACAAAGTTTATTGAAAGATTGGAAAGTAATTCCTGAATGCATGAGACCTGCAGCAATATTTATTTATGAATAATATAAATTGATGGGCAGAAAGAAAGGCATTGAATACTAACCCGTTGCAATTTTGTAATTCAAATCAAAATATGAACTTTTGTTATCATCTATGCTTTGTTTTCCCGTTGAAACGTTATTCAATAACAGACATGAGTGACACTCAACATGAAGAATTGATTTGCATCCTCGACGAATTTCTTTTTTTATATTTACAAGTAATAGAGGTTCATTACATGATATACATTTGAAATTTTTAGCCATGAATTCAAGATTAATAATTCTTTCCCCTTTTACTGGAAAATCTTCATCCTCTTCTTCATCTTCATTTTTTTCTTGGGAATTCTTTTCTTCATTCTCGGTTACTTGTTTACGCCTGGCTTTGCCATTCAATTGTCTTTGGAGCATTGCTTTGTATTTTTTTTCTGACACCAATTTCCCTTTCCAACGAAATTGTTGGGTCTTGGAAAAATTATACATTTTGTTTTTGTTCACCAATTTTGGTACTTGAATTTTTGAATCTCTCACTTTTTGAGGTTATGAACAGCCTCTCTTTGTTCTTACTGATAACAATGCTACCAACTCAATCCATCCAGAGCAACGCTGCCAAATTGAACGCTATTTCAATAATTAATTGAACAAAATCTCAGAGAGTAAAAAAAATAAAAAATAGTCATATTTAAATTTAGGGAGAGTAATAACCGCTACATATAAATTAATTTTCGAGTTAGAAAAATTCGAAATAGCAAAATATGTGAGAATAGTTTATTCATTTTAGATTGGCAATATGTGGCGGATCCTTTGAGCTTTTCCCTCGCAAGCCTCCATTTTGCAGAGTCAAGAATATAATTTTCAGAGAAATGGATTTTATTCTATCAGCCGGTTTTTGAAGATATCTCGGAAACTAAGCGAGATACAGCGATTTTGTCCGAATCCTTTCTTGGAGCCCTTGAAATAGTCTACGAAAAAGAATTAGAGCAAAATCACCCTATCATGATTAGATTCCAAGATGTTTTGGAGAAAATTGATGACAAAATGACATCAATTTGTCTAAAAACTTCATCTTCTTCACTGATTGCAAAGCTGAATGGCACTGCTCGTGTGCATTTTTTCTTTTCGTTATTCTAACTGGAATTCCAAAATCTCTTCTTTCAATTTCATACCTTCTCTGGTTGCAACAACTGTTGCTACAACATTCTTCACTGATTGTCGCTTCAGCGATGATGGACTGATGATGCAGAGGATTCAGATGATGTGGACACTAATGCTTCCGTCATTTAATGAATTAACTTCGAACGTCATCTATTAGTTTGCCGGATTCTCAGCAGCAGAGAAGCTCTGAGGGTCCGAACCGAACTCGATTTGCAGGAACTTAGATTCCTCCGTGCACTGACGCTGAACGGATTTAAGTCCAGGAAGAATAGCCTGAAGGGCTTTGGAGATCTCATGAACCTGACTTATTTGCGTTTGGAAGCATGCTCAATTGATTCAATAACTTTGGAAGGCTTGAAGGAATTCATGAAACTCTGGTATCTCTCGATACCGGCGCTCAATATTACTGACAAAATTCTCTATTACGTTGCAAGAAGAAATAATCTCAAATTTTTGAATATCAACGATAATCCGGCCATTGCAGATATCTCATTGAAAGGCGTCTTCGTTCTTTCGGAATTGAGAGAATTAAGAATGGAAAATGTACGAGAGGCAATGTTGGGTTTCCTGGAAGACGATGCAGAGCCTATGGGAAATTTCAAAACTCTCCATTGTCTAAATCGTCGTAATTTGAGCGATGATGCACTTGTTAAATTGATTGAATTATCACCAAAACTTCAAGTGCTCAATGTTGCTTGATGTGATATTACAAATGAATTCTTCGATCCAGTTCAGCCAGTTACGAAGAAACGTGATAATGCAGTTACTCTTAAGCTATTTCACATACGGCTATGAAATGCTCTTGCTGCCTCATATAACATGAATAATCATCAACGTTCTTTGAGGTGAAGATTGTAATACTAGTCCAATATATAAATGCTTGATTTTTTTCCACACAGTCATAACTAAGTTCTCAATTGTTATTCCAAGTATTTGGACACTATGGTTGTTCTATTGAAATGGTCGTTAATATAATTTGTCTCTTGTGCTACATCGAGGAAGATATTGATCAAAGTATTACTGATGAAGGAAAATTGAATGAAAAATTTAACGCCAATCCATTCCCAAATATTTTCAAAGTTCATAGAATTTTGGAAAATAATGGACGGATTTTTCTCTTGGAGAATATCGTAGGCTACGAAAATTGCCCCATTATTTTTTCTTTCAAACTTCGCGCTAATTTTCTGAAATACTTGCAAAATAATTAAACTTGGATTTTTCTTCTAACTTCTCTTGCCTTATCTCTCTAACATAAAACTTGATTTTAATTCTTCATGGAATGTTTCGTTTCGCGAAACAATGAAGAGACGTAGAAGGTCATTTGAAGATAAATTTTCAAAGACTTTCAAAGAAAAATCATGACTTTTCTTCTTAATTGAGTGATGAAATCTTCATGACTCTTAATGAATTGATAAAAGAGTGAAACAAAATGAATTGATCGTTCAATTGAGTCATTTTGCTATTTAATCTTTTCTCAGGTGCAATTAGCCCATCCGGATGCCCAGGAGGCTATGGCCGAAGATGATTACCTAAAAATATCATTAAGCACACCATCATCGTGAATAGTAACATCGTAAATAATAATAGTAACGGAAAGTCAAAAAAATATTATCTGCATGAAAAATGTCTAATCATATGTTTCCTAATTAAAAGAAAATTATTAATACTTCGAATGTTATCTGTATAAAAGATTTATTTTTGTTCCACTACGCATTAAAATAATTAATATTACATCTTTACAGAATAAGATAATTCTATTTTGCGCTTTATTTGCAGCGGGAAAGTGGAGCTACAAAAATTGAAGGAAATTTATAATTTCTTAGATTTAAGTGCCCAAGCAGGACTTGGTGGTTCATTGACTGCTCTTCCCGATTTAACAGGAGCTGGAACCTTGAACACCGGTATTGAATTACCTTTTGATTCAATTTTTTTTCTCACCTCCAACTCAATGCTCTTGCCTTTCTCCAGTTTTTTCCTCTCAATCTTGGCTTTCATCAGCTCAATTTCCTTCTCTCTCTCCTTCACCTTATCATTAAATTCTTTCCTCTCTTTCAGTCTTTTCTCAGCAATCAATTTCGGTGCTGCAGTTGATGATTTCATTCTATTTAATGTAGAATTTGTATTTTCTTTATTGATAGCATCATTCGAGACAAATCTCTTCGCAGTTTGAGATAATGTTATCGTGGACTTTCTCGTCATCGCCGGTTCTTTCTTCAGTATCAGTGCATTCGAATCTTTCATTGGTTGTTTTTTCGGCGCCTCTTGCGTTTTTTTATCTCTAGCTGCAAAACTGAATGGCACTGTTTGTGTGCGTTTCTTTTTCTTCACGATACTAACTGGAATGCCAAAGTTATTTATCTTCTCTTCTTTCAATTTTATACCCTCTTTTGTTGCAACAACTGTTGCTACAACATTCTTCACTGATTGTCGCTTCAGCGATGATGATCTTGATGATGCAGAAGACTTGGATGATGCGGATGTTGATCTTTTCACCTCCTGATTAATGAATTTGCTTCTATTTGCGGTGATAGTAGTGGATGAATTTGGCTGACGTGGAGATAATCTAGGGAGTCTGCTTCTGGCTCTTGTTTGAAGCATTGGCGATACACCGATCGTACATTTTTTAACTGATGGCTTGAGGAGAGGCTTCATTGCTCTCTTCATGTTCTCCAAAACTAATGGAGCAATTACTGGCATCTCTCTTGGATTAAGAACTGGAGTCTCTTCTCCGGATTTTTCTTCGCGCGACTCTTCTATTATTCTTTCAACGGGAACTAGCGAAAATTGCACAGATGTCGATTCATTCTCATCAACAGATTTTTCGTCAGAAATTCTCTCTCCAATTTCTTCGTTTTTCGTCGAAGACTCTGGAATCATTGCTTCATTTTTGTCAATTATCTCTACATTAGTCGTTAAAATTACTGTCTCCACTGATTTTTCCTGGGATTCAAATTCTAACGTGACATTCTCAATCTGAGAATCAGTCTCTGATGAATTATCAATGAATCTCTGGTGATCTTCAATTATCATGATTGGCGATCGAAACGCCGATGTCTTTTTTGTCGAAGCAATTTGAAGATTTCTTAAGGCATTCAGCAGATCCTCTTCCACTGGTTTTCCACATTTTCTCGGTGTAGCTGTTGTTGATTTGAAGTCTGATGAATCACTACAACGAATCAGACTCTTAAAGGATTCCTCTGCTGACAGAGACTCGTCGAGATCTGCACTTGAGTTGAGGGAACGCCACAGGGTTTCATCAGCTTCCTCCATATTTTTTGAATTTTTTCGTCACTGGTTCGACCTTCAGAAATTAATGAAGTTGAGTTAATTGGTGAAAAATACTGAGAATTAAAAAAAAATGAAGTTTCCAATGATAATTAAATTAATACACATCTGACAATTTTTTGATTTTTTTAAACAAATAAATTATCATGAAAAAAAATATTTAAAAAATTCGCACTTTGAGTTTTTTGAATATTCTACATGTGCATATTTTTCATTCTTTCAAAATAAATCATTTGTCAGAGAAGAAAAAATCTAGAAATCATCAGATGTGTGCTATTTTTAGTGTTATTGATTTCAGGAAAATTAATTTCACTTTGCCACCAGTTTTATTTTAATATCTCGGAATCTAAGCGAGATAGGGTGATTCCGCCTCAATTCGTATTTGTAGAGAATTTCCAGAGTTAGAAAAAAGGATTTCGACAACATCGCTTAATCTCGCTTAGTTTCCGAGATATTCCCAAAACACTGATGATATATTTTTAATGATTTTTTTAAAAATCTGTTTTTTTCAGCTGATTTGAGGTTCAATCCTTGGAATTCTCTAAAATTCGCAATTTCCCTCCAAATTATAGCACAAGAAATCAAAAACATTCAAACATGAACTCGTGACCTATCGATTGATAAAATCATGAAATTTTCAAACAAATTGATTCCATTTTTTCATCAGTTTTGTTTCAATATCTCGGAAATTAAACGAGATAGAGCGATTTTACCTGAAGACACTTTTCTCGAAAATTTCAAAAGCTACAAAAAAAGATCAAAGCAAACATCGTTCTATCTCGCTTAGTTTCCATGATATTAACAAAAAAGCTGATGATGGAATAAAGTCTATTTTTTTTCAATAATTTTATAATCGTCAATTAATCATTTTCAAATGGATTTTTAATCATTCTTGGCAGGATTGTAATTTTTCTATATAAAATCATAAAAAAATTGATTGAAAACCACTTATATCGATAGGAAATGGGCTCACTTTTGAGATCGTTATCGAATTCATTAGAATTTCTGCAAAAAAAATGCAAAACACTATAAAAAAACAGCAGAACCGAATTTTGCGATAAATAGGAAATGAAATACCTGTTAGCTCCACTCGAAATAGTCCAAATTTCAGTCACCAATTAACGAAAATTACATGAAAAATAACAAAAACACAAACACCAAGACGGACGCGAGTTGTTTACAGTAGACGAAGCTAACGATGAACGTTACAAAATTTGAATTGTAAGCGATAACGACCAATCATAGCGTTCCTTGCTACAGTGTGTGCACGTGTAATAACTATCGGAATAGTTCACTCTCAAGGACAACCACAAGCCAACTACTAAATTCCCTAGAAATTGTTTAAACGTGGAAAAGAAAATGTCAATTTTCACATTTTTATTTTTCAATTTTCCATCAAATATTGATAATTATAAATTTGTAAAAAAAATTATATTTCAATGACTTTTATTCAATTGTTAACAAAGGATAAATTCTTTTATTATCTATAGTTGATTGTTTATCAATTACTCTCATCAATTTACGATTTCTCCTTATTTTCTTCGTTTATCCACTTTTTTTTTTCTACATTCAGAAATTAGATATTTTTGTAAAATCTGGGTAATTTTTTTTAGATTGAAGTTCGAAGAAGAATTTAAAATTTTTGAGAATAATTACATTATAACAATATGTATAATTATTTCATACAAATGGCAGATACTCTGAATTTTTCTTGTAATCAAAGAATTTTCACGTTTTTTCATTTTTTTTTTTTTTTTAATTTATAGAAGTAAGATTTCCACAATGAAATGAGTTTGTGAGATGAATTTATCGAGTAGTGCATAAAATTCAGATAATTTAATTTTTTCTCATTGATAATTATTATTAATGGCGAATAATTAATGAGACAACTTTTTTTTCCAATAATTAAACTCACGTTAATTGATAATAACAAAATGAAAACTCAATAAGAGAAGAAATGAGGAGAAATCGATTGATTTTATTTGAATTTTCATTTTTCTGAAATCAATTGGAATTGAAGGGAGATACAATCTCTACTGGATTTCGAGATACTCCAGAAAAATTCTAGATTGTAAATAAAAGTTGAATCATTTTATTTCCCCTCTCTCTTACCAAATTATTAGACAAAAGAAAAAAAAGAAGAAAAAAAACTAAACCCTCTTCATTAATCATTCTTGAGCACTTTTATCACATTATTCCGCATAATTGTCTTACGGAATTACGGATTATTAATAAACCGTATCATTACTATTTCTCATCTTTTCACGAATAAAAATACGTCATTAATAAAATAAAAACTAATTTTGGCACTAATTTAAATAAGCTCGTTAGGAAGACAGCCAGCTGTCTTAACACAAAATTCTCCTATTTTATATATTACTAGTATTTTTTTTTATTCAATTTTCATTTCATCTGAAGTTATTATTTTTTTTTCTCATCGAATCAATCATAATAATAATAATTATCGATGTAATTTATATTGAGAGAAAAGAAAAAAGTTAAGAGGAAAGAATAAAGAGTGGAAATAATTTATGAAAATTTAATGAATCATCAGTTTTCTTATTTTCTTTCATTTATCGTTATCATGTGTGAAGATTTTGCCCTTTGCTCCTGAATCGTTCGTCCAAATATCCTGGAATCTGAAATAAATTTTACATATAACATAATAACACTTGTTTTTAAATAATAAATTCTCAACTAAAGGATTAATTTTATCTAAATTTTTAATCATATATATTTCTTTAAGTAATTTGAAATTCCAATAAAATAAACAAAAAGAAAATGATAAGACGATTTAACAAAAAAAAATCAAATGATCCTGTTACACAATTAATTGTACATTCAAACTCTCTATAGATTTCAACGGAAAAGTGCTACAATTATATTTTTTTTTAATTACACAATTACTAAAATTAAAAACTACTTCATGCGTACACAAAAAATCATTCTGTGTGATTTTTTGAGGGGAAAGGGATGCGTGTCTGGACTTTTTTCTTTCATTCTTTTTTTTTTTAATAAAAATAAAACAGACCTCAATCTACAAAAATATTAACAGAAAGTAATTAAGCGAGATGATTCTTTGTTTAGTGGATAAAAGGATAGAGACGAAGCAGGAAGATAATGGAATAATGTAGTACACCAGCAAAGGAATTGAAGTAAGCTCTGTGCGTAAATTGTTTAATAATTATTGAGTTCTCCATCCCCTCTCTCTCTTGCTTTTCCCACCACCCTATAATTAATTGAACAAAAGAATAAGGGACTATTAAGTGAAAATGCAAAAAAAAAAGATGAAATGCGGGAAGGGAGCAAAAAAAAATAGAACATTAATCATTAATCATTAATCTACTCAAACATTTCGTTCAATTTGATGATTTTTAGTTTTCTACCTTTGGTTTTGGCCGATGTGTATCCACAGCTTCAATTGGCAAGCGAATTCTTTCCATTTTACAGCCATACGCAACTGGTGTTAATTTAATTATCGTATGCAATGGTACTTGCAAGTATGGTAATTCATCTGCAAATGAATTAACTTTCAGGATACGTTTTTTTAAAGTTAGTAAATTATTTGAACAAATACCATGTCAATTGTACATTATTGTATTAATGTTATTTCATAATAATCAGTGTATTTACCTGCACTTTTGTCGAGAAAATAGGCTAGCAAACAACGTAGTACAGCCTGATGTGTGACAACAAGAACATTACCTTGTCTCTCAAGTTCCATTATAACTGGCTCTAATCTTGCTACTAAATCCTCGTAACTCTCTCCTCGTGGATAACGATATGAGAATTTATTTTGGTCCCTTGCTTCAAAATCAGTTGGATATTTGCTTGCTATTTCTTCGTATGTCATTTCTTCACAGATACCCTGTGTGAAAAGAATTAATGAAATTAATTTGAAGCCAAATGTTCCAACATACAACTTGACTTTTTGGAAATTTCAGCAGAAATAATGAAGATGGAAATTTGTTTTGGGAAACCACTTTTGTAGCTCTCGTTCTACTCTACAGAAAAGGTGTCCACGGAAATTTTCGTCTCTTCTCTACATTCTCTGAGATGATTAAGGAAAACCAAAAAATAAGAGAAGATGAAATTTTTTGACAAATAAATTTTATTTCATCATCAGTTTCTTGAACATATCTTAGAATTTAAACGAGATAGAGCAATTTTCAAAATTGTCTTTTTTTAAAGCTCTTGGAATACTCTATAGAAAAAATTCATCAAACGAGTTGCTCTATCTCGCTTAAAGTCCGGGTATCCTCAAAAAACTGATGATGGAAAATAATCAATTAGTCTTAAAATTT
The DNA here is from genome assembly GCA_963942555.1 of Aleiodes leptofemur. Lineage (NCBI taxonomy): Eukaryota > Metazoa > Arthropoda > Insecta > Hymenoptera > Braconidae > Aleiodes > Aleiodes leptofemur. The sequence goes on from OZ012610.1 coordinate 14,220,349, forward strand.
CATAAACATAAAAATAAATATGTATTTAGATGAAATCTTACAGCATCAATTTCATTAAGTGCTTTCCACCTTTCCTGCGGTGCATTAACATCAGCAGCTGTTTGAATTGTTCTCTTCAACCAGCTTGTCCATACTCTCAAACCCTGTATATCCTGGCCATCAATATATTGAGCCAATGCCTTACAATATAATCTACCTCTTTCACTCAAATCTGGATCACCACCAATTCTACCCTCAAGATTCATTATACTCTCACCATGTCTTGTTAAATAAATTGTTCGTGGCACAATGTGTATATTCATTAAGTAATAAACTATTCTGCTCTGTATGTGGCCCTCATGTTTATAAACAAGTACTTTTTCTCCGGTGTTATAAATTTTCATAAATGACAAATCATCTTCTTGGGATTCATCGAGTGGTTGATATTTTTCTTGATAATGTTCAATTCTCTGCATAAAATCTTGGATGACCTCTTCTTTATTCATATTTGCATAATCTGGACTACTGACTTTTACCTAAAATTCATGGAATAATTGAATTAACTTTGATTCCTTCTCAGTATAATTTAGTAATAAAATGATAAAATGAGGCAGGTTCGACTTTTTGAAGATATCTTGGAAAATAATGGAGATACGAAGTTTTTTATTCAAGCCTCTTTTGTAGAGCGCATTCTGCTCTACAAAAAGAGGTCCCAATCAAATTTTCACTATCTCGATTTAATTCCAAGGGATTCTAAAGAAAAAAAGAAATTGACGTGCAGCTAAATTTCAAAGTAACTCGAAAACTCTGAGACTTGGAGTAATTTGTCAGGGAACATTTTTTGTAGCCCATAAAATTTTCCACAAAGCAGTTTTCCTTCAAATTTTGCCTAAATCCATTCGTTTCAAAGATACTTTTAATAGTAAATTAATTACCTCCATAATATTTTGCTCAACAATTTCCGGATCATCACAAACAGATTCAACGAAAAAAAGTTTGAAGCCCATTTTTTCAACAACAATATCATGAATCATCTGTCTTCGATCAATTGTTGAATTAGTAGCATCAAAAACAGCAACTTCGCCATCACCACTTTCAAGCCAATGACAAACATCATTTAGTGCATCAACAGCACACTGTGCTCTAATTGCCATTGCTTTAATATTATCAGGGCGAAAGAATTCATGGCATTGATAAGCAGTTGTTGCATGCCTCCTGTATTCTCCAAGATTGAATACTTTAGTATTAATACCAATCCAATTGAGATATCTGCATAATTTTTTTGATATATAAGTTTTTCCACGTGCTGGTAAACCCACCATTGCTATTACATGAGGTTTATTAACGAAATTAACTCGTTCACCTAATGGAAAAATTAATTAATTAAACAATTAATTCATCAAGCAATTAGCAAATTAATTACAATTTTTATTCATTACAAAGAGTAGATAATTATGCTTGAAAAGTGGTAAACAAGATAATTATTAAAATTGATATGATAAAATGCATAATGTTATGACTGTTGAATGCAAAATATTTTTTTACAAAATTATTTCTTATCATTCAAAGTATTTATCTTTAAGGAAGATGTTTTTTGTTTACTGATAAATCTCATTATTTTCCAGCATAATTAAAATACAACTTATCACTTATCAAAAGTCTAAAAAAAAATCAGAATTTTTCCAATTGGTTTTTTTTTCAACTCAAAAATCATAGAAAAATTGAAAAAAAAAACATTTATTTACCTCTTATGGGAAATGGTTTTGTCTGAATTGTATCGGAAGTTGGTGGTGTATAATGCATTTCTGTATTTTTATCACTCATTTTGTTGTTGAAAGAAAAATTGTCAATTATAAATAAACTTTCACCTTACAGTCGCACGAAAAAAAAAAAAAAACAAAATGAACTTCAGTTTATTTATATTGAAAGAATTCGACAATAGATAAAATTCAATAACTAATTGAATTAAATTAAATTTCGTGGCTTCACTCTATGGAATTCTCCTCTTTTTTTTCTGTTGCTGTATCAATTCACCTAATTTATTTATTACGTAGAATAACAACGATAAATCATGTTGTCAATACAATTTAATATTGACAAATGTCCTCGAAACAAAATGATTATTGAATGGTGCGAGAATAAGTGCAAAGTGCGTGGTCAAGTTTATAACTCAGCTCAAACAAAATCGAACTGTCTCTTCAGTGTTAAAACACACGAATAAATATATAGAAAAAAGAATGAAAAAAATATATATATGTATATGTGTATTGTAAGTCTAATGTGTCGACGCACGCGCGCACAATTACCACTCGACAATTTCGTGTTTCATCCACGTTTTTATTCCTTTTTCTTTCCTTTTCTTTCCTCTATTCCTCTGTTTTACACACAAAAAAAGAGGCGCAAACTTCACCAACCGATGAGTTCAATGCGCAACTGACTGCAAAGTGGCAAGAAGAGCTTCAATGGCTTTGTAACTGATATAACAAGTTAACAGTTCAAATTTTTAGAAAATATAATAAATCAATCAATTATTCAGGGTAATTAATGATTCATTGAATTGTGAAATTTAATAAAAATTTAATTTACTGAATTCTATTGTCTTGAGTAGTTATATTTGGATGAATTCTATTGGGAGCTGTCACAGAATTTTTTATTGTGAAACACGTTAATACTGCATGTGTGTGTGTGTGTATAAACGAGTGAGAATCTTTCTGACCACTCAGAGCCACGAAGAGCGATCACGCGACACTGGATTCCATCAATCCCATACTTGCCTCTAGCTGTCACTGTTATTACGTCACGAATTCTATTGTTCGGTTAACCGCGCTTTCTTTCGGGATTTTGAAATATTTTAACTTCGTGTAATTCTACTTTGGCGGGAAATTCATTTCAATTATCAATTCTTGTGAGTTATTATTTGATGATAATTGAAGTTGACTTTTTCTCGATTAGTTCGAAGATTTGAAAGGGAAATTAAAAATAAATAAAAATGTGAGGTTGTCAGGTGAATTGACAATTCGCCTTACCTTTGTGATTATTTTTAGTCGAATATCTTGGAGAATAAGCGAGATAACAAAATTTTTGTGAGGCCTTTTTTTTGGAGCTTTGAATTTTCACGACAAAATAGGTCCTTATCAACATTTCGTCATTTTTCTTAGTTTCCAGTACGATTAAGGTACCAGTTATCGGACAGTTAAGGGAATGGCTCTAGTATGCGGACAGTGAGAAATAAATTATTAAAACGATAAAAAATTTCACTCAAGTCCGTAAGTATCACTTACGTCCGTAAACTGGGGTATGTCCGGTAACTGGGTCCACCATGGTAAATTATCCTTTTCCTTACTGACTTTATCACCAGTTTATTTTTTTTTTACATCTCGGAATCTAATCAAGATAGGGCGATTTCATTTTCATTCTTTCTTTGAGATTTTCAAGAGCTACAAAAAAGGATTAGGGCACAATCGCTCTATCTCACTTAGGTTTCCGGAATATTCTTTCAAAAAACTGATAGAACAAAATCGATTCAATTAAACAATTCACATTCGTAAGATGAGATGATTTCTGTTTAAATTCATTCGGGATATCTCGAAAATGAAGAGAGATAGTGAAATTCTTGGAAAGACTATCAATGAAAAAAATTATCTCGCTTTTATTCCGAGATATTTATAGAAAATGAAAATTCAGGGATTTCGTAGGACGGATTGAATATTACGTTTATACAAATTTATTCATCATGGTTTTTATACCACTGAGTTTTCTGATGTTTCCGGTTTCATGAATATTTAAAGACTTGAAAGCAGTTAAAATGTAAAATTCCTTCATGTGAATTTCTTCAAGCATATAAAGCAATGAGCAAGTGGCAGAGTGCGAAAATCTAAAAATAATTATCTACATTAATTTGAGAATATTTCGGAATTAATGAACTTTTACGAAAATTCATCAAGAGACTTTTCTTCGAAGATAATCAAATTCTCTACAAAAAAAAGTCTCTTGCAAATTTCCTCTATGCTCACTTCTAATCTCGTTTCTAAAGATATAATCGGAAGAATCGACGAAAAATTCTTCAGGTTTCTCTCACCACTTTATTCGTGAAATAATCAATTCTCACGACAAAAAAACTGACAGAAAGTTGGAAAAAAGGGCTGAGATAATGATGAATAAATAATCCTATACCTGAGTAATACAAAAAAGTTATATTTTATATAATGAGTAGATGACCTAAGATAAACAAGTAACAACTGAAACCTTACGAATATTTTCGTATAAATAATTTAATCAATTTTTCAAAGTGACCAGGTACAGTATGACATTGGCAGTCGATTGAATTACTTTCAATACGTCAAAGTAAAATGTCTTCTCCATTGTAATCCGATTCTCTATTCTTCAGAACAGCATAAAGACACTGTATACGTTGGGCAAGGCTTCCCAACTGTTCATTTCAGATTTCACTTCCTTTTAAAGATAACGATAGACAAAAAAATTATACAAAATTATTGCTGAAATACTACTGGACTACAAAAATATGCAGTAATGAAAGAATTTATCTAGAGAAAAGCGAATCAACACGTTTCAATTGACTATTGCACATGCATACCACGTGAATTATTCACACGACTCAATTAAAAACTCTTATAAATAATTGAAATAAACTTTAGAACTAAAAAAATCATACACCTGAATAAAATGAAGCACTGCTTGCATAAAACAATTTTAAAAAACTCAGAAAATTCTGCCTATTGAAATAATTACACATATTTTCGTATAAATGGTTCAATCAATTCCAAAACGCGCTTAGTATGTTTCATATGAAAATGATGTGAACCAGGCACCATGTGATATGCGAAGTCAGTCGAATTTTCTTCCAGCACTTTTAATACATCTAAATAAAATTCTTTCTTCTCATTGTAACTAGATTCTTCACTCTTCAAAACTGTATAAGGACATCTTATGCGTTGTGCAAAGTCTTTCAGCTGATCATTTGTAAATCCATTTTCTATCAAGAATAATTGAACCCTCGGATCTCTGTTGAATGTAACAGTTCCATCTGGATATTTTGTAACACCTCTGATAAATAATGTTCTACACATTTCATCGTCAATTGAATCACGACTCGCTTTTATGTAACGTTGAATTGCGACTTCTTCTGGCTGTTTCGGAACTGGCTTGCTGAATTGCTCGATTTCGAAGAATTTATCCCAAAACTGGAGAATAGTTGGTAGAAATTTTTCACGATTGCATGTTGGATATTTGTAGTAATCAAGGGCAACGACGAATTTAACGTTATCAGGGAATAGAGCTGTGTAATTGAAGGTGTACATACTACCCATTGAGTGGGCAATTAGTCCAACTTTTTTCATTCCGTAGTAATGTCGAATTCTGTCAAATATCTGCAGGTACACGTAGTTGGTGTACATCATTCCTTTGGGAAGCCAGCTTGAGTGACCGTGACCGGGAAAATCAACTGCTAGTACTGTCAGGTCTTCTGGAAAATCTCTCATGAGAGGATCAAAGGAGCCTGCATTGTCCTGCCATCCATGCAGGGCCACTATAGGCTCAGCATTTGGAGGACCCCAGAGTTTTCCTGAAAGAAATATTTATATTTTCATGAAATTGGAAGAATAATCTGCTGGATTCTTTTGCAGAATATTTTGGGAATTAATGTGGTCAGTGGAAATTCACAAAAAAAAAATTTTATACAGTATTTTATGCACTGAAAAAAAAGTGCTTTTAAATGTTTCAAAATTTTTTCAATCAAAAAAATCTTATCGCCAACTAATTTCTCGTTAAATTTCATTAAATATTATTTGTTTCGAAATTTCGTGGAAAAATTTGTCATCGTTCTTTACAAATAATAATAAAAATGTATGTATTATTCCTGCAAATTAATATTTTATGAAATTTAACGAAAAATTAGTTGATGATAAGATCATTTTGATCGAGAAAATTTTGAAATATTCACTTACACATGGTAATTATATTTGAGTTGATTCGTTTTTTTCTCAGTATGGGCTACAAATGAATAGTGATAAATTTTCATAAACTTTGTGAATCCAAATTTTCAAAACAAATTGAAGAAAATCGGTTGTCATTGATGAACATCTTCACTAAAATTGAAAAAATCCATTAATTTCATGATTCGAACGAAAATCCCGGTCAACAAATAATCGACAACGTAATTTTCTGATTGAGTTGAAGATGCAATCGATTTGAATGAGAATACAATTCTCTCCACTCAATAGTTCGATCATTATTGTTTCGATTAAAAGTCAAATAGTATCAATGCCGCAATCATTGAATGGCGTCACGTGTTTCAAATTTATCAGGAAACAGATATATAACCAGTAGTCTCCCGATATTCCTGGTCTACACCAACAATTCTAGTGAAGTGGTAGAGAGGAGTAGATCATAGTGACATGTATATTATAAAGATATTTCGGAAACGATGACGTTTTAGGTGAATTTATCAAGAGACCTTTTTTGGAGCCCATCAAATTTTTTGAAAGAAGATGTTTCTTGAAAATGTTCCCTAAAACCCCTCACTCCAGAGATATTTTCAAAAGAAGCAACAAATTTTTTTCATCTTATTTCACCTCGTCTCCGATTATCCCTGGAATGAATATTATCACCTTAGAGTCAAAGGGGCGTAAGTGCTATCTTTATACACAGCACTTACGCCACTTTGTTTCTGAGACGACAGTATATTTTCAATACGACAATGAAATTTTCAGACAAATTAATTCCATTTTGTCATCAGTTTTTGCAAAATGTCTCGGAATCTAAGTGCGATAGGGCGATTCTCTTCATCTTAATCTACTTTTGTAAACAATTTTGAGAGCTACAAAACAGGATTGTGACAAAATCGCTCTATCTCGCTTAATTCCCGAGATATTTGAGGGAAATTAATGATGAAATAAAATCGATTTGTCTGAAAACTTTATATTTTTTTTTTTTAAATCTACTCCAAAATAGAATATTCCTCACCTGCTAATTTACCCCAAGGCACTTGAATCTCAACTTCCTTAAAATCTCTCATCGGCGACGACTGCTCCGCAGTATTAAGATACCTCTTGACAACATTTGTAGACAATCTTGTGTCTTTCGTCAAGAATAATCCTCGTAAATTCAATAACTTGATTCTTCCTGCCATTTCAACGGTCAATTGAACTCCTTTTGTTTCCTTTGGCAGCAAGTGACAGGTGCTCAAGTTGCAATGATTCGTATCGTGGCCCTCACGTCACGATTGAATCAGAAAAATGTATACAATAGTGAACTTTGATCAGTTACAGTAAATTTAGAATTCAAAAATCTTGAGGATGACGCAATTCTAGTGGGAAATAAAAATATGTAAATACCATGGAGCAATTGTTAATTATAAAGAGACAAATGTAGTTGACATTACCTTTCTAGAGATTTTGGGATATTTTCAGTAGATTAAGTTCTTTCAAACTCTTTAGACGATTATCATTTTGCTATAAACGTCAATGCATTCATCGTTTTTTTGGTGAACACGTGGTATTGTCGAAATAGATAAAGAGGGATCTTCGGAAATATTCGGGTCCTCTGCTATAACATGTGAATTTCAGCTTTGGATTTACTTCGGAATATCCCTCTTTGGCTAGTTTAATGAGTGTTGAGAGCGCATGCGCATTAAGCGTTATTTGCATGTTTCCAAGTTTAAAAACTTGATCTCAAACGATATTTAAAGTTTTAAAAAACGTATATTTAGCGACTTTATGTTCTCATCAAAAGTTGGAACATAAAATCACAAAAAGTGGTAGAACCGATAGATGTTTCCTGTAAGTTCAATACAATTTCAGGTTGTGTTCTTCAATTTCAAATCATGCGAGTGATAATTCATGCGCATGCGCTCCCATCACGGAATATAGCCAGTAAGAATAAGAGAGAGAGACTATTGGCAAATTGTGGGAGAGCGAGAGAGGGCTAAAGACGAAGAAAAAGTGAAATTGACCAATAGCATATCCGGATTATGTATAGTCGGATTTTTCGCACTTCAAATGCGAATTGAACGATCGCATGACAGATATATTGATAGAATTTTTTTGACAATTTTCAAGAATACCGCATACACTGATGTGATTATTTGATCAAATTTTCGAGGAGTTGATTGAAAAATAAAAAATAAATTCACAATTTGTTCGAAGTTTATTATTTTGGAAGTTGATTATTCAAAAATCGAATGCTCTGAAGTTGCGCAGCTGTTTAAACACACATAAGTCCCTAGATGTAAGGATAAATTCCGACTAGTAGAGGTTGCCAGCTGTGATTTTCGGTGAGAAATTTGCGGATTTTTTTTTTGTAAAGAGAAAAAAACGTGTTGGATTATTTTGAGATATCAGTTATGATATGTTATCAATATAAATTATAATCCAATTAATTATTTATAATATTGAAATAATAAATAAGGAAAATGAGAAGAGAGGCATTGAGACTGTACAAGGATCTTCTGAGATACAGTCAGAAACTTCAGTTCACTGATAAAAAATACTTTGTACACAGAGTTAGAAAAGATTTTTTAGCTAATCGTGCGCTCGAAGATTCAAAGGACATCCAGTTTCACATTGAGGTGAGACTTTTTTTTAAACTTTTCTGATTAGCTCCAAATCGTCAAATTTTTACCGTAAAAGTTTGACGATTTTTGAATTTTCAGACAAATCAATTTTCTCCCATCATCAGTTTTTTGGAAATATCTTGGAAGCTAAGCGAGATAGAGCAATTTCACCTTCATCTTTTCTTGTAGCTTTCAAAATGCTCTAAAGAAGAGGATTGACGTAAAAAGGCCTATATACTGATGATGGAATAAAAATGATTTGTCTGAAAGCTGCATATTTTTAAAATTCGAGAAGATTCAATCGATACCAGAAAATGTCTCGGAAACGAGTGGATTTGAGAGAAAATATTAAGGGACTTTTTTTGTGGTGAATTTTATGAGTTTAAAACAAGGTCACCTGATAAATTTTCCTAAATCCAATCATTTATGAAATTTTCTTGAAATAATCTGGAAGAAGATAATTGTGGAAATTTGTCTTCTATTCTTGCAGAAAGGTCAGCAATTACTAAAGATCCAAAGAGTTGTTTAATTCAACTGAAAAATATGCTAAATAAGTGGCTGACATCAGGATTTTTCAGTCAAGTACGTTTGAAATCCTTTAAACGATTCTTAGACCCTTCTCGAGTTCCAAAACTAGATGAAAACGACCTGGAGGAACAGTATGTTAGGGGCAGTGGTCCAGGTGGTCAAGCAACAAATAAAACATCGAATGCAGTTGTCTTGAAGCACAAGCCAACTGGCATTGTTGTAAAATGCCATCAAACACGTAGCCTCTGGGAGAATAAAAAAATTGCACGTGAATTATTAATAATGAAATTAGATACTAATTTAAATGGTGAATTTTCCCTTGAAAATCAAGAGCGTAGAATAAAAGCTAAACAAACAGCAGATCGTGCACGTAAAAGAAATAAATTATTAGAATTAAAAAAAGAATTTATTGAAAGAGAGGGACTCGATTGACTTAGGTAATTCATCTTGTATTTCATTTTTCATTTCATTTTTTCTCCTCTTTTTCTTTACAATTAATTTTTGTCAATGATTTTATGCAATAGAAAGTATGAAAAATTGTACATATTTTTTTTCTTTTTTTTGGAACATGGAGCTGATAAATGATAATTTAAAAATGAACATAATGACATGATATATTTCATTGAAATGTCCTTCTTCATCTATTTCAGAAAAAAATTACAAAGAAAATATTTTCTTCTAAATAAAGAAGAAAACGAGAAAAAAAAGAATAAAGCTGTATCCAGTCTTCAATCCCGTAGCATAGAGGGGGAGAATTTAAAAAAAAATTATGTACATGACGGAGGAAAACATTAAAATATTACAAAAGTATTTTTTTTAAGTTCTATCGCTGACAAACTGATGCAAATTATTTCTCAATAATAATAATAATAATAATAATAATAATAATAATAATATAAATGAATGATAATAATTAATAATACAATTTGAAAGTTCTACAGTTTTTTTTGTTTCCGGTGACATTACGATAAATACTAAAGTACATAAGACAAATACAATTTTTCTTCTCACTTTGTACAATGATAAATATGTAGAATATAATCGGAATTTATTTTTTCATTAAAATTATTTAATTGAGTTCTTATTTATTCATTGAATAAAAGAACATGGAAGAAAATACAAATCCGATTAATTTCATAAATTTTTTTTTTACACATTATTATTAATATTGTTCGTTTGAAAATTCAAAATGTTTCACACAATTAATTTCAACTGTTCTTCATCCATCTACCAAATGGACCTTTTGTACGTTGATAACGTTTTTTAATTGGTGAACTGTGTGATTTTGGTGATGTTGAACTTCTTAATCTACGATTACTAGCAACTGTTACCGACAAAATACTGTGATCCATATCAACTTGATCATCAATTTTCATAACTCTAACAACTGGTTGAAATTCAATGCTAGAACGTCTCTGTCCAATTTCACCACTCTGTGGTAATGGACTTACACGTTCATTCATAGTACATTCAATTTCATTGTTCAATGTATCTTTTTTAAAATTTTCATTATCATAATTTTTATCATTAGAATTATTACACTGACGTTTACGCGTTTTAATTGTTTTTTTAATTGTATTGGCACATTCATTTTTAGTGCATTCACTTTCACTCTGGCTATCATTATTCACATCATTGTTATCATTATTTAATTCAGTATTATTATTTTTATTATTATCACGTTCATCAGTCTCTGGTTGTCTACGTTTTTTAATTGTATAATTTTTACGTGATATTATTGTTGATTTATTTTTTTTCCTATAAGAATCATCGTTTTCAATTTCTATATTCGGATCAATTGTTACAGATGACGATGGCCTGACGATATTATTATCTCTACTCAAATCCCTCTGACGTCTGCGTGTTGTTAATTTCGTTGCAATGTGTTGTTTTATTTGCGATGATTTATTGCAATCATTTCTGTAAACATTCTCATGATTCTCATCATTTGATGTCTTAACATCATCACATTTTGTCGAGGAATGTTCAGTGAATTCGGTTGTATTTTTATCTCTTTCACATTTATTTAATCTATCTGTTGTTTCATCTAAATCCTCGTAATCTTCTTCTCCTTCCTCCTCTTCTTCTTCTTCCTCCTCTTCCTCTTCCTCCTCTTCTTCTTCATCGCCATCAGTTCTGCAATTTGATGCAGCTGGAAGATTTTCACGTTCTGAATCAACATCAGGAACAATTGTTGGTTTTATTTGTAATTTCCTACGTATTTTATTACCAGGCCAACCAGTACGATTTTTCCTTCTCTTTCGTCTCTTCAATGGTGACTCAATAACAAGCTCACCACATTCAGAGCTTGCGCACGAAGAGCCGTCAATTCCATTGATATGCTGATGACAATTGTCCAATAATTCAAGTAAATTATCAGGTGCACCAGGTATTCTCAGTGATGATGATGATGAATTCTTGCACTCATTATCATCCTGCTGCTCGACCAATGTCGTCAATATATTATCAACCTCAAAGGAATCATCAATAGCGTTAGCATCAGCATTAAGCATATCATCTATGCTTTTTGCAATTTTTTGTATCTCCAAATCAGTACTAGATTTCTCCGGTTTTGGTGTCGTTGTTCTCGATCTCGATTCCTCATCAACAATACTACTACTCGGTTGTGTCTGCTGCTGTTCCCGTTTCCTGATTATCGTTGACATAATTGCAAGCGTCGATGCATGACACCTCGGACTCTTTCTCGGTGATCTACCAAAACCATTAGGACCTCTTCCACCTTTATTTTTTCTTCTTGCCTCATTTTTCTGACAAAATTTCAATAAATTTTCATGAAAATTGTCAATTTCGTAGGGTAATAAAAATGGCTTTCTATCTGATTCACTAGAATAATGCCAGAACTCAGCTCCCTCATCCTGACGCTGATAAGTTTGATACCACGGCTCTGATTTTGGTACTGACTCAAATGAAAATTTCATTTTTTCAATTTCAGCTGAAGGCTTGGACGGATATAATTTTTCACAATTATTCGCATCACTATTTTTTTTTTCATCATCATCAACACTACTTACTTTTTTATCATTATCATTTTTTTTATCATTGTCACTCTCTGATACTGCTAGTGCAATTTTCTCACAGACACCTACTACTGGACTCGATAATTCATCTTTATTAGTTGCTAATGAACCCTGAAACCTTAATCTACTCCCTGGTGTTTCGAATTTATAATAATCAGCATTGTCTTTGATGAATGCCTCTGCCTGTGTTCGTCTTCTCTTTCTTGCGCGTCCCATGTAAGTAGAATCCTGCGAGTCCTCATCAGTCATTTCTTGTTTAACCAGTGAATTCGTTGGTGATGAAGTAACAATGGAAGAGCTTCTTTCATCACATTCCTCCTCGGTATCAGCTGGTAGAGTACTGTTACTAGTGATATTGTTATCATCGCTGTTTCCATCGGTTGACTCGTCTCGCCTAGAGTCACCAAACATGAATGATTCAGCCTCGTCACTCAGCAACGACAATTCCGATTTCCTGACTCTCTTGAAGCGTACCACAACTGGCTTCTCACTCGATGGTTCATCTTCTTTTTTGATCTCTTCACTTTCTTTAATCTCCTTCAATTCCTTCATTTCTTTAGGTACAGCACTCGTTGTATTGTTACTCCATTGTGCTGTACTCGATCTCAACTTATTACCAAGCACTTCAACTTTGTAATAAGCACGATTGTCCTCAATAAGACGCTCTTCAACTGATAATCTTTGTCTCGTTCTCGTTGATCTTGTACCACGTTTTGTTAATCTCGATTTTTGTTTATCATCTTGCTTTTCATTCTCTGAGATTCTTGATAATTTTTGTATTTTTTCAATTGTTTTAATATTATTACATTCATCATCAATAGCATCAGTCTCTTTATTGTCATCTTTATTGTTCTTAAATTCTTCAATATCATTTGAATTTGATAAAGTTGAAATAATTGATTTAATGGAACCATTAACTAGCAATCCTTTGTTTTGTGATATTTCTTCATCATCTTCATTCAATCTGAAATCACCATTGATTGCCAGAGGATCCAATGATTCATCAGATTTGTCTTTGCCATTTTCAATAGAACACTTTTCATCCACTTCCAGGTTATCACTCTTTCTCTTTTCCTTGTGCTCATCAGCACTCGATAATTGTGTTTTCTTGAAAGCCTGCTGACGAGTCTCTTTATTCTTAATTCTGCTGTCATTCAATTCACTCAATGGACTTTTCTCCTCAACAATTGGACTCTTCGAGTTTTTATCATCATTATCAACAGACTTATCTTGTGGATCATCTTCCTCGATCCATATTGTACCCTTCGAACGCTTTTTAATAGTAAAACCATCAAATTTATCATACAATTTATCCGATTTATCAACTTCATGCCATGGACTACCTTTTGAACGTAGCAAGTGGCCACTCTCGTGTTTAGTACGCGTACGTAAATTATGGGGTGAGCTCAATTTTAAATTGAGTTTACGTCTAGCACCATTGCACTGCACCATTTTTAATTCATTAACATCAAAATCATTAATATCTGAATTAACACTCTTTTCAACTTCCTCGTTTCTAATCACCACTCCATGAATTTTATCACTTCCATTGGTGAATAAGTCCTGCCTGTGACAAATTAAATAATTTATTTTATTTTTTTAAAGAAAAATATTTTTTTTCAGTTCTCAATGAAAGAGCCTAATTTGTTGGAAATTCTTTTGAAGATATCTTTGAAATGCGTAAATTTAGGGAAAAATGTTAAGAGTCTTTTTTTTAAAGAAAATTTAGTGGCCAATAAAAAACGTCCCTTGAAAAATTCTCCTTAACTTTACAACTTTCGAGATATTTTCAAAATAAATCACACATTATTCTCAAACTTGATCTACTATATTAAATTAATTTAAATAAATCTACCAACCCAACATCATCAGCTTGATTGAGCTTCAAAAAAGCCTCCACACTAGCACCAGCATTGATCAATGTGTCCAATGACAAAAAATTATCATCATTACGAACAAATGCAAGATGCTTGTCACTCTGTACATGTTTGTTGAGATCACGATAATCAATACGACAAATTTCACAATAACCAGCTACCAATTGTTCTGATCTTCTGGCTCGAGTTGCCGTAGCACGTGGTCTACGTGTCATTTCTCTTTTTGTATCGCTCTTTTCTCTTTTAATACGTTTTATATCGTCACGTTTTTTCTTGTCAAATGGACAGGAGCCTGGCTCACCGTCGATATTGAGAATTGGCCAAACTGGCAATTCCAAAAAAACTGGTCTCGTTTCTCTGCAAAACGAATTGATGGAAAAAAAATTAAGTACATTGAAATTCTCGATAGTTTCACGACTTCTGAAATTTTCAGACAAATCAATTTTATTCCATCGCCTTGTTTATGGGAAGTTATCGGAAATTAAGCGAGATAGAACTATTTTTCCCGAATCCTTTTTTGTAGCTCTTGAAATTATCTACAAAAAAGAATTAGGTCAATCTCACCCTGTTAACAAAAAAAAAATAATTGTTGACGAAATGAAATCAATTTGTCTGGAAACTTCATATTTTCATGGTTTGTTTTGTAAATATCTCTGGAACACGTGGATTAAGAAAAATTTTCCAAGACACCTTTTTCGTGGAGAATTAAATTCTCTACAAAACAGCCACTTGATAAATCCCCCTAACCCTGACGATTTCCAGGATATCCTCAATATAACAAAATAACTGGATAAATATTAATGATTTTGATTACCTTTTGAACGACTCAAATTTGATATAAGATTTCTTGAATTCCTTAACTTTAATATCTTTATCCTGATTGCTATTACGTCTAATGCACTTCAAATTAGCTGTGTCTCTCAGTGACAAATAAATTTTATCCAGCCAAATTTGAAATCTCTCTGTAGTCCAAATAGGTATGCCCCAATTGTGGGCGTTATCAAGAGGATCTACTGAACACTTTTGCGGCTGTGTCAGAGCACGTTCCAACATTGCATCCACTCGCGATTTCTTCAGGGAAAAGAAAAAAACAAAACATTTTACTTGAACATAGAAAATTAATTGAATTTCTCCCCTTGTTTTTTTTTTGCTCAGCAAAAAAAAATTTGAAAAAAAACAAAAAATACTCACAGTTCTCTGGGCAGTTTGACCCCTTGTATTCGTCGAGTTTGAGAGGGGACATTCACCGTTCAAGGACGGTGTTGGAGGCGTCCGAGTTGGCGTTTGGACCTCTATGCTCCTCAACGAGGGAGGTCCCCCGCTCCCTCCACTGGCGTAACCCCATTTTCGTTTATCACAATTTGCCTGCTCTGATTTTTCAACTCTATCACTAACAACGAGGCTCACACTTTCGACCAAAAATAATTCAACTGCCTGCAATCCAGAGTAAAGAGAAAAAAAAACAAGAAATGAAATTAAAAAAAGTGAAGAAAAAAAAAATTACATGAATTAAAATAAACACACTGACTGTATACCGGAGTATCCCGAATACCTGAAACATATATATTTCAGCCTCAAAAAACAGAGGTTCAGTGAATTTAAATAAATTGTGTAATTACTTTAATTTCATAATATAAATTAATTAAAAATACATTACAAGAATAAACAATAGGACCGAAATACATAATTCCAATGAAACACATACATGTATACAGAGATATACATCCGCAAGTATATTGGATTTAAAACAAACAGAGTTTTCAAGCAAACTTACAAGATAATTTGTCGACTCTGTCTCTCTCGATTAATAAAACCTCAAGGAATTACTTCTATAAAAAGTAATTAATGTGCAGAGCTTGATGCACGCATTTTCAATAAATATATGAGAAAAAAAAAGAAATGAACATTTGCACAGAAAACATACACACACTTTTTTCAACTTGGCATTATCATTGGGTCAGCCGACGCCTTTGTGTCATAAGTTTTTTACAATATTCCATACTCCAAAATAATCATAAACACTGTTTGCTAATTCATATCATGAGTAATAACACAAGTATGATGATGCTGTAATAATCAGTACTTTTATTGATCATGTAAAATTGTTATTGTTTTTTCTTTTTATTTTTCTTCTCTCCCATGGGCGAAGCAAATTATTATGGAGAAAAAAAAACGCCAAAGTTGTGTCTCTCTTTCCTCTCTCATTGAGCTGTCACGCACAAAATGGCCATTCGCCGTTAACAGCTTGCTAGTTGGCCCAACTGGCGGCGCTTCTATTTCGCAATGATATTATTAAACACATTTAATTAATTAATATACACTATTTTAATGAATTATAATGATTCATTGAATTTTAATTTGTTAAACCCATTTATAAATGGACGTTTGTGTATTTGAAAACAGCACATTGGTAGATAACGAATTCCTAGGTAAGACAACTTCCGATCATATCCTCAAGATGTCGCATTCTCATCCCCTCCTCTCCTCTCTGCGTCTCTGCTGTAGACCTCATTGGCTCACAAGCCCAGCTGCCCCCCCTCCACATGGCCGAGCAGTTGACACACACGTGCCCACAAAAAAACGCATACACACACAGACACACACATTTCCAATGCATTTCCCTTTTTTTCCCTTTCTTTCAATTCTTTCTTTTTTTTCCCCACATTTTATTTTTTGTCAACTGAGCGTGTTTGCATTGGAGAAGGCCTTCATCAACATTTTCCCAGAATGAGAATGTGTAAAATCAAACGTAAACATTCTACAACGATGAAATGAAAGAAGTTTGAAAGAAGAGGAGAAGGAAAAATAAAAGAGGAATGCAATGGAAGAAACGAAATTCAAGCTTTTTTTACGCTTAGCAACGAGTTTTTTTCTTCACTTGAATAAAAAAAAAAAGAAGTAAATAGATACTTTACTCGAGCCGGTTAATTTTGAATAATTTTGGGAGATATTTGAATTTCGAATTATCTAGTATATTTCTAGGAATGGAAAAACTTTGGGTCATTCAAATTTTACTATACTACGTTGAATGAAGAATTGGCGGGAATTTTTTGACTACAGTACCTGTAACTACACAGAAACCGGAAAATTCGGGGTGGGAGAGAAGGTGGGACTGGACAATATATATATATATATATTTTTTTTCGCCAGGGGAGAGACCATCTCTTTTTAATTAATCAATAGAGAGAAGAGAATTATTCGGTAACTCACCCCACCCAAATCCTTGATTTTTCCCTCTAGTTTTGTCGATAATCCATGATTTTTTATGTCAAGATAAAATTGCTTTCCACCAAGTGGCTTGTCGCCTTTTTGCAAACGTACATCTGCAATAATAATGAGAAAATTAATTGAACAAATTAATTATAAATGTTTCGAGGATAGAAATGAAATGATTTATGCGTTATGTAAGTTTAAGCGGTCATTCGGGAGATAAAAATTGATTTTTTTCCAATCGCGTACTTTTTTTTTTTTTTTTTTTTTTTTTATTACTGAGAATTGAAAATTTGACATACGTGACTTGTCTTTATTTTTATCTTTGGACAGTTGCTTTAGCTTCTGACTCTGGACTTTTGACGGTGATACCATTCCTACTCGTTGCACCTTGTTACGCGAGACTTTACGGACTCAGTTTTATTATTTATTTTTTCATCCAAAGCACTTCCCATTCTCTTTACCTTCACTTAATTGTACATAGAGTTATTTCTCCCTTTTTTTTTTCTTCCTTTAATTTCTATCTCTTTTAATCAAAAATTCATTCCACAACGAGACACACACGAACTCGTGGTGAAAGTGATGAATTACGTATGTGATCCGTTATTATTCAGTTAAACGGTAACTGTTGATAGTTGACCAATTCAAATGATTTAATAAAATATTCAATAGTACCGAACAAAGTCGGCTGATAAATTATTCACTGTGTGTGTGTTTTTTTTTTCTTTCTCATAACGAGCCACATCTCGTACAGCACGCGCATACAATACACTTGAATATAGCAGCAAATTCAGTCAAGTGAATCTCCATTTTCTTGTGCAAAAAAAAACACTAGGAATTCCCTAGGAGTTTGTGTTTGTCAGTTGGCGGTACTGCTGCTGTTTATTATCGAGCGGTTTTGGCCAAGAGTCCTCCGGCCATTAGGACAATTCAATTCGTCACAAAAAAAACTCAATAAATTTTCGGTAATCATCAAAATATTAATAATTAATAAATCCACAGGTTTTCATCAATAAAAGTAATTAATTGTCGAGATAAATAAAGCACAGAATTTCAAGTTTTTCCTGTTGCTAAGGTAAGAACAAAAAACATTCTAGAATTCTAGAGATTTAATTACAAAAATGACGCCATGTTGGTAACATAATTATTTCCCCTTGCGTCTGTTTTTACTCCATGAAATATAAAGCCAGGTGGCCAAGTTCAGGCTGTAAGAGAATCAAACCAGTCGGATTTCTCCACCTTTGTCGTTAAAGTCTCGTCTGGTTGTTCGTTTTCATTTTTTTTTCTCCTTTTAATCCTAATCCAACGGAGTGAGGATATTTGTGTAATTCTCAGCCGTTACGGATTAAGAAAAACGCCAGAATTATATTTGAAATTAGGAGAAAAAAATTTGTTCAGTGATTTTGTAAAAGGAAAAAGGAAGAAAAAAAAACGAGTAAATTTATCAGTGAATCGTGTGTCGGTGAGTTATTTTATATTTTTATTATTATCCCTCTGCTTTATTATTTTGTGGTAAAATTTTCTCGTTGTTCGTGCGTGAACAGATAAGCCATTGTCGACGAGGCATCATTTTTTTTTTTTTATTTTTTTATTTTTTTTCTATGTAAAAAATGGACAGTGGGAAAAATGTTATCGCATTTTTATCCACTAGAATTTTATCATGAATTTTTATTGATAATATTTTAAATTTATCGAAAATCAATAATTCGTGATAATTGAAGCTGGACAAATGTCACTCAATTTTTTTTTTCTCCTTTTTTTAAAATTCTGTTCTTTGTTTTGCAGAGAGGGGGGGAAGAAAAACAGGCAAAGCTTGTATTGGTTTTTTTTATCTTCTCGTTATACATCATTGATCGAATTATATATAATTCCATTGAATGCCACAGCTATGTAATCCAGTTGCTGTCCTGATTTGATATTCACAAAAAAAAAAAGTGAAGAAAAAAAAAAAGAATTCTATGACTCGAACGTTTTACTTTCAATTTTCTCGCGTGCTCACAATTATTCGCAGATTTTTAATCATAAAAATTAGTCAGCCAAGAACTTTGATCCTTGGGAACTCTTATTCTATTCTATTCATAACGGAAATGGGGAGAAAAATAATAATTACAATAGAACACGAGAATCAACTTTGATGAAACATCAACAATTTGAGTTCATGCAACTTCTTCTGCGTCACACTTGCAATTTTTCCTCTAATGATAAGTTTACAGCTATCGTTTTGAACAAAAAAAAAGAGGCATTAGAAAAAGAAATTGTAGCGATAACGGACAGTTAGAAGGACGTTGCTATGGTACTGGTGTCTTTCCAGCCAATAAGTTTGTGTAAGCTCTAATTCCCCCTTCGTGCATTTATTAACATCAATTGGTATAATCAAAGGAAATTCATTACAATGGATTGTAGACAAACGGATGTACAAGAACATCTATTTTTGAGTTAATTGAGCTCAAAATTTTCCTAAATTAATGAAATTCGGATTTTTAAATTCAAATAATTTTTATAAAAAAAAGATACAAATCCAAACGATTGAATTTTGGAATATTAATTTTTGCTGAATATTTCGGAATTGAAGCTTTTTTTTGTAAAACAGAAAAATATATACAAAAAAGGTTTTTTTCTTTTAAATGAGAAAGGAGTATTTTCTATTGAATTTCAAGATATTCTATAGAAATTGATTCAAGATAATTCGAAAATAACAATTTTCATGAATTTGAAGTTACAATAGGAGAAAAAAAATGAATTTATTGACCAGTACATAAACACAAAACTTATTGACATTGGCCTGTGCCCATAAGCCAGTTGTCATTGATTTGAAAAAATTCCACGGACAGGTATTTTCACTTTGGGGTCTTGCATTGGTTCAAGGTTTCAATTCCACTGAGAACAACAATTGCAGATAACTCTGCTCCATTCTCGTATATCGTACGTGATCATCGTGAGGAAGTAAATAATTCATAAACTGTTTTTTTTTTTTTTTCAAAAGCGATTAAATCGCATTTCATACCATTTTTGGTTGAAGAGAAAGACAGATAGATTTAGAACGCGACAAAAAAAGGTATTGCTTCCTAGAATTTATTTATTACGACGTTGCATTTGGTTTGTTGAATTTATTTTGCCTGTAATTTTAAATTCAAAAATAACGTACTTCAAAATATTTTGGCTAGTGGGACGATGATGAGATAAAAGACACATTGATACTTGCAGCCTATTCCGTAAAAATTATTTACTCATTAAAAAAAAAAACGAGTTTATTCAATTTATCTCAGGATCCTGTGAAAATCGCATACATTGACAATTTCATAATAAATACATAAAAGGCCGTAGAATTATGAATGACACGATCTTTCTATTTTAAAAACTCACATTTAGCAATTTAGAAAAAAAAAACCTTTCCCCGCCCACTAGCGATTACTTAATACGAATTTGTCAAAAGAAAGGACAGGAAAGAGGCGAAAATCAGAGCAATTATTTCACATGCAAGCTTCTTCTTCATCCCACGTTCATCTTCGTTATCGCTAAAACAACAGATGATTCGATAATGACAAGATAAAAAAAAAATAAAAATTAACTCGCTAGATTATAATGAGAGATTGCTCGATGAGTACACGAGGATTACACATGGCAGAAGATAGTTCGAGAGTGAAAAATGAGAGGAGAGAAAAAAAAAGAAAAAGAGCGATATCCATCGATACGTTTGCTGGCCAAATATGTATGACTGACGTCACGCAACCGACTCGACACCGTTGAGGACGCCCACCTCACTCTAAACTGAAAAACCACGGGCTTTTTTACAACACTTAAAAATTCATTATGATCTTTCCCCCTTGTACATCATTCGAACGAGAGTAGAGTCAACAAATTTCCGCATGCTCTTCCGGTTTCCGTTTCAGGGTTTTTTTTTTTTGAGTATTGAATCGGAGCTGGTCAGGTTCTCTGCTTCATTCAGAAGTTTGAAGCGATGGAGGTGATGACACATTGGATTTTATGAAAATGCGGAAAAATGCAGGACTTTTCTTGAGGAGGGAGGAGGGGAGGGGGGATTTAATGCTAAATTCAATTCAATTGAAGACACTTTTTTCCCAACGTTTTCAAACATGTCAACGATTGTTGGAGACGCGCCCACAACGACCCACGTAAATGCGTTAAATTGCCCTGCAAAATCTATGGTCATACGAGGACGAGGACGATGGGATGAAGTCGAGGTCGACATTGTGATATCCCTTTTTGTGTTTATTTTATTTATTAAATCATTCACGTGAATATCCTGAACGTCAGAACAAAGTCATATACAAATTCATTTCTACCGCGCGTTGTCCATCAGGCAAATGAGCTGTTGATGATTCTGCATGAATCATCCGGGGGATTTATTTTTCCTTCATTTCAATTACGATGAGAGAGAGGAATAAATTTTCTAATTTTTTTTTTCTTTTTTAGTTTTGAAGCATCTCAATGTGTATACATGTGTGCGTCTATGCGGGAGTGTTTGGGTGTTAAACATACCACAGTGACCTCCACCTCCGCGTTTCGTTCTATTCTAGACTACCAACTCGGTTAACTTTAGACATTTCCCTTGGCAGAGTCTTTGACTTTAAGGGTACTTTTTTCCACTTTGCCAAGAGTCCACTTTTCTCCAGTTCTTCGAAGCTAAAGATTTTTCTAGGTGATTTAATTGATGGATTTTGGAGTTTTTGGGGGTTTAAAAGAGGAAATTCTTGAAAAAACACCAATTGTAGCTTATTTTTTTTTATCACAAGGAAAAATCCTTCAGCTTCTGCAAATCTCATGGTTTCTGCTATGAAATCAGCGAATAAATAAAACAAGATAAATCAATTTTTTTCGTCAATCTTTTTTCTCAAATATCATCTCGGAAACTAAGCGAGATAGAGCAATTTTCCTTGAATTCTTTTCTGTAGAGAATTTCAAGAGCTACAAAAAAGGATTAGGTCAAAAAGAACCTATCTCCACCAAATTCCAAAATATTCTCAAAAACCTGGTGAACAAAAGGATCGACTTATCCTGTTTCACCTCTTCGCTACTGAAATTATGGAAGACACTAACTCCAAACATTCCCTGTTCCCTTCTTTCATGAATATCTCCAAAATTAGTGGATCTAAAGAAGATTCACAGAAACCTTTTTTCGTTGAGAATTTCATGAACTTAAAAAAAGGTATCTTGATAAATTCTCGTAGACTCAGTAATTTCCGAGATATTCTTGAATAAACACCACGTGATTTATCGACTCATCCTTCTTCATCACTCAACCACTGATTCATGCTTCCTATTATAAAAAGTAAACACAAAGAAAAGAAGAAATTGATTGACTTTTGATTGAATTGATTGATGTGTACATTCAATACCATCAATTGACATGGCTCGTCTAATTAATCCATCAATTCTCATTGGTATCGTAATATTCTTATATATAGTTTTTCAAGTTGAACTATATTTTTCCACCCTTGTGACATGCATATTATGTGCAGATGCGTTATCAAATGGAGGTCAGTGGGGCATGTTTAATTTTTGATTTGTGTAACGTAATTGTGTCATTACATTACGTTCAGGTATTTTGCCAATATAAATACCTGGATTTTCGTGGGAATAATTCATTTTTTTTATGGCTCATGTTTCTCCTTTTTTTTCCTTTTGAAGAAAATAATATTAAATAAAAAAAAACATTAATTTATTCCACAGGTGGTCCCTGGCCGACTCGCTCTGTAGCGAGGGATTGGATTCTTCGGCACGACGTAGAGACAGATCAGTGACAATGGTAGACTATTACAGAGTACTTGATATCACACGGGTGGCAACTACAGCGGATGTTAAGAAGGCGTAAGTGGAGTTCATTGAATGCATATTGATTTCGTCAATAGTAATTTATTATGTGTGCCAAAAAAAATAACCGGTTGAACGATTATTTTTATCGATTAGTGCAGCCACGAACAAATTTAGTTGAGGAATGAATGTTATGTTCACTACTTTGTAACAGAGAGATGAAGTAGAATAAATTCACAAATAATTTTATCACGAAAACTTTCTTGTGAAGAATTTACAAAAATTTATCATGAGACCTTTTTTGTGAAATATCAAATTCTCTACAAAAAAATTTTTTTGTTGCAATTTTTAGAGAGTTTATAGTTTTGGAGATATTTTATCAAAAAATCTGCAAGATTCAGAGATTTAGTTGAAAAATGAGAGAAAATTTGGGTCTAGTGGTCTTTTGGAAATATGTGCAAAACAATGAAATTTATAAGAAATTTGCTGGAGACCTTTTTTCTAGAGCATTTCATGAGCTACAAAAAGTTCTCTCAGAATCCTCGTAAACCTCACAGTTATCAAGATATTTTTAAAAGAAACTCCACCTGATGACCGATTCTCACGATTTCACTACTGAATTGAGTTTCGAATAATCCTAGTTTCTCAATAATTGCAAAATAAAAAAAAATAGTCCAACAAAAACTGGTTTCAATACAATTTTTTCATCAACATTATGCGATTCGTAAAAATAACAATTAATATTCATTCAATCGGTTATTTCGAGAAATCCGATGATTCTTTCTCAAGTGTAAAAAAATTGGAATTTCGCACAATTGTGTAATTTTGAATAATCCTCAATTTTTGAGATAAAGAAAAGAAAAAAAGAGAGAGAGAAATGTGAAGTATGTCATTGGAAAGCAGGGGAAATTTCTGCAGAACCAATTGACAAGTTATTTTACTCCAATAATTCTGGATTCTGAACGGGTTTTTTTCTTCCATCACAAATCTGTTCCCCTTTTTATTCCAAATACTCCCTCTGAAACTTTAGCAGTAGCAGTTGCAAGGATATAAAAAAAAATGATAAACCTCCATTATCTCTCATCCCATGAAAATCTCACTTTCAATCGCAATTTAATCGAACATCTCTTCCTCATTCCCCTGTTACTTACCTGAATTAAAAAAAATTTCGAGCTTTCCCAAGCTAAATCTCCCACACAATTACCATAAAATTACGGATATGTACAAAACACGTATTATCATGAAATATCCATGAATCTCTTGAAATAAAAAAAATTTACCTACTTTGTGCATTGAGCCAAATTGTATTTCTATAGAGATACATAATAAAATCAAGTAATGCTGTTATATATGGTATTAGAGAGTTTAACCGAATGAAGCAGTACTTGCCTCAGTATCTTTTGCACGCCTCGGCCAAGGTTGACATCTCGGCCGAGGGGTCTATGACCCCATTTACCCAGGCGTTCACGGGCACATAATCTCCCTCGCCTTTAAAGCGCACTTTCAACTCCAAGAAATGACTTCATCCTTTAAATGTCCTCTCTCTCTCTCTCTTTTTTTTCTGCAATTTCTCATTCAATTCAATGCGAATATAAAACAATAATAACAATTGTTTCTCAATTATTTGAATTACTGATACTTCTTTTCTTCTCTGTTCTCCTCAAGTTACCGTAAATTAGCACTGAAATGGCATCCGGATAAAAATCCAGACAATCTAGAGGAATCTACAAAGAAATTCAAAGAGATCTCGGAGGCGTACGAGGTATTGATTGACGGTGAGTCATGTTATTTAAAACTTATACTGTCATATGTATTGGATCTAGTGATATTTGTCATTTATGTTAATATTTTGAAATGATATATATTTTTTCCCATTTTCGAATAATTCATTTGTTTCAATTCACATGTGTGATAGAAAAGAAGAGGAGAATTTACGATCAATATGGTAAAGAGGGTCTCCAGATGCCTGGTAACAAGCGTAGACACGAGGATGAAGACTTTGGACAATTCCATAATTGGTTCGTGTTCAGAGACCCTGAGGAAGTCTTCAGGGAGTTCTTCAATGGTTCACAGTTCGATTTGTTCGATGGTTTGTGTAATTTTATCTGTTTTTTCTTCAAATTCTTTTCTTTTTTCTTTGATTTGCAAGTGAACAATGAGCGATTGTTTTCATTTTTGCCTCGCGGTCGTACTCCGATTGGTTGGAGGATTAATTTCTTCAATTGTTTTGATTGTAACTTGATGAAACGATCTTCGTTTGAAGTGGCAGAAGATGAGTTTAAACATCGAGTGCAGATTATTTTCTTAATTTCTTAGAATATATTGGATTTACAGGAATTTATGAGAAGAGCTTTTTTGTGAATTATTAAATACTTTGCAGAAAAGGTCTCCTAATATTTTTTCCTAAATTCACGAGTTTCAGAAATATTTCCAAAATAAAGTATATAAAGGGTGACGTCAGCATCCACCTTATAAATTCTCGGAATAAGGAAAATGAGGAATGACAATTCCAATAGTGCAAAAATTAATCAAATTCGAAAATGACCATCTGAATAGTGATGAAGGGATGTTATCTGTGGATTTGGGAATTGCTGCATCCAGCGTTGCTAGAAGTGTCGCATTCGATGTCGGCTCAGTTCTTCTATTCAATATCACGCGAATTTCCAAGTTCGATATCACCTCGAGAGTATCACATTCGATATCGCAATAATAGAAAAAATCTTATGGCTTATGGCCGTCATTAAAAAAAAATTTCTATCCTATTCCATCTATTCTAGCGATATGAAAATTATAATTGCCGATTCTTTGAACCCCTAAAGTTTGTGAGGTGGACGCTGATTACACCCTGTATTAGTCTCCGGATTCAATAGGAATTACTAAATTAATGATTGGAATCTTTTTAGTACTGAGTGGAGGCAGAGGATTACACAGGCATAGCTCGAGGCACAATCCTCTAGGTTCACCATTTGGCACACTTGATCTCAGTCTCTCTTCGCCATTTGGATTCTTCGGTTCAGGCGGTGATCTTGGATTTTCATCATTCAGTAGTTTTAGTACAGGCCCAGCACCAAATTCTGGGGCTGCTGTTAAAAAAACTAGCACATCCACGAGATTCATCAATGGAAAGAAAATAACAACGCACAAGTAAGAGGATATGTTTTTTTTTGTCTGAATTATGGCCAGTCGTAGCTTCAATTGCATCATCTTTATTATTAAGATTTTGGTGCCGAGCTTTTTTTTTTATGAAAATAATCAAAGTACGATTGTTAACATGCGTAGGTTTTCGTGAAAAAGGCACTGTTAAATTAATAAAACTAATTCTTTGAATATTTTTATCGATTAAACCTTGTGAATATAAATAGTAGAATGTGAATAAGCGCATGAACAAAGCATTGTCCATTTACTTCAATTAATTGTGGAATTTTCGCAGCTGACGATGAAAGAATCATGCAAATTTTTATGATAGAAAATTTCCAATTTTTCCATTAATAAAATGAGAATTCGATTAACACAATCATTTATCTTATCGGGAATTTTCAATGTACTTATAATCAACGTAGAATCTCTCGATTGAGTCATATTTATGTAGAATGTTTGTTCGCTAAATAAAGAGTTAAATTCTTGGTAATCACTGAGCAAACTCTGCTGAGAAAAACTTAATTAATCTAGGCGGTATCTCAATGAGAAATTAGATAATATCAATAGAGTTGAAGAATTTCAAAATTGAGGACAAAAATTTGTTCCAGAAAGAGAATTTTTTCAGAGGAGACAATACCTCGATTTTTTTTTATCTGGAACTCTTTTGCGATTATCTTCAAAACGGATTGAGAAAAAATTTACAAGATACTCATTTTCTGGATAATTTTCTGCGCTGCAAGAAAGGTTTCTTGACAAATTATAAACCGTCATAAACCGCATCGTTTTCGAGTTATTTTCAATTAATTGCGATGTAAAATCTTTCCCCCTGAAATCCTTAATGATAATAATTAAGGAAATAAGGAAGTTCATTAACCGCTCGTAGAATTAGGAATTGCACCAATTATATCTACAATAATAGCCTCAGAATATCATTGTGCCACCGAGAATTTTCACTGAATAAGAAAAATAACAATGAACACTTATATTTCTGGTAACATACATCCCACAAAAATGTATTTTCACTGAAAAAAAAATTACACAGCCTATAATTAATTTAATTCTATTCTAGGGTCGTCGAAGGCGGCAAGGAGACTATAATGTTCTACGAGAACGACGTTCTTAAATCAAAGACAGTCAACGGAGTTCCTCAATCAATCACGTACAGTTAAATTATTGTCTCATCTATATTTGCTTCGCGCTAATTTAGCTAAACGTGTTTTATCGTAATGAGAAAAATCATGATAATTCTTCAAAGCGTCTAACTACATCTACGAAAATAATGAAAATTACAAGAAAAATCATGGATACATCAAAACTTATTTTTGCTTTAATTATAATCAATAAACACAATAACACAGACGCTGGTCGATGCACTACATTGTCGATATAATTTAAGAATTAAATTTAAATAATTGAGAAATATTTTCCTTGAGTTGATGAAGTTGATTTTATGAATTTAAAAGTTTCATTAGGAGATGGGGAAAATTGTAGGATTAAAGCAAAAGATAATAATTCAAAGAAGGACGAAAATATAGATTCTTTTGGAAATATCTCGGGAATTATGAGGTTCAGGAGCATTTATCAAGATACCTTCTCTCTTGATATTTTTCCCTAAATCTACTTGCTGCAGAGATATCCGCACAAGAATTTCCATTTTCCTGTTATTTTAATGAAATTTAACTTCAAAAATCAAGTTCTTTGTCACAAGGCAATTATTCACGGTGACATTAATTCTAACACAATATTCATCCCAAATTTGATATTATTTAATTTAATTATTGAATTGGCTTTCTTTTTATAAACTAAAACAATTGGAAAACAGCCATTAGAGTCTGAAACATTTATTATTTTCTTAAATTTAAAGTAGAATGGGAATGTTTCAATGAGGAAATTTAATGATAAAAAGACGAAAAACAATTGTAAG
Source organism: Aleiodes leptofemur (assembly GCA_963942555.1). NCBI lineage: Eukaryota > Metazoa > Arthropoda > Insecta > Hymenoptera > Braconidae > Aleiodes > Aleiodes leptofemur. The sequence goes on from OZ012610.1 coordinate 14,248,384, forward strand.
TCTGTCTATTTTGTCAGGTTGAATGAAGCATCGACGAGTCGTCAAGTGAGCGACAAAATCAGCGATACAACATCATCTGGTAGCCACGGTGGCCATGGTAGAGACAGTACGAAACTGTTGCATACGGAAAAATCACGGATAAAGTCCCATCATCATCATCCACATACGAAGCACGAAAAAAATAAGAGAAAGTGAAATGATCATTCATATGAAACTAAGATTTAAACAAGAAAAAAAAATTTGCTTCATTTCTAATTTCTTTTTTTTTGTATTTTCTTTCTTCTTATTTCTGCTGTCTCGTGGAGAGCTCTCCACGATTTGTAGTTCTTTTTTTCTTCATTTTTCCATGCAAAACCTGCTCGCTTAAGGCAAATGGAATAATACAAAAGCCCTGTATTGGTACTTAGCTGTGAATTCATTTTGAGATAAAATAAAGGAAAAATTTTTGAGTAAAAGAATTAGAGAGAAAGATAAAGAAGAAGAAAATATCTGCCACATGGAGACTTACTCATCTCTGCTACGCAATCTTAGATGTTTGTACTCACCCCACTTGTAGAATCATAAGTACCAGATCCTCTTTACGATCATTAGTATCACCTAATTTTAATTAAAAATAAATGTATTGATAAATTATGATTAAATAGAGAAAAAAAAATGCTAAAAATGTCGATGATTGAAACACGATGACTGCGTTATTCGATAATTTGTTTCATGAAAAATAGGAAAAAGTAAAGTATCTTCGATTAATTCCGAAATGAGAGAATCCACCATTTATCGATTCAATGTCATGAACTCTTCTTCTATTATTTTTTTTTTTTTAGTAGTTTCTCCTTTTATTATTAATGATGTATGTGTATATAATGATAAGAGATAGAGTTTAAGTTTAATGGAAAAAATACACTCTCATTATTCAAGATATATAACTATTAATTTATTCAACAAACCTCTCTAATCTATCAAATTCAATTCACATTTAAATGCAAAATAAGAAAAAAAATATTCGAATCTAGTTGTACATAACGTTGCATAAATTGATAAAAATACAGTAAATAGTTATAAAATATGTTGTACATATTTTTAGAATCGATTTTTTATTTTATCGGGTAAATAGAAAAATTGTTAGGCCTTTGTAAATCTAATTAGCGAATTTGGAAAAATATGCATCGATTATTTCAGGACTATTTCGGAAGCTATAAGATTTAGGAGAATTTATCAAAAGACCTTCCTCGTAATGAATTAAATTCCCTACAAACAAGATCTCTTGATATTTTCCCCCGATCCCGCTCATTTCTGATTTTTTCGACTCATCTGCTTTCTCCGCTAACTAATGAATTTTTTATTTGACCTTGCAGTCAATCAATTCTTCAGTGCTATATATAACTGGCATATGAAGCCTATCGTAGAATTCTCGTATTAAATTATTTGCGCGATTTGTATAATTGTTGTACATGTGGGACAATTTCCTTTAAATTTCAAGAATTTACTTTTTTCCAAGGGATTCAACGAGACTTTTAACTTTTGCAATGTAGGCTGTCTTAGCATCATCCTGGCTCATCTCTTTTTTCCCATTCCAAGCGTCCCACTTTGCTTTACCCTTGAAATCCAACATTCCAGGTCGAGCTGAAAAATCCAATTGAATCAAATTAAATTCAGTTTAATTCAGCAGTAAAGAGGTGAACTGGAAATTTCCATTTTCCTCGACTTTTCTATATTTACTTGTAGTGCAATCGCCAACAGTTCCTTGTTTGAACAATGCATAGAGCTCCAGGAGATCAGCATCAGCCGGTGTGCTGGCAAGCTCCTTGACTTCCTCAGCAGCTTTATTAAATGACTGCAATTAAATTCGTTATCAGAATCAAAAACAAAAAAAAGAAATTTGAGTAAATTTCATCTTTGCCACAATTAGTTTCGAAAATTTCTCGGAAAATAATGAAGATAGAAGAATTTAGCTAATGAAAATTCTTCCTTTGTTGTAGCTCTCATTTTTTTTCGAAAAAGATAATGCCAAAATTATTTCTACCTCTCTAGATTGCGAGATATTTTGCAAAACTAAGTATTTATTTCGCTTTATGGAAAAAAAAATGGAACAATAATAAAGTTGGCTTATTCGGTCATATTGCTTTTTGAATTTCAACATGTATGATAATGAAATTAGCACATATCTGAGAATTTCGATTTTTTTAAACAAATGAATTATTACAAAAGAAAAAAAAATATTGAAGCAAATTGCAGTCACAGTTTCTTGAATCTTTTACCCTTTCGAGTAAGAATAATCTATTCGTTACGAAAAGAAAAAAAAAAAAGAAAAATTGTCAAATGTGTGCTATTTTCAGTATCATCGAAATATTTATAAAAAATGACAAATTGTTCTGACGTTTCGGCTCCATTTGGTAGCCCTCATCGGAGGATAATTAATTGTATCTATATAAAAAAGAAAAATATTGAATATGTCATTAATTGTCATCATCAGAATATGACCGAAGGAGCTAACATTATTTTTATTTGCTGTAATTATACGGCCAGAAAATATAATTAAAAGAAGAAGTAAAAGAAAGAGGCGACAATCAAAACCGGCTATTCTTATTCATTGTCAATAGCTCTATTATTATCTCTTATTCTATTATTAATTTTATCATTTCCTCCCATTAAATGCCCTGTGAACAACGCGATGATAGAATTTTCGAGACGAACTCGTTGATATTAAATTAATAAACATAATAAAGAATATACAAAAATATTATCAGGCGATTTGAACTTTGGCTCATAACCTTCAATATCTCTATATATCATGACCATTAAGTGATTGAAACAATCCACATCATGCATATCATCATTCTCAATTGAAAGTAACGCATTATAATCACAATAATTTGAATAAATACAGTTAAATTTTTTTACCTCCTCTAGTGACATTGTGTTTTCCTCAAATTATTCAACAATGAAAGTGCCACGTCAGCAAACAATTCGCAACGATAATTTTATTTACCGTTTTATCGAGCTTTATTGAAGGTGAATAATTTTTGTTTGGTTGAATAATCCTTGGACTATTATCTTTTCGGTTTCGTGTTGTTACTGCTTGTGAATTACTTGTTCGATGTTTCGATTCGGAGATTCGAATGTGAACTGACACAGACAGTCTCACGGAACGACACGAAATGTGCCGATAAGAAACTGTGGAATTACACAGAATGTAAATAATTTTTAATCTTTTCATTGTAAACAGGAAGAGGGAAATAAAATGGAAATTATAATTAAATGGTTAAAGACGAATTATTTTGGATGTTTTTATCAAAATGTTGCAGAAATTTATGGTAGATAAAGCGTGTGGGAAATGATTTTTCGGAATTTTCAGAAAATTTGATAATTTTTACCGAAAATTGAAGGGCAAACTCTTCCCTCTTCCCGAAATTCCATTTTTTTGGGGAATACTTCAGAATATATTTATTGTAGTGAGAGAAACTGGATGATCAGCAAAGAAGCGCGTTCATTTTCTATCGAATTCATGTTGTTTTAATTGATTTTTATCGATTTTTTCAAAAGATTTGGAGGATAAACGGATTTTGCTAGTTGTGCCGAAACTTAATGAAAAATATGCGAGGGCACAGTTATGTGACGTAATGACGTCACAGTTGATATCAATGTAAAAAAATGGATTTTTACATGCAAATGTTGATAAAAGAAAAGAAGCCCTTCATTTCTCGTTTATTCTAAATTCAACATTTTTGAGGAAAGAAAGAAGTTGGAGGGAAATGTGACTTTACACGATTCAAAGTTGCTTACTGGTTACGTATGCGCTTGGAATACGAGAGGTCCCGGGTTCGAATCCTGGCTCAGGGCACATTCTCATCCACTTAGAATGAAAGTTTAATGATGTAGGGAGAGAAGCACACACATGTTTTCCGCTGAGTGAACGAGTGAATGAGCCCTGAGTAGCTCAGCAGGTTTTAGAGCAATCGTCCAAAATATTAGAGATTTGAATCAAATTTTTCCAGCCATTTCCAACGACTTAACTGAACTCACATTAATCATCAATTGATATGATTTTAATTAATTTCTATAGATTTTCGAAAAAAAATCGGAGAATAAAACGGATCTTTTGAAAATGCGTCATAACTATTGCAAAGACCATTAACCCTAGACTGGTCCCTGTTTTCATTTTTCATGCTCAATCAGTTGAGTGGAAGATTCTGAAAAAATTTAACTTTTATCGTTGAAGTGTTCGAGAAATTATCATATTTTTTAAATTACGTATCCTGCAGATTTGGAAGAAAAATAAAATAGATTCCAGTTACTGGTAAAATTTTTCCAACGCTAAATGAAATTATCCGGTGAGCGACGTTGCTGAAAACACGGTAAACGCACTCGGACAGTGTAGAGGGGATTCAGCACCGTTGCAACCAAAATAACACGGCGTCGACGTGCTGAATCACCTCATTTTTTTATTCGATGTAATTATACGGCCAGAAAATATAATAAACAAGGAAAATGAAAGAAAGATTAAAATTATCTTCAAAATAATCGCTTATTACCCGACCAGAGTCGTTAGGTCACTCATGTTGACCAGTCTACGGATAAAAATGATATGTTACCGTATGAATCGATAGAGAAAGAGTTGACCCTCTCACTAATTATCAAACTCCCGCGCTATGACAGTTAGAATCAGAGATAATCACAAAATATTTTTCAACAAAATCATCGCAAACTTGGTATCTCAACTACTCCTACCGATATGAAGCAAATTTTCATCATGGAGAACACCGAAATTCCACATGATAATTGATTACTTCGGAAACATCTCGAAAATATCGAGAGTTAAGAGAATTTGGCAGGAAACCTTTACTGTAATCTACAAAGGTGCTCCAAGTGGTCTATATAATCTGTTTGCTCTGTTTTGATTTTTGATCCAAAAAAAGTTATTTGAAATAATTAATTGCAAATTATTGGTTTTATCATGAATTTGCTCAGTTCTAATTTGACAATATACTATGAACGTCAAGAGCCTGAGAAAGCTTCGAGATTTGACAATGAATTAGTATTGTTTATTCATTTTTCCGGTATCCCATGACATGCCAAAAATAATCGACAAACTTTTCTACAAAAAAGATAAGTCGAACATTTTCCTTAAATCCATGAGAAAGCACGAGTTTTTCTAGATCACATCAATAATAACAATACAGGTTCCCAATCAAAAGTTAAATAACAAAAAATGTGTATGTCAGGTCAGAAAACGTCCTTGATTAACTCTCATTTTCTGTGTAACGTAGTGACGTAACAGTTGATTTTACAATGTTGAAAAAAATTCAATATCTGATTTTTTTATGCAGAAGCTGTGAGAAGAAAAAAAGTCCTTCAATTCTCGTTAATTATAAACTCGATTTTCTAGGAAAAGAAATAAGTTGAGAAAAAATGTTTTTCCACATTATTCAAAGTTGCTTACTGGTAACGTATGCGCTTGGAATGCGAGGGGTCCCGGGTTCGAATCCCGGTCCAGGGCACATTCTCATTCATTCAGAACGAAATTTCAATGAAAGTCCACTGATCTACGAAATTTATACTGAATGGATGAGTAACAATGAGCCCTGAATAGCTCAGCAGGTCAGAGCACTCGTCCAAAATATTAAAGATTGAATCAAATTTTTTTCATCCATCTCCAATCATTTAGCTAATCTCACATTTATCATGGATCCGGATGGTTTTGATTAATTTATCTAAATTTTCGAGAATTATTTGGAGCATAAAAGAATTGTTGAAAAGGGCGTTATAACTATTCCAGAAATCAATAAAAACTCAAATTAATTGATAAGAAATCATCCTACTTTTTGATGTATTATCATTATTGACCACATCAATTATCATCAATTAAAAGTTAGAAAGGTAAAGAAAAGTAGAGGTCTAGTTGGGAAGCGTCGTTAATTAGTTCTTTGAGGTGAATAACGCCCGAGAACGCCCGTCGGACGTCAGAGTGGGGAGAGTTAATCGTAATGTATGTGCAAGAGAGTGGGGAGCGGTGAATTCACTCCAAAGGATTCATTGACTCTCATCTCCAAGTATTTCCCATGAAAATTTTCAAAGATTCAAAAGTCCAGTTGTCTCGCGCAGTGGATTGGACTGTAGATTCACATGCGGTAGACCGGAGTTCGAGTCCCGACTGGATAGAAAGTTGTGTAGCTCATAACAACAGAAAAAAGTCTCTGAGCACAGTTTGTCGCATAAAAACTAATAACATTGGCTGTATAACATAATTTATTGAAGGCCAGCTGCGCAGGCAGCACAAATAACAACAACAACAATAACATCTCCAAGTATTGTAGTGACGTCATAGTTGATTTTACAGCGTTAAAAGAATGTTTTCGATTTTTTCAATACAAAATTTGATAAAAGAGAGAGAGTCCTCCAGCTCTCGTTCATTGTAAACACTGAATATTTCTAAGAAAAAGATGAATTGAAGGAAAGAACGAAAAGGTGATTTCACAAGATTCAAAATTGCTTACTGGTAACGTTTGCATTTGGAATACGAGAGGTCCCGGGTTTGAATCCTGGCTCGGAGCACATTCTCATTCATTCAGAACGAAAGTTTAATAATCCTGGACATGATGGATTCACGCTGAACGGATGAGGAAAAATGGGCCCTGAGTACCTCAGCTAGTTCAGAGCCCTCGTCCACAATATTGAAGATTTGAATTCCATTTTTTTTTTCATCCATCTCCAACCATTTCACTAATCTCACATTTATCATGGATTCGTATGGTTCTAATGAATTTATATAAATTATTGAAAATGATTCGAAGCATATAAAAATTGTTGAAAAATGCGTCATAAGTATTCTAGAAATTAATAGAAAATCATACGAAATCACATAAATCTATAGGAAATGAGTTCATTTCTAAGTTATAATCATTATAGATCACAACAGTTATAATCATGCCCAATCAAACGTTAGATAGGAGAAAATGCGTAGGTTAGGTTGAGAAGCAACTTTACCTATATGACTTTCATCTTCAAGTGATGTAGTGCCGTCACAGTTCATTTTACAGCGTTGAAGAAAAATATATTTTTAATTATTTTTATGCAAAAGTTAAAAGAATAGAGGTCCTTCAATTTCTGTTCATTGTAAATTCAATATTTCTCAGAATTCAAAGGAAGTGAGAAAATGTGATTTCACATGATTCAAAGTGGCTTACTGGTAACGTATGCACTTGGAATACGATAGGTCCCGGGTTCAAATCCCGGCTCAGGGCACCATTCTCATTCATTTAGAATGAAGTTTAATGGTGTTGTGGGGCGAGAGTCAGAACACACGTGTTCCGCTAAATGAATGAGTGAATGAGCCCTGGGTAGCTCAGCAGGTTAGAGCAATCGTCCAAAATATCGAATTTTGAATCACATTTTTTGTATCCAACTCCAACCACTCAGGTCATCTCAGATTTTTTATCAATTCATACGGTTTCAATAAATTTCTATCGACTTTTGAAGAAATTTAAAGGAAAATCGAATTTTTGGGTGACGCATCATAATTATTTCAAAAATCAATAAAAATTATATAGATATTCATAAATCAATAGAAAATGAGCTCATCTTTCCACTCATTACTAAACTTCTAAGCTATGACAGTTAGAACAAGAAATATTTATAAAACGTGGGAAAGTTCGAAATCCTTCTCTAAAATAGTTGAAATTTCAGAAAAAATCTCCCAGATAATCTCTGCCATGTTTTTCATTGCAAAATTTTCACAGATTTTCAAGGAAATCATCGAAAATTTCTTATCGCAACTACTTCTACCGATATCAAGCGAATTTCATCATGTAACATCTAAAATTTCAGTTATCAATGATTACTTCAGAAATATCTCGAAAACCACGAAATTTGGAAGAATTCTACTTGGAACCTTCTTCTGTAATCTGCAAAATTCTCTACTAAAAAAATCACTTGACAATTTCCACCAAGTCCACTCGTTCAAGCGATATACACTTTCCCAATCAAAAGTTAAATAGGAAAAAAATGAGTAGGTCAGATCCGCAAACGTCTTTGATTGATTCTCATCTCCATAAGTAGCGCAGTAACATCACAGTTGATTTTAGAATATTAGAAAAAGGGACATTTTTTATGCCAAAGCTGATGGAAGAAACAACAATCTTTCCGTGTTCGCTCATTTCAAACTCGAAATTTCTAGTAATAGTATATTAGGCACCTTGGAAATAAGGAAGCCAATTTTTTGTTACAGTTGACTTTTTTATTTCTATGGTGCATACGATTTTTTTTGTACAGGAGGGAGGGAGAAACCATGCTATTAACACGTACAAAAGTGCTTTATGGAGAATATTTTTTTATAAGAAATTGAAACTTTTTTTTATAAAGACGTTGTAAAGTTTTCATAAATTATTTTGATATGTAAACCGAGCGAAGCATGGTGAAAAACGTCGTTTTTCACTCCCTTGGTACAAAAAATGAATAGGCTGGAAGAAAATGCGATTTTCCATGATTCAGAGTTGCTTACTGGTAACGTGCGTGCTTGGAATGCGAGAGGTTCCGGGTTCAAATCCCGGCTCCAGGGCACATTCTCATTCATTTAGAATGGAATTTTCAGGAGGCGACTGACTGTTCACGGAGATCAATTATCTCACTGAGTGAATGAGTGAATGAGCCCTGAGTAGCTCAGCAGGTTTAGAGCAATCGTCCAAAATATTTAAAGATTTGAATCACATTTTTGCATCCATGCCCAATAATTCAAGTAATTTCAGATTTATCATCAAACTTCCCATTATCATTTGTGCCAAAAAACACGAAAGAACCGAAGTATGAAATAATGAGTCCCTGATCACTATCCACTAGAAAAAGTCGTTTCATCATTTTCACTTGAAGTTTTATCGATTCGAACATCAACAAAGTGTTATAAAACTCATGCAAACGAAAAGGTCATCGAGGGTATTGTATTCATAATTAAACTTCTATTGTGTGTGTGTACAAAAATAGTTTATTCACTCATATACATTATGATTATTTATATTTTGAAATTAATTCATTGACATAAGCTATGTAAGCCTTCTTCGCGTCATCCTTTGTTGTTCCCTTCTTGCCGTTCCACCGGTCCCACTTTGCTTTGCCCTTCAGATCAAACATACCAGGACGATCTGTTGAAATAGAAATGAGATCAATGAATAAGAGGAACAGTAATCATGGGGATACAATACACTTCCAACTAAGTTCCCGCGTCCTCCCAGGCCCTTTCGTTAAAGTTCCCGATTCGCCCTTACCCCTCCTCTTTTACGCAGAGTATTCTCCTATGCGCAGTTCATATGCGCAAAATGCTAAAATATATCTAAAAGTGAATATTTGAAGTGCCGCGCTTCTAAACTCAATTCGGATTGGCCCAGTAAAGAATCAGAGTGGGGGGGGGGGGGGGGGCAACGAGAAACTTCAGTGGAAGAATCCTGAGAAAAAAAAAGTGGCAAAAACCATCACATATTGATGCTATTGGTCCTTAGCAAATCTTTTTCTGGAATAATTGAACAAGTTGTTGAATTTACTGAATTTAGTTAATTCAACTAGTTAATCTGTTTGACTTATCTAAGTTCAGTGAATTCAACAGCTTTTTCAATTATTTCAGAAAAATATATGCTAAGCACCAATAGCACCAATATTTGATAGTTTTTACCAATTTTTTTTCTCATTCTGAGAACTTCAAGGAAAGAGGAACTCTTTAATGGGTGCAACTTTATTGAAAGTCTACTGTAATTCCATTTAGGAATGGAAATTGGGCGTGAGTGAACACGCAGTGCTTCAATTTACTGAATTATGCATTCAGAGGTCGAAGAAGGTGACGTGACTCTTTTTATTTACCAGTGTTCACGTCGCCAATTGTGCCTTGTTTGAATAGTGCATACAGCTCTAACAATTCCTCATCTGTTGGACGTTTCGTCAAACCTTTGACGTCTTCTGCCGCTTTCTCGAAATCCTAGGAAATGAAGAGTTTCATTAGATTCAGTGTTGACGAAGGAATGAAGGACATGTGGTTTTTCGAGGATATCCCGGTAAATAAGGGAGTTAGAGAAATTCACGTAAAAGCCACAAAAGCTACAAAGGCAGTTTCTACGAAAATTTCGATATCTCTGTTAGATTCCGAGATATTTGAAAATAAACTGAAATCAAGATTAAGTTGAATCTATGACTGAATTGGGATATTGTTCTATCATCAGTTGTCATTCGAATTTATAGGGGAAAGAGCGATGAATGCATGATTTCGGTATGCTGTTATCAGATTATATTCGAGTGAACGAAATTCACTGTGGGAAAAATAACTCAAGCGTATCACAATTTATTGGCCAATAAATGTCTCAGTACCGGAGAATGAGATATTTTGATTTTTATACTCTTCAAATATTTGGTAAACATTTGACTCCCAAAATAATAAATTACAATTGTCATTTAGATATTTTTAAGAAATGAGTGTAAGAGTCAACTTTAGTAGAACAAAAACTGCGTCTCTACATTCTCCAAAATATCTCAGAAATGATGGGATTTACGAGGATTCATCAAGAGATCTTTTTTGTAGTCCACAAAATTCTCAAAAGAAAAGGTTTTTTGACATTTCCCCCAAATTCACTTCAAAATTATTCACAAAAGAATATCTTCACTGCTGAATTCAATGATAATGGAATTTACAAACATTTGATAATTTTTTGGATTTTTTTCAAACAAATAAATTATCAAGCACATATATATATATAAGGAAGACCGGGGCAAAATGGACCGACAAATAAAAATGTCCTGAGATTTGCTTAGAGTGGATGAATTTTTGAAAAAAAATTGTAAAAATTCACTAGCAATGCCCACATATTGGAGTATCTTCTCAAATTTTTAAAAAAATTTTTTACCAAGTCCTTCTTCCCAAGAGAAAAAATCATGAATAATCTTACGCTACAGGTCCACCTTGCGCCAGTCTTCTCTATATATATTTTTAATAGTTTATTGTATTTAAAAAAAATACTAAAAATAGTCAGATGCCTGCTACTTGCAGCATCATTGAATCCACTTATCTAAATCCTCAAGAATTCAAAATTGAAGTTTATAAAATTCCACTGAAGCTGAACCGGTTGAAGAATGAGTGACTTGCAATTCCTGCAAGTACTAATTTATTTGCACGAACTTCAATATTTTAAGGAGGAAGAGTAATTTCATAAAAGTATCACGATCAAACAATAAAATTAACTCTACCTGTTCCAGCGTCATGGTTCTTCGTTTTCTTTCTATCCAAAGGAATTTATCGAGTTTCTCTACTAACGTGACGTTCGTTACTGAGTCTACACCACCTGATTCTCCATCTTAAGAACACTCACGGAAGTATCAAAGTACAGTATTTGTAGAAGGGGGGAAATCGTTTTTGATCGACGATATTGAAACAGCTTATTTTGATGGATAAAAATAATCACACTTCACTTACAATTATCGAGAAAAATAATAATTGATGCTTTTATCCATTGCATTATCATTGTTGATCTCGGTGTTGAAATCGAGGTCATCAGTTCCATTTTCAGACGTTTTGTACAGTCATGGGGATCTGGTATTACCCATGAAATTAAAAATCTGAAGACATCATTCAACACAATGATATACATATTTCAAAACTCTATTATTCGATGACCTTGAGGAGGTAAGGAGAATCATTGAACCTGATTCGATTCAACATAATTTTATCCAAGATGATGCAATCTGAGTTTGTCCATGAAAGTTTATTGTTAATTAATTATTTTGAGGATTAATTTAACAGGAAAAAATGGAGAGGATTTGACCTTCAATTCTTCCTCAAAATAATCGAAACGGCAAAAGGAAAAAAAACGACTTCAACACAGGTTTTTCACCGGAAATTTTCTCAGCTTTTCAATGAAATCGTGATACATGTTCTACTCCAAATACTTTTACTGATACCAAGCGATTTTCACCAAGTAAAACCCAAGATTCCAACTATCGATTTATTATGTTAGAAATTTTTCGAAAATATTAGATTGAATCTGCGATTTTCGGCTAAATCCACTCACTCCCAAGATACTCGCAAGAGAATGTACGGGTTTTCCTAGAATTCTCTATTAAATTGATCACATCAATTATGATAAGACATTTTCCCAATCAAAAGTAAACTAATCTCTAGTTTATCATCAAACTTTCTGTTATCGCTTGTATCAAAAAATACAAAAGAAACGAAAGTGTGAAGTTATTAGCCCTAAGGGCTATCAACTAGAAATCGTCATTTCATCATTTTCATTCAAATTTTTAGAAACTCGAGCATTAACAAAGCATTATGAAACTCATGCACTTTATTGACATAAACTGTCATTCAAAGTACCAATTTCCTTTTTCATGGATTCTTGGGAATGAATCTTTGCGGAAAGACTCAAAAGAACTGCATTTCGCCAATGAGCACATTTTCACCAAATAGCATCGGATAATCACCGTTTTCATATAATTAAGAAGACTTAAAGACTGGTCAGAATGAAAAGGGCTTAACCATGGGATCTACACAATTTTACGCCTCTTCCTCTACGAAAGCCTATGAAAATGAAAGAGCATTACTCAGCTGTTTGAATTGTTGATAGTCCTAATCGAATGATACTCTCTTCTCTCCACTTCCGGCCGCCATTTTGATAGCTTTCTTCTTCGATTCCATGAGTATGTGGAAACCGGGCGTTAATGCGTCGTGCAAAGCCATCGACGATCATTCTACATTACTGGAATCTCCGGGCATAGTCATCCGAATAGCCACAGGTTACCATCTCCTGACACTGCAGTCTCTACGGCCCTACCACTTGTACCTGTGGCAATCAACACAAATTCCAGAGACTGACTCACTGTACCAATCATCCCATCTACTTTCCCCTTGCTCCACCTTGACCGATTTCTTCCTGTTAATACCAACCAACGTTGTTATCAGACTTGTTTGCTCCATACTTCAAGGAATGTAACGGGCGGAACAGAATTGAATTTTCAAACTTCTGGAATTTGTCCCTGAAACAGTAGTCTCATCTCTCTTATTATCTTTGGGTTCATTTGAAGAAATTCAGCGACATTTTTATGCCTTGACCTCAGTAACTGATTCATTGATTCATGTATTTATTCATCGTTGTATGACCTTTCAGGCTTTTACAATTTTTCACCCCCCCCCCCTTAGTTACTAGACGATAATAGAGTATATTTCAATTGTAACAATGATTAAACCTTCTTTTTTATAATCTTTTCGGTCATTCGATGATTAAAACAAGTAGTTTACGAAAAAGTTAACAAAATTCTTAGCCTATACTTTATTATAAATGAGACTGCAGTAACTGCAAATATAATTCAGTGATGGAATTGAAATGACTCGAAAAATCACGTGTCATCTATGCGTATCTCGTGAATATTTCGGAAACGAAGAGGTTCGCGAGAATTTCATCAAGAGACGTTTTTAGTAGCTCTCGAAATTCCTCACAAAAAAGGTCTTCTGCAAATTTCTTCTAAACTCTACTCATTCTCAAGAGAATTAGCATTGAGGAATCAAAACGAACTGAGTCAATCCAGATTCACACAAAATTACTTCAAAACTCATTATCTCGGAATTGGAGCAATATGAAGCGATTTTGATGAAAACCCTTTTTTTTAGAGCAGAGTGGGACCTTAAAAAAACTCTCCACAAAAAAAAATGTATGTTCCTTATTTTTCGAGATTGAAAAAAAAGAATTTCAACTGAAAACTCCGGAAAAAAGTTATTTCCTTTTTTAAAAAATTCCTTTATCATCCTTGGCCAGTTCTCCACATAATTTTCATTTACTCTACCAACATAACAAGTAAAGAAAACATAACAGTACCCACTGTGCGAAGAATACCGAGAGAAAGAGAGTCTCCTTTACGTGATTCGCCTGATTCAATTCAGCAGCTCTTTCTTCTTCTCCAGCAGAAAAAAAAAACACAAAAAGAATAAGCAAACGAATGCGATCGGCATCAGCGAGCACTGCCGAGCATCACCGAGCAAATTCAGTCGCATGAAATAAACCCAACGTATAACACGTGTCTCGTGTCAGTCGGTACCAAGGAACGAGAGCCAAGACTTTGTGACACTAAAGTCGTTCACATGTGATTTTCACAAAAGTACTTTCCAATACGAATAAGGTCTTTTCATAAATTAATTCTACTTGAATGCATTCTGTCAGTTGAATTGTCTTCGTCCTTGCCTGATGCGATATCAACAAGTGGTTCTTTTTTTTTTGGTTGTTTTGATTGCTGGCCGTTTGCGCGGGAGTGGTTATCTATTTTGAATTTGGAGCGCAGGCGCGCGCCCTTCATTTTCAATAGTTTGAAAATAATATTCGTTTAAAAAATAGTATTTTAATGTATTTATCACGAGTTTTGTGGACAATTACGAAATATCATCGAGTCAGTGTGGATTAAAATGTTTTTGTTTTGAAAACGTGAGGTACAAGCGTAATCAAATAAATACTGTAATTTAAAGAACGTCAAGTGAATATTAACAGTAATGTAAAATTTCCGCTACTTCATTTATCATGCTCTGTATTTTTATGGAAAAACAACGAGGGTTATGCAGCTAGAGTACTCGATAAATTACGATTTCACTGTTTACCGTTTGATAAAATCTATGATAATGGATAATCGAACAATTTCAAATTCTTCGATCATTCATAATCGAAGCTTTCTTCATGGCAATGGTATTATTGATTACAAAGACACTAAATTAGAGGGCTTAGCGTTGAAACGTAAGAGTCTACCATTGCAATTGATATCGACTGATATTATTGCTATTGAAAATTTTAATGACATCGCTGAAAATGTGGAAATTACGAGGAACGTCAGCAGTTCTGCAGAGGAATTTGATTTCAAGGTTTTCAAGCATATGTTGTTGAATTTATTGAATTTTTTCATAATAATCTTCTTCTCTGATACTGATTTTATTTCTTTTTTCTTTATTATTAATTTTTTATTGAAAAAATCAAGCAAATCTTCAATTCAATGTTTTTTAGAAATATCTTGAGAAATAGTGGGGATACGTTTTTTTTGGTAGAAACCTTTGTTATAGAGCAGAGTGAGAACTATAAAACAGGTAAAGATCGAAATTTTCGTATCTCCCTTCATTTTGATGATATTCTTAAAAAGCTGAAAAATTGCATTTTTGTCTCATTTTTACCACCGAATTAACGTCTCATTTCTCAATTTTTTCACGTACACAATTGATAATTCAGCGGATTTTAACATTTTAATTGGATACTTTCACACAAACACATACACTTGACCCAATCATTCAAGGTTTTCACCATTATAATTATTCAGAGGAGAGAAAAATCCCTCGAGACCGGATCTAACAGTGTATGTAAACAATAAATTTATTGCTATTGATGGTGGAATGCACCTGCACTCACAGCTCACACCTCTGTCTGTCATTTGGCTTCTTCTGTGTGCTCCTTTTTTTTTTTGCATGCATTGCACAATTTTCTTGGAGAAACGCCTCATTGTCATTATTTTATTGTCATTAATTTTGTGCTTCTTTACACATGCATGTTTTCTACTTTGTTTATGATGTTTCTGATGTGAATAATATGTTAATGTGTAGATAGTACATGAATTGTTGTTTTTTATTCGTCAAAGTAACGACGTGAAATAAAATTCATGTACACGTGATTTTCGAGATATTTTAAAAACAATTCGATTCATGATTATTCATTCTTTTTTTATTTTGGATTATCTTAGAAAGTGTTGGGATAAAATTTGTTTGAACTGGGGAATTTTCCCGCGCAGATTTCCCTCGCTTTCTAACAACATTTCTGGAATTTACAAAATTCGAAAATTTCATTAGCGCTTGAAGGAGAAATCGAGTTTTTGTAATTTTTTTTTTTGAAATCTCTCGAAAAAGAGAGATAAAGAAATTTTGATGGAAACTTTTTCTGTGGAGGACAATTAGACTTACAGAAAATGTATCTACCGAAATTTCTTCATCTCCATCAGATTCGAAGATATTTGATGAAGAATGGAAATCAAGTTAAATTCAGGAGGGAAATAACGAAAAAAAAACTTGAAAACTTTATTTTTCTCTTATTTTTCGAATATCACGAAAACTATGAGATTTAGGAAAACTCGTCAAGAGCCCTTATTTGTAGAGCACAGATTCTCCACAAAAAAAGCACTCTTGACATTTTCTCCTAAACCCTTTAGTTTCAAAGATATTTATAAAAAAATCTACGATAAATTTTTCGAGTTTTTCACCACTTCACGGCTGAATAACTTCACGATTATTTGAAGCCTCTAATTTGATATATTATCTTTATTAAAAAAAAAATCAAATCATCAATATCTTCGGACTGACGTAATACAGATAAAATCACGTGAACAAAGATAAATGCCTGTTAATAAAATTTCATTGGAAATCAATAAAAATAATATGATAAATTTATTAAAACGTATGAATTTTACATCAGGTGTCTACAACAGTACAGGAGGAAGTCAAAAATGAAGATATAAATAGAGATAAAGGAGTTATTGAAGTGAAGGGCAAAGAGAACATGAGAGAGGTAGATAAAGGTGTGTCAACTATACAGGCAAAGTTTGATGATCTTGCGAATAAACAGGACACTGACACTGAAGATTCTTGGGAAAAATTGGATATAAATGTGGAAAATTCCAACGATAAAATAATTGAAAATTCCAGAGATAATTCAAATGAGAATAAAAAACTTCAGATTACAAATATTAATTTCAAGGTAAAACCAAAATGGGGTTTTACCAGGACAGTTATGCATTATGTACCAAATAGAAGTAAAAAATCAAGAAAATTGAGTAGAGCAAGATTGAAAAAATTAACAACAAATAAGGAAAATAAATCATTAAGTGTGTCAAAGCCAACGAATTTTACGTATCTTGCTGGTACAGCTAAATGGTCTTGGCTAAATGATGCCAGCCTCAATTCACATTCTGGGCCAGTAATAACTCACGAAGAAAAATTTGCAACACTGTCAATGATTGGTGAGGATAATATCAAGGAAATTGATGAAAATAAAAGTATGAAAGTTTATAATAATTCAGATAAAATAATGGAGAATAATTCAAAAGACTGTGATGAAAGTTGCATGAGACCACGTGCTAATTACAGCTTTTTATGGAGTAATTTATCGAAACGTACTGTAGAAACTAAGGCACAATGTGAAGATGAGGAGAATTATGATGATGTGGGAGTATCTGTTGATCAAGTGAGTAGTAATTTCAATTCGTGGGATCATTTCACTTGGGGAGTGGTGAAGGAAGATGAGGCTTTCACTTTTTTTGCAAATTATTTTGGGAATTTCTTGAAAATCATGAGATTTAAGAAAATTTGCGAGAAATCTATTTTTTGGAGTATGAAATTTTCCACGAAAAAGGTTTTTTGTTTTTTTATCCTAAATTCACTCGTTTGGAAGATCATATATGATAATGTGTAGGGCCGGAGACTTTAGTTATTATTTCGTCCGGTATAGTCGCCAAACAAGCGTTCGAATTCAAAATGTGTTAAATTAAATGTATCAGAAGGTCTGATACATTTAAGTTATTAAAATAAGAATTCCCCCTGATATTGCCCTTCAATTCCCAGTGAAATGTCTTCCAATTCCCTGTGAGCTTCTCTTCATCAAATTATCAATTTATTTTATTTTTCAACATTTTGACGAATTCAATTGGACACATTTCTAATTGTGCGAACAGTTCCTTAGCGACTATACCGCAGGAATTAATAACTAAAGTCTCCGGCCCTAATAATGTTAAATAAACGACCTAATGATTTTGGTCAGATGATGAAGGATTCCCCACCGTATTATTTCGGCTGCTACGTTGTCAAATCCCCTCTACAATGTCCGGGCGCACTTAGCGACTTTTCGCCAACATTGCTCTCCCCAAAACTTACTAGAGCAAGTAGTTTCGGTGCTTTTTTTTTTCTTTTAACCCTTTCAATACGGCTAAAAAAATGAGTTCGACTGTGCCCCATAACCGGGAGCAGTGACTTTTTCCTTCAGGTGGTTATTACGACAAAATAACTTTTTGCCTAAAAAGCTAAATGTCTTAGAGATGCATAAACGACTCCATAACGTCGCATCATTAAAAACAATCATTTTACAAGCTTTTTGAAAAGCATTGATGGGACAGCATATGTCCCGTCCACTGTGGAGGTGTTAAATTTTAGTCAATTACAATTAGAGGAACTGGAAGTGATTTCTTTGAGATTAATTTCACACCGTGTTATCGGACATTTCCGGTCAAAAAAAATTTAGGAAAAAAATAAAATTAACTCTCAACGCCATAAGCGAGATCTAGTTTTAGTTTCACTACCACAATTTATAGTCACAGACCATTTCTTTCCTTATATGACCATACACAGTAAGGCTCCTGTAACTTCAACTTTTCGGGAGACTCGATTCTGGGAAGTCGAAATTAGCTGACAGGCCTGCGATTAGTCAGGTGGCTTTTTGGGGGAACCTGCTAACGTAGCGACATAGACGAAGACCCCAGAATGGTTTTTGTGATGCTAGGGTCAAGGTATCATCTTTTCCATTCATTATTCTTTCCAATAGAAAATAATATAATCATATAATTTAATGAAAAATCCCATATAAATACAAAGATTAATTCCCTGATTGATAATATATAGTCACGAAAGCTTCATAAGCCATTTGACTATCAGTCTTAACTGATACATATTAAAAACATTTTTGTTCCAAACATGTTCATTTTAATTAAGACATCCTGTATATACTTGTAAATACTTTAACCTATTCTAAAAATAAACTTTTAGAAAAAAAAAATAGACGAAGGCCCAAGATCGGGGGAGACGAGTGCTCTTCCTGTCTAAATCACATGACTCGAAATTACAGGAGTCCTACTGTATACTTTTGTTCATCACAATGTCTACTAATTTTTCAAATCATAAAAAATGCCTGTTACCGGACAAATAGCGACGATTAATCCAATTAACAATTTACTATCGTGGACATCGTTTTAATATCGGTAAAAGGTTACAAAATTTGCACCGGCTGATTGGATTTTCTCAATATGAGAAAAATTTTACTAGCTTCCAAAATTTATTTGATTTTTTCATCAATTTTGCTGGAAATATCATGTAAAACACAATACTATGTTGAACACTTCAATGAATGAAGTCAAATTTTTTCGAACTTCCCGCTCAATTAATTTATCATTAAAAAATTCAAACAGCCGAACGTGGGGAATCCCTCATAAGATGACCAGTCTAGGATTAATCCTCAGTTTTTGTAGATTATCTCAGAACTTGAAGGGAATAGCGAAGAAAAAAATTGTAAAAACCTTCTTTGTAGATCTCACTTCCCTCTACAAAAAATATAATTACATAAATTACCCTCTCTCCTATAGATCACGAGATATACAACAAAAATCACTTGAAAAATGACTTTTTTCATATTTTCACTATAGAAAAATGGTTTATTATATTTTCATCGCCTCAATTATTTTCATGATACTGAGAATAGCAGACATCCAACAATTATTAGATTTTTCTGTCTTTTAACAAATGGAGTATATTTATTTTTCCGAATATTTTTTTTATATCAATTTATTCGCTTAGAAAAATTTGAAACATTGTCGGATGTCTGCTAATTCCATGATTATTCAATTCCCTATTTATAAAAGAATTTCTTCTATTGGTCACGCTCATTTGCACCAATTCTGAAGCTACAATCAATGATATCTCCGATAACTGTAATCATCAACCCAGAAATAAAATGAATAATAAAACAATTATCATAATTCCAGGAAAATCAAGACGATGTTTATGATGATGTAGGCCCTCCCAGTACATCCGACACTGCACTATCAACCGCAATTGATTACGACGACGATGACCAAGTTTACGATGACGTCATGCCACCAAGTAATCCATTAAGCACAAAGTGCAGTGATACTGCTGTGAATTGTGGAGAAAAAGAAAAAAAAACAATAAAAAAATCTAATGATCATGAAGAGGACGATCTTATTTATATGGCTAATGATTATTCCTCCGTTGATGAGGACGCTGATGATGATGATACATTATATGATGACGTTGGTGTTAAGTATCAGTCTCGTGTCAACAGCCTTTATGCTGGCTCAAATATTGTATCACAAGTGGAATCAAGTTATGGCAAAGAATCTGAGTGGGAGGATCTGGAGGAATCTCTCACTGATGTTGTGTAAGTATGATAATTTATTAATGAATCTTTATTTAGTCGTTTAACGAAAGTTGAACATTTTTAATTTTATTCTTCATTTATTTTCAAATCTCGATATTTTTGTTTGCAGTTTATTTTTGGAGAATATCCTAGGAAATTAATGGAGATTGATGAATTATCATAATTACATTTTTCATACGTTCTAAGATATTGATAAAATTCTGTACATTTAATTTTTGGATTGATTCTTGTTCTTTCTGAGGAAAATTGTTTTTTTTTATGAAATTAAATTCAGGAAAAAAAAAAGGATCACTCAATTGTCTCGAAATATCTCGAAATCTAAGAGAGATACGAAGTTTTTGACTTTTTTTGTGAAACAGATTTTGGCCTAAAAAAACTTTTTCATGAAAATTTCTGTATCTCGCTTAAATTCTAAGATATTCTCCCAAAACTTCAAACTAAAATTGACTCATTTGGTTTTACTTTACTACCGTGAAATCCCCAGTATGATTCATATCAAGTTTTATCCAATTACAATTCCGCAATTCCTTTCTCTCAATTCCGCACAGATGAATCCAGCCGAATTCATCTTCCCTCCAATCTCCCGCTGCCTTAACAACAAGAATTCATAGAATTCCCCATGGAAAAAACAAAGAATAAATAACAAGTAATTCTCATTACGAATGAGAAACACGCTACAATTTTTTTATTCAACAATTATCATCACGCTATTGTTTAATTGTCTGTTCCTATTACCAAATACAGATTGAGAAATAATCAGGAAGGTCACAGTACACCATCAAAGAAAAAAACAAACAGAAAATCGAGAAAATTGAGGCGACAGAGATCGAAGACACTGCGAAAAAGTTCATCGAGAGCATCGAGTCGTGCTGCTAGAATTTCGCGACAATCGGCTGTATCTGGTGAGTTCATTTTATTTTCCGAATATGGAAGAACAATGAGGAATTGTTTATATTACTGCCTCTCGTTACTTTTTTTTATCAGCTTGCAAACCCTGAAGAGGGCTTATTTAGCATTCAAAAAAACGAGAAACAAAGTACAGTTTTTTACAGAAGTGCATATTCTGTTCCTGTTTTCAATTTTTTTTTTAGACATCGCCGTCCTAGACTTAAAAGGGATTTCGTGGATTTCAATAATTTGAAATTTGTAGGATGAAGATGTTCCCTTTAGTTATTTTAATATGAAGAAATCCAAATAATAGAAGAATATGAAGTTTTCAGATAAATTGATTTCATTTTGTCACTGGAATCTAAGCGAGATAGAGCGACTTTGCCTTGATCTTTTCTTGTAGAGAAATTGAAGGACAAGAAGAAAAGATCGAGATAATATGGCTTCATGTCGCTTAGTTTGCGAGATATTTGATGATGGAATGAAATCCATCCATCTGAAAACTTCATAGTCTTAATAATGACATTTTCATCGAGTTGAAAAGTCGAACGATTATTTTAGCAAATAACTCAGAAATTATTGAATATATGAGAATTTAACGACAATGATACTAATTCTCTGTTTTTTTTAATAAGTTAATTATTAAAAAAATGGTAAATATGCATGTGTAGAAAATTCAAAAAATCGTAAGCACATACTTTTCGGATATTTTTCTAATAATAATTTATAATTTATTCATTTAAAAAAATGGAGAAAATTGTCAGATTTGTACTGGTTTAATTATCATTAACAAGAGAACTTTCTTGTAAATGATCGAATTCTCCATGAATATGTTTTTTTGCCATTTCCTTCTAAATTTATTTGTCCAGAAGATATTCGCAGAATAATTTCTACTCATTTTATTGAATTATTTCCTAAAGATCTCTCATTTTGAGGATATCTCAGAAACCATTGGATCTACGAAAATTCATCAAGAGACCTCTTTCGTAGCTCTCAGAATTTTCTACGAAAAAAGTCTCCTGACATTTTCTTCAAAATCCACTCATTTTAGAGATATTGATATTTTAATCTGCATCACATTCTTTAAACATAATAGAATTATTTTTTTCCCCGGTAGAAATCAATGCTTCGATGCATCGCAATGCAATTAATAATTCGTGCCAATGAGTTTCGTTCAACGAGACCAAAAGTTTACAATACGTACACACGTGTACGTGCTTTTAATTGATACACTCAGCACGATTGTGATTTACTCGAGCCGAACATTCGTGCGTGCTCAACGAAAATAAGAGGAACGAGCCCAAGGAACTAATAATAAAATTCGAAAAAAAATCCTCAAATAAGTACTGAAGATGTACAATTGAATGACCCCTGAAACAAGGAAAAACAAACGATGTTGAGTGATTAACAGACATATTATATTATTTATTGAAAAATAAAAGTGAAGCGCTTTTTTTTACCTTTGCTCGTTATTAGATACTTTTTCTTTTGGATTGAGGAAGCGAAAATAATTCTTTTATGCATGAAATAATCACTCTTACTCAGCTATCACACGGTAACGTCACCAAAGTAAAAGTTTTACCTCGATGAACATCTCACAATTATTATTATTTTTTTTTTCCTTACCATCATTCTTTTTCTTCGCAACTGTGGAGTCGTTTTTTTTTCGTGAATACAATTGAGTTTATGTAATCGAACGACTCCAGTGGAGTGAGACAAATTGGAAATTTCGTGTGGGGGATAAAGTATACCAGTTGATGACCTCGCGAGGAATCAATCCGGATATATTATTGTTATTTCTAGTAGAAAAATTTAGAAATGAAAAGGTAAAATAGGATAAATTGACTTCTTCTTGTGATCATTATCAAAGGAATATCTTGGAAATTAATGGAGATACGCCCTTTTCACTTCAAGGGCTACAAAAAAGGGTTGGGATGAAAAGGGCGTATCTCACTCAATAACCAAGGTATTCTCAAAAAAATTAACAGCAGAAAAATTGACTTATTATATTTTAACCCCTTCACTACTGAATTGATTCGGTAGCGAAATTGTTAGAGGAAGTCTGCATATTATCTGCGAATTGTTTCGATGAAGTTTACGAAAAATTTTCTAAGATCGTCTTTATACAGCAAAAAGAGATCTGCAAAAAATATTTCCATAAAAATTTCTCTATTTCTCATAATTTCCGAGAAATCTTGCAAAAAGTGATGATACAATCTATAGAGAAAAATCTTCAATGCAAGAAAATTTACTTGGTTGTAAAAAATTTATTTCGCTCAAGACGATTTCGATAGATATAGATAGAGAGATTGTGAAGGAAAATTTGGTTTTAAAATTTCTTGCCACAAGAATTTTTTTCTCCTTAGTGTATTTGAATCGTTTTTACGATTAATTTACTACCAGGTTTTATTAATTGCCATTTTCGCCATTTTGAGAAAAATGTTGCGAGATTGGCAAACATTTTCGAAAGTGAATTGAAACGTTCGGATATTCGAACAGTGTCAATAACTCATCAGTGAAGTGGAACGAGATGAGTCTGTAATTATCCTTCGGAGTATTTCGGAGATATCTTTGAACCTGTTGAATTTAGGAGAATTTACGAGAACTTTTTTTTGAAGATAATTGAATTCTCTACAGGAAAGATCTCTTTGGACCTTGGCCCTTTCAGACAGAAGCCTTCTGGTTGAAGTGAATGAAGAAAGATGGCTCCAAAAATTTCCTGCACCTTAATTTGTAAATATCTTAAAAACGAGTGGATTCAATGAAAATCATCAAAAAAAAACCTTTTTTGTAGTAAATTCAATTCTCTACAGAAAAAATTCTCTAGACAAATTCCTCTAAACCTCATAATTTTCCAGATATCTCTAAAAATGAACCACTTATCCAAATTTCTTACTCAATTTGTAATTTAATGCAATGATAATATTTATTTTAATTCATTGCAAATTACTTATTCACGACTTTGAAGTTTTCAGGAAAATCGATTTTATTCCATCATTAGTTTTTTGAGAATATCTCGGAATCTAAGTAAGATAGAGCAATTAGTAAAAATACCTTTTTTGTAGAGAGTATCAAGAGCTACAAAAAAGGTCATAAAGATTGCTCTATCTCGTTAAGATTCCGAGAAATTATTTATTCAAAAAAAACAGGTAAAAAAATTAAATCAATTTTTCTGAAAACTTCATATTCTCACCTATTTGCTAACTCATCCAGTCTACCACTTCTCAATAAGAAGAAAACCAAAAAAATCTTGTGCGCAATTATCCAAACACCCAGAGAACGTGAAGAACAAAGGACCAAGATGAAGAGCCTGTGAATGCAGAAAATATAGCAAATTACAAAGGAGCACATATCTTATACTTCAACAGTATAAAAATCCTCCAAGTCAGAATGAAGGAAATAAAATGAAAAAGGAAAAGATACAACTCATACCAAATGAATTCAAATACGTATTGGTATATCATCCATGTAAAACCATTTATTTTATTTCTTTCACAGTTGTGTGTATGAAGTTAGCTGGTTGGTTCAGAAAACAGGCAAGGTGAAAGCGCATATTGCGTCTACTCGTTGCTTCTCACTCTCAGTCACGGGCGAACCGGCGAACCAGCGTCTAAGTGACTTTTCCGTGCCTACAAAACGTAGGATATTTCGTTTTTTTTTAGTTTTATAAAACACGTTTTGTGACGAACACGTAGTGTGCGCATTGCCGTCACACCAGTAATTATTTTTGAAGAACAGAGTGTTGTTATTTTTTTCCTTTTTTTTTCCAAAATTCTCATGGAATTTTTTATGCAACAGAAGACTATAAGGGATTAGAAACAAGAAGATTACACGAGAAATTGTAAGGAATTGATGAAAATAATAATATAATGAGACAGAATTTAAAGACCCTGTCGAGACGACCAAATACCCAAGGTAATTTATGTAAAGATATTGTGAATTTCAAGGAAATCAGGTTTTAATTCGGTTTTTATTGATTATTTCAGAAACTAAGGGAGATAGAGGACTTTTCGTGGAAACTTTTTTGTAGCTTTTTTCCTGTTCTACAAAAAATGTTTCTACGATAATTTTGCTATTTCTATTATTTTCCGGGATATTCATTAAAAACTCCGGAAAGAAAGGAATGAGTGGATTTTTACTCATTTCCTTCTTCAGTTATCAATTAATTCTATTCATTGAATGATTTTAATTAACATTATTGAATCATTGCTGTCAATCTCTTTGTTAATCAATGATTAATGCCTTCAGTGAAGCATAAATTCAAAAGAAAATTAAAATTAAAATGTATAAAATTAAATTTTTAAAAATAATGTACTTACATATTTGGTAAAACGGTGAGATCACTTTGATTGACCTTGAGAAACTGATTTTCAAGTGGCTGTCAGCCTTGGTACGGGATCGGTTCTCCTTGTTGGCACACCAGATACAACCCCGGGTGGGGAAAATACAAATAATACATGGAGGAATATAACTGAAGAAAATTCAAGTATCAACAATTCACAAACAACTTTACGTCTCAACGAAAATGATAAAATAGCAACGAAAACCCAAGGATTGGTTCAGATGAGGACTGTTGAACGTGATGAAGCTACTGTTGATACACAGGAGACATCGTGTTACGTGCTTGAAGGTCTCGTGGAGAATGATAATAAACGAGAGTAGAAATTGATTAATTATTCATTGAAAAAAAAAGGAGACGAGACAATTCTCCCCAGGTTTTGAAGAATAACTCGTGAAATAATGAAGATGGAAGAATCTTTGTGGAGACCTTTTTTGTAGCTCTTCATCTCTTCTACAAAAAAGATCTCTATGAAAATTCTTCTATCTCCGTTATTTCTGGGAAAATTCCATGAAAACAGAAAGAATTTCGTTTCGTCTCTTGGAAAATTGAAAATTTTAATTGTTTTACATTTCCATTTTTTTTACTATGTAACGGAACTTAATTAAATAAAATGTTTTTATGAAAATCCTTCTAGTTTCAATCGTCCTTTTATTAATTAACAACTATTATCATTATTATTATTGTTATTATATTCCTTGAATTATTGGAATTAATTATTAAATAAAATTTCCATCAACAGATACAGCATCAGACGACTCGAATTATGAAACACTCTGCACAGAGCCGTATGAAACGAGTATTGTGGAAACCAGTATTGATAATAATTCAATGGATATACCAAAAATTCAAGTTGCACCATCAAGACCAGTTCCACCACCACCACGTGAATCAAGTATAACTGAGACATTTGGTAGACAAATTAAAATGTTAAGAAGAACGTGGAGTATAACAAAGGGTAGCATTGGTCGTATGAGACGTAAAACATTCACAAATAATGAAATTTATTGTAATGATGATAATGAAAGTAAATCAACGTTCAGTGAAAATTATCATAGTGAGAGAAAAACAAGTCAGACATTTAATTTTATAAAACATTTTCAAAAAAATGTGTCAGGATATTCTACATTTTACCTTGATAATGTCAATGATATCAAGGGAAAAAATAATAATTACAGTATTGATGATATTTATGGTAATAAGGATTGGCTTGGTGATAATGATTGGCAGAGTGATAACATTAAGGCACAAGGCAATAATTCAGGTGAGAATTTTTT
Source organism: Aleiodes leptofemur (assembly GCA_963942555.1). Classification (NCBI taxonomy): domain Eukaryota; kingdom Metazoa; phylum Arthropoda; class Insecta; order Hymenoptera; family Braconidae; genus Aleiodes; species Aleiodes leptofemur. Next base: position 14,275,083 of record OZ012610.1, read on the forward strand.
TGAGTTTTGAAGTTAGTGAATGTAGCTTTGAGGTTTTTAGTTGAGAATATCGTGGAAATGGTGGGGTATAGAGGGAATTTAGGAAAAAATCTTTTTTGTTGAAAAGTAAATTGTGTACAAAAAAGGTCTCTTCATAATTTCCTCTAAACTTACCTATTTCGGAGACATTTGCAAAAGAATCTGTGGAAAGAAAATCAACATTTTCAAAAAAATATCAAGTTTTGAGACGGATGGAATTTATTCTGTGCCCAGTTTTTTTTTTCAATATCTCGAAATTTAAGCGAGATAGGGTGATTTTGCCCTATCTTTTTTTTGAAGAGAATTTCATGAACTGCAAGAAAAGAAATCAGGGTAAAATGGCTTTATTTCGCTTAGTTTCCGAGATATCCTGAAAAAACTGATAGTGGAATGAAATGGATTTTTCTAAAAATTTTACAGTTGTATCTTCTCTCATTCTATATTAATTGAGTTATCTCCCGAAGATTTTGAGATACCAAGAAAAAATAACATAATACGTCATATCGAAATATCTCGGTTTATCACTTCGTCATTAATTTTTCTTTATCACCAATACTTCATTTTAATGAAATTGATAATTTCATCAGAAATCGAAGTTGCAAAATGAGATAAGTCAAAAATCGTATCTCGTGTATCAGCGAATATCCCAGAGATCAACCGGTTTAGAAAGATGGACCTACCATCCTTTTTCATGCGAAGTTTAATTTCCTACAAAAAAGTTCTTCTGACTTTTTGCTCTGGGATCAATAATTTCAGAGATATCGGTAAAATACATCAAAAATCACTTTCGTCTGAAACTTTGCTTTTAATCCACCAATCAAACTAATTTTATTCAAGTAAAATGAAACCTTGTATAAAACTTTTTCCTTCCAAAATATTTACAAAATCATCTACATGTGACTGTTCTTCTTACCTTCACTATTAAATTAACTAATACTCATCATTATTAATTATTATTATTATCTCAACATAGATGATTACAATATGCTGTCTGAGGAACCGTTGTACCAATTTTATGCAGCGGCAACTGTGAGAGGCGCATTTCAGTCTGATTCTGATAGTAATTATGGTGAGGATGATAGTAGTTCAATGTCTCTGCCATCAACGTCTGACCTGGGTAAACCAGGACACAGAACATTGTGGTGTGAAACACCTCAAGTCATGAATAGTCAGCTTCTTGGTAAGTAATCCGACTCGAAAAATGATTTATTGAATATGTTTTCAATGTTTAATGTTTATTTGGCTAAGGCTCCAAGCTAATATGCCTATATATTCATAGTATTCATGAAATATCTCATTAAATTTTGGATACAGGAATTTTTTTGACACCTTCTTTGTAGTTGCTAAAATTCTCTACAAAAAAGGTCTCCTCGTTAAGTTTCCTAGACCCACTAATTTCAGAGCTATTCATAGTTGAATCTGAACGAAATTTTGATGTCTCGTCTTTTACGATTTTCTCACTGATTCCTTTTCTTCATTATACTTCAAAAATCACAATGCGACATTGTAATATTATCCATAAAAGAATGTTATTGGATACTATGATATTGTGTGGAATAATTCAGGTGAAACGAGACGAGTATTTTTTACACCTTTAATAATTAACTGAAATCAGTCGTGAAGAGGTAAAACAGGATAAGTCGATTTTTTTCTACGGTTCATGCTTCAGTAATATCTCCCAGACTGAGCGAGATAGCACAATTTTTATGAGGACTTTTTATGTCGAGGAAAATCAGAGAAGAAAACCTTCTCAAAAAAAAATTGTTATCTAAACTGAATGGCAGAAAAAGTCGATTTATGTCTGTTTTACGTCTTCCCTACTAAAATTAATATTATGTTTTAAAAATGTATGAAAAACTGAAGTAAAGTGAATGCAAAAGCCCAAAACACTTGCACTCAAGATTAACCAAACGATTCTATTAAACAATAATGAATTATTTCCAGAAACCTTAACGGCAGATGAAAAGAAGATTCAAGAAGCAAAATTCGAGATTCTCACATCAGAAGCCTCCTATTTAAATTCACTCCGCGTATTAGTGAGTGAATTTTTGATAAATCACGAATTAGTCTACGAAGCGCTCTCACCAACCGATCGTGAGAAGCTATTTGGACGAGTCCCAAGTGTCCTAATAGCATCAGAAAAATTCCTAGCAGAATTGGAGAGTACCTGGCGATTAGATCCAATGCTGCGTGGTCTACCAGAGGTTGTCCTGAATCACGCAGAGCGTTGTTCAAAAATTTACATAGACTACTGTTCAAATCAAGTCAGCATAGACTCAACCCTGAAGGAATTGAAATCGAGAAAGACGAAATTCTTGGAGACTGTGACAAAGATCGAGTCGCATCCAGCATGCCAGTGTTTGTCGCTGCATTCATTTTTGATGTTGCCGATGCAGAGAGTAACGAGATTGCCACTGCTGGCTGATGCGGTTCTTTCGAAGCTGTCGACTGAGCACGAGGAGCGTTTGGATTGGGAGAGAGTCGTGTCAGTATTGGGCAAAGTCGTCACTGACTGCAACGAAGGCGCTAGAACAGCTGGCAGATTGATCGAGATGGAGATGTTGTCGCGGAAGCTCGTGTACTCGACGAAAGTGTCTCCGATAGACTTGAGGGATCGGCACTTGGTGAGGAGTGGACAAGTGACGCAAATAATGGCGAAACAAGGGAGTGAATACGTTTTGACATTCAGGAAAAAGTACCAGAAAAGTGCGCTTTGTCTTCTGCTACTAACGGATTATATTCTCGTTGCTAAATTGAAGGTGAATGCGAATCAAGAGGAGACTTATACTGTCATTGACGGAGCGAAGAGAAGTCTCATCCAACTGGAGAAGGTCCCTGATGACTCGCCTTTTGCTGGAAGACATGCAATGATACTGACGCTACTGGAGAACTCGAATAAACGGCATGTAGAGTACATTTTGTCCTGTCACAATGAGACTGAGAGGGAAAGGTGGCTTGATGCTGTGTCACCACCGAAGTCTAACTCTGTTGGAGAGACACTTTATGAAACGTGGGACTGTCCGCAGGTCATGGCACTTTACTCGTACGCCCCAAGTCAACCTGACGAACTGTCATTGCAGCCTGGTGATGTTATTAATGTACTTAGGAAAATGTCGGATGGATGGAATCATGGGGAGAAACTCGTTGGTGCGGAACAGGGATGGTTTCCGGGGAATTTTGTTAAGGAAGTCGCTTCGGAGCATGTGAGGGCGAGGAATCTTAGGCAGAGGCACAGGTTTATTGCACTGAGTGAGAGCTTGCTGCAGCAACATGTTAAGCAACAGTCTGTTGCTCCTAATCGATAATTCATGGGGGGGGGGGGGGGGGAGAAGTTGAAGGAATTATTGAATTATGCAGTGAAGCAGGGAAAGGGAGTGAATTTGAAAATGTCGTGATTCGTCTGATTATATCTTGGAAATATTTGCAAGAGAATTGGGTGGAAATATGAAGAATTCGACTCTTTCACCACTTCACTGATTTATATGTGCATAATAATTTTCCTTGGGAGTACAATTGAATTGATTTATTATGCATGATTAATGGTATTTTGAAACTCTGGTTTCTTCAGAAGTGAAGTGGTACAAAGCTGCCGTAGTACTTAAGAAAATTATATTTATATTTTTGTAATTATGTGAATATTATGAAGTTTGGCTAGTAAAAAAAAATATGAATTTCTCAATGACTCATTTTCAGAATTACTCAACAACAAATTGTTCAAAATTATTCTGGAAAAAGGACTCTGGAAGAAATCAGAGGGCTACTGGACTTAGTCCAGAATATCCCTCCATTTTTTCAGAATTTTCGAATGAGTGGTTTGAGCGGGAAAAATCGAAATATTTTTCAATGTCATCATGATAGTTTTGTAAAAAAGGAATCAATAAATTTTTTGTAATTAAAGCATGCCTCGATTTTTTATTCCCCTCCCCTTCCCTTATTTTTGCAATAATACTCTTGAATTTTTCTCAATTCATTACAAATAGTAGTCTCTGCCTCTATTCTAAAAAGTATGCCCACCCAATTTGGACTAGCACATGTAAAAGTGCGGAAAACATGCTATCGACATAGATACGAAAAATTTGAATTTTAAAACATTTCCATTTGGGCGCAGAAACAGATATGTTCGAAACTTGAAGAAATTCCGATTTATATGAGTAGCATTTTTCCCGGGCTATCATACGCTTATTTGAAATTAGCTCAAAAGATTATTTTCTGCGATACAGGCAAAGGGTTCTAGTAGTAATAACTTGGAAAGGATTTAACGAGTATTTTCAGAAAACTCAAACTCTTTTCCTTTCAAATTTGCATCGGAAACTCATCTTGGGTCATTGCAGATTGGGTAACAAGCTGATATTTCTGTGATAATTGATTTGGGCTATTTTGAATGAGCACTTTTGACAAGAACGGGAAATTTTCCATGAAAATGAGTATAGATATGTCATTTTGGTGAATAATAATTTGAGCCTTTTTTATCACCATATTTAAATGACTAAATGAATGAATTATCAAAGAGCATGTTCAATAAATGAAATATATTCCTCTTGAAAGAATGTATATACATATTACGATGACATAGAGTTTTTCTTTCTATTTCAATAAATTCATGTTCACGAAAATATATACGGACAGTTTTTTTTTTTTCATAAAATCACATAATGTAAAAGTAATAAGTGGATATTTTTTAATCATGATAATTTGTAAAGTGGTTCAGAGTGAAAGAAGGACAATGAGTTTGATACATAATTTAAAATGTAAAATAATTATGAAGTATCTTGAGTATCAGTCGTTCCGCCTCTTTGCATTGAACTGGGTGAGTTACAAAAATTTAAAATTCAAATATTTGTTCAAAATTTAACATACAATCTCATGAAATTGCTCCTTGCTTGAGAACTAAATGCGCATTTTTGAATGTCCAGATGGTTTCACATCAAACAATTTTCTCACAAAATAAACTTGCAGTGCTGTTGTTGCCATTATCACTATAATTTGTGCAATTGACCATTTTTGTATGTAAGCATTATTGTCTAGCAGTAAATTTAGGTCTCTTGCTTCTCTGCTTCTGCTTGTATACTGTGATTGTAGCATGTCGTTTATGTTTTTCTCAACATTTACAATTGAGGCCTGGAAATTGATAATAAACTCATGTAATTCAGTGACGCAAGAGTGAGAAAAGATAACTTGCTTCAACTCTGATAAATTTTTATTAAATATTTGAAGAATTAATTATTTGATTGGGATTAAATAATTGAAATTGAGCAGTTAATTTTGGAGGTTTTAATTGAAAAAAGAAAGTTACCGTGAAATTCTCGACAGAAAGATTCATGTCTTCGATTTCCTTCGTAAATTTGTCCCACTCGTCATATCTGAAAGATGAACACAATAAATTAATGAAAAATCTAAATTTAATCATAGAAATGTATTAAAACTGATTACATTCAATTTTCTATTACCTGATAACTGTGATGTACAAGTTGACGAGTTTTGCAGCGAATCTAGAGAATTGATTATCAATACAAACACTGTAGTATCCTCCAGTACCCGAAGCATCCTGATAATCAGCGCTGGCACGCCATTGATAAGGATGAACAATTTCTCCAGCGGGATTGCGTACAGCGAATCCAGCTTTACCGTCACCTCCTCTCAACACCTGTCGCAACGAAACCAAAATAATTAATTTCCGAAAATCAGTTCACATGTTTTCCATGCAGAATTTTTCCAATTCGCAAAAACCATTTTCAAAAAATATTTCAGAAGCGTTTTTCCGGAACAAATATGAAATTTTCAGATAAATTAATTCGATTCCATCATTAGTTTTCTTTTGAAAATCCCTAAAACTAAGTGAGATAGGACAATTTTACCTTAATGTTCTTTCGTAGCTCTTGAAATTCTCTATAAAAAAGGATTAGGGCAAAAGCCAAAATTGTTCTATGTCGCTTGGGTTCCGAGATATTAAAAAACAAAATTGGTAACAAAACGGAATCAATTGATCTGAAAATTTAATATCCTTTCATCGGCAATTATGCAAAATAGCGGCCTACAAGTAACTGAAATTTTCAGAATTTATCCGCCAATGTCCACCTCAATTTAAAATTTGTTTTAGATTCGGTTTCCCATCGAAATTACTATTTTAGAAACACTAGAACGCAATCAATTTTTCCTTCAAAAGCAGTTCTTCTTTCATATCTATAGAATTTTCAATAATGACCTTTTTTGTAGAGGAAAAAATGAGCTCAAAAAGAGGTTTCTGCAAAAATTCCTCTACCTCCCTTAGATTTCGCGATATGTAAACTGCGCCTCGCACCAAAAAAATTACCTCATTTTATCCAATTGTTCAGAAGAGTATGGAGTTTTAGGACAAATTGATTTCACCTTGTCACCAGTTCTTTCGAAATATCTCGGAGTCGAAGCGAGAATTTCAACGGCTACAAAAAAAAGATCAGCCCAAAATCGCTCTATCTCGCTGAGTTTCCGAGTTATCCCGAAAAAACTGATGATGGAATGACATCGATTCACCTGAAAACTTCATAGTTGTTTTATCGGAATGACTATTTCAGAATCAGTAAAACGCCATCAATTTCCCCTTCAAAACCAGTTTTCCTTCAATAACACCCAAACCACTAGCGATTAAGAATCCTTTGTAATGACCATTTTTGTAGAAAAGAAGAAGAGCTACAGAAAAAGTCCCTTCAAAAATTCTTCTATCTCTCAGAGTTTAGGATATTCGACAGAAACTGCGCCCTTCGCCAAAAAATTAACTCATTTGACTCAACTTCCTGGGAAAAAATGTTTAGATCTGATCAGATCTAAACATTTTTTCCCGGATCCTTAGAATGAAGTATGAAGTTTTCAGACAAATGGATTTTATTCAGTTGCCTTAAAATATCTCGGAATCAAAGCGAGATACGGCGATTTTACTCGAATCTTTTTTTATAGAGAATTTCATGAGCTGCAAAAAAGGATTGAAGCAAAATCGCTCAATCTCTCTTAGTTTCCAAGCTATCCTGAAAAACCTGATGATGAAATAAAATGAATTTTTCTCAGAACTTCATTGTTGTTTTTTTTACTCCATTTTAATCAACGCATTTTCCATATGGGTCAAGTTGTGTAAATACGTGACGTGGCACAAAGTGTCAGAAACCAAGACCAAACCCAAAAACCTGCTCCAAATTCATTGAACATCTAAAGTAATCGAACGAAGAAATTAAAAATTCCACTTTATGTTTTTCTATTGGAAATAAATAAATAAACAAATACACACCTGAAAACTGACGAAGAATGTTGCTCCAGGATTAACAAATTGATAGTAACAGTCCTCTTTGCCGGCATCAATGTGCACTTTGTAATCCATAGCAACAGCTGGAAGTGTCTCGTACCATGGTTTTGTTGTTTCACATCCAACCAGAACGAAAATAGTCCCGGCAATTAGTAAAAACTCGACTAGATTCATTGAAAATTACAATTTGAATCACTTAAAAAAATAATTCTACCTTAAGACAGTTGCCACAGCCATGTGACACAACAGGTGCGAGAGATTGGGGAGTTGAGACGTTTTTTTTTTTTTTTTCATGCGTTAATGGAGAAAGTCTCCCTCCCACCTCACAATTTTGTAGCTTTATTATGTTTTTCTACAGGATCATCGCATATTGCATTGAAATTTCATTGGAAAAATGCAAAAATAAATGATTTTTCCGAGTTTTTCTTCATTCGATGATTATTAATTGGATGGGGAAAAAATAAAACATAAATAATTTTTATTTGGGCTTGTTTACATCAATTAGAGCGATTATTGAAAGACTTTTTGTTACCTAGCTCAACCTCAGCTCAGAAACAGCGTGCGCCTGCCGAAAGAGTGATCCTTTCAATAATTTTGAAGAAACATAACAAATTCCAATTTTCTACTAATTAATTAGTGCAAGAAACGTTGACGAAAAGGGTTGCAACTAAGGAAAGGTTCGTATCAACGTAAATAATTACAGAATTCATTGAAGTACATTAAATTTTTATACGAACTCAGTACAATAATGAGCTAATAGAGGTTAGGATTTTAGTAGTGGAGAGGTGAAATTTTTGATTTTTTTCGCTGATCTTGTTTCAAATCTTGAATATCTCAAAAACTAATGGAGATATGTTCTTTTACCTTAATGCATTTTATAGAGAATTTCAAGAGCTATGAAATAGATGAGGGCAAGAAGAGCGTATTCCGATTACCGTCTGAGATATTTAAAAGAAATTGTTGGAAGAAAAAAATTCGAATTATTCTGTTTTACCTTTTTGCTACCGATTTTCCCCAACAAACAAACATTTTGATACTAAAATGTTATTGCACTTGTTTACAGAACAGCTGAATTAAAGAAAAAACAAAAATGGTAACTGAAGATGAAGCTATGGAACACGATGCAAGTAGTAATGGAGATCCCATGGAGAAAGATGAAGAAAATGAGGACGAGAGTACTACAGCACAGCCAGAAGTTTACTTGCCCAATAAAACATTGGGAAAAGACGAAGAATTAGTGGTTGATCTTTCAGCATACAAAATGTTGCATCAAGCACAAACTGGAGCACCTTGTTTGAGTTTTGATGTTGTCAAAGATGAATTAGGAAGCAATAGAGATATATATCCTTTGTCAATGTATCTCGTAGCTGGAACACAAGCTGCTAGAACTCATGTAAATAATCTTCTGGTGATAAAAATGAGTAATTTGACTGGAACTAAGGAGGCCAATGATGACGATGATGAAGATTCAGAATCAGATGATGATGAACTTAGTGAAGAAAATTCTCCGAAGATGAATATTGCTTCAATAAAACATCAAGGATGTGTGAATCGTGTGAGATGTACACAATTAGGTGCTTCGACTGTAGTAGCAAGTTGGAGTGAGCTGGGAAAAGTCAGTCTCTGGAATATTGAGGAGCAATTAACAGCAGTTAACAATTCAATCTCGTTATCAGCGTATAAAAAGAAAACGACAGAACACGAGGAAGCTACCAAAGCTATTTTTACATTCAAGGGACATCTTTCAGAGGGTTATGGAATCGACTGGTGTCCAACTGAACCTGGTACTCTTGCAACCGGTGATTGCAAAGGAAATATCCATCTTTGGAAACATGTTAGTGGTACTTGGCATGTTGATCAACGAAGTTACAATTCTCACGCCCCTCACAGTGTTGAGGATCTACAATGGTCACCGAATGAGCGGAATGTTTTAGCTTCTTGTTCAGTGGACAAAAGGTAATATTAGATGACGAGTTTGAATTTTTTAATATGAATTCAGTAGTGAAGAGGAAAACAGAAGGAAAAGGATAACTTGATTCTTCTGCCATTCATTTTTGAGTAATATTGCAGAAACCGAGCGAAATAGTGGAATTTTTATAAAAATCATTTTTATACCCGATTTTTCTCGACAAAAAGAAGGTCTCCACAAAAATTTCGCTATCTGACTTAGTTTCCGAGATATTATTAAAAAATGAACCGCAGAGAAAATCGATTTATCCTTGTTTCAATCCCAAAATAGAAAAAGAGTCCTGATTTTTAATAAACCATGTGGACAAATGACGGTTTCTAGATTTCAATCAGGGAAAATTCTGGAATATTTCGAAATATTCTGGAAAATCCAGAAAGATCCCAATATAAAAAGAAATCCTGATTTTCAAGATATTTTCTTTGTGGTTGCTGTTTTACCCCTTCATTACTGAATTTATGCAGCTCTAAAATAATGTAGAATCCTTCACAAAATTCGGATTTTTATTTTGAATGCAATATATTCTAAATTTTTTTGATCAATTATGTTCTATTGAAAATTTTTGGAAATATATTTCGTAAATTGATATAATGGAAGGCATTCATCATACAATTATCAACATTTCATTGATTACAGTATAAAAATATGGGATACCAGAGCGAGTCCGCAGTCAGCATGCATGTTAACAGCTTCGAATTCCCATGAATCTGATGTAAATGTAATTTCATGGAACCGTAAAGAACCTCGTTTCATTATTTCTGGGGGTGATGATGGTGCAATAAAGATCTGGGATCTCCGACAATTCGGAAGCAGTTCCAATAGTGCTATAGCTACATTTAAGCAGCATACAGGACCGGTAACTACTGTTGAATGGCATCCAGAGGAAACAACAGTATTTGCATCTGGTGGAGCTGATGATCAAATCGCTCAGTGGGATCTTTCTGTTGAAGTTGACCGAGATGAACAAGTTGACGAAGAACTGGCAAATTTACCACCACAATTATTATTTATTCATCAAGGCCAATCTGATGTCAAAGAACTTCATTGGCATTCACAATGTCCCGGGACATTGATTTCTACAGCACATTCTGGTTTCAATGTATTCAGAACAATCAGCGTTTAAATTGTTAAGAATTTTTTAAAAGTTTAAGTGATAATAAATGCCTCAAGGTTGGCCTCCCATGTGGACAATTCCATGGACTCTTCATTTGTCCCATTTGTTTTATTAATCTACACATTTCTGAATTATTTAAAGCTGTTCCAATCATCACAGCACCTCTACATGCTCTGGATGCTAGCATTGAACGTACTCGACTGGGACGAACAACTATGCTTTCTGATCCTCCCTCGCGAATCAAAAAAATTAGTTCTTCTAAATCTTCTTGTCCAAACTGCCAATTTCCACTCACGGGCATTCCTGTCAGATGCACTCGTTGGCCCGGTTGAGCTTCAGGTGTAAATAGAAGACTGAAACCATTTGCTTCGAAAAAATGTGGGTGGTCCATAACAATAGTCTCGTTAAGAGATGAAAGATTCAATGATTTCGGCGCTATTAATTTTTGAGTCTTCAATTTCGTTTCATCTGATAGCTTTTCAAAACGATATTTTTCATCAGTTGCGTGCTGATCAATTATAAAAAGATCACCCTCGTGCTGAGTTATTATAAAACCAAGATTAAATTGACCAATAATTTCCATCTGAAAGAAATTGAAGAATAAATATTATTTATAACAATAAGGAATTCTATGAAATTGATCTAAAAGAAGTCAAAGTAAAGCAGATTTGCGAGAAAAATTAAATGGAAATTTTGTGTCAGAACAAAATCTTTTATGAAAGAAATTGCAAAAAAAAGCTTGATAATTTTTAAAAAGTCTTCAACTCCAAATCGTAATTTTGTATAATTTAGATTTTTTGTACCTTTGTGAATGAGTCCATCGTCAATTGCTTTCGCAACTCTTTTTCTGCATCTGCACTCTTAGTTGCATCGATTTCAGTTCTATATTTCAATTTTAACTTATAATCACATTTCTTCTTCATCTGTTGTCTTTTATTTTTTGCATCAATAGATAATTGGATTGACTCTATACTAATTTCTCTAGACGTATCTGGTAATTTCTCTATTTGAGTAATTTCCCAATCACTTTTACATTGATTTTCCTTAACTATAATTTTTTGATGGATATCTCCAGTCTTAATACTATCATCATCTGAAGTTTTTTCTGGAGGGGATATCATCTTTTTCTTCGTAGGCAATTGCTTTTCAATGAATGAAGGTGGCAAACTTCTTTTGAATGAATTTTGAATTTGATTTAAAGTCATGCTCGTAAAATTGCCCACGTTTTTCTCCCATTGTGTTTGCAAGCTCATTTTAACGGTAGCCATAATGAGTTTCTCTTGTGCCAGAAAAATAGTACGTTTGTCCGGAGTGACATTAACGTCTGCAGTATTTTGTTTCAATTGTAAATTCAAATAAACAAATGGATACTGCTTATGGTTGAACTTGTGGTATAAATTATTGATGATTTTGTTGATTTTTGTTAGGACACAGGGTCGTCCATTAATATAGAAAAATTGCCGACTTGGTGAAGTACAACCCATTTTTTCTTCACCACTGCTTGCGTAAAATTCCCAGGTGAAGTCAATACTGGTATCTCCAGATAAATTAAATTCTTGTAACAGAATTTCATCAGGATCAATGAGTTTTATTGTTTCGAGCCCAACTAGTGATTTTTTACCAAATATAGAACTTATATTATTTAAAACGCCGTCAGTACCTGTTGTTGATAAAACAATACTTGCTGGTTTTCCTTCTTTACTATTTGAACATGTAATTTTTACTCCAGTTGAAACCAAACAGTATCCATACAAAACTTGGAGGGCTTTTGTGAATTCCTTTTTGATATTCCGCTGAAATTCTTTTGCACGTACTGGAAGACACTTGAATATATTTTTAACTGTAACCGTTGTTCCAATTTCCCTTGCACAAATATCTTTTTTCGTTAGTTTTCCATGTCTGTCAAATTGCAATTTATATGCATGCTCATTATTAGAATGTTTGGTCGTTATTGTTAGATCAGAGAGAGAACATAGTGAGCTTAAAGCTTCTCCTCTGAAACCAAAGGTTGATATCTCGAAAATATCGGAGAAATCACGTAGTTTTGATGTATGGTGTTTTAAACCTGTAATGAAAATTTTCGTGAAATCAATTCAGTAGTGGAAACGTAAAGCAGGATAAGTCTACTTTTTGTCACTCGTTTTCGAAAAATATCTCAGAAACTAATGGGGATACGTTCTTTTTACCTTAATCCACGTTTGTAGCTCTTAAAATACTATACGAAAAAAAGGGTAGGGCAAAAAGGGTTCATTTCCACTAGTTTTTGAGAAATTTTTCAAAAACGAGTGACAAAAAAGGGGGCTTATCCTATTTTACCTCTTCAATACTGAATTATTATGACTAATTGAATATTGAATTTAAAATACAACACATCTAAAAAATTCCCAACAAATTTTAACTGAAATCGAGTGTGTAGATTTTTTGATACTGAAAAGAGCAGACATCTAACAATTTTTATTTCTGTTTTTCGTAAAAAAAACTATATTTGAAAAAATAAAAAATATGCACATGAAGAGAATTTAAGAAGTACAAGTGCAATGTTTCCATATATTTTGTTGTATAATAAGTTATTTGCCCAACAAAATTCAGAGAATTGTCACAGGTGTGATAATTTCATGATCATTACATTTAACCATGCTCTATGCAATTTTTTAATTGTTCTCGGGGATAATTTCCTGCTCCAACTTTTTTTTTTAAATAAATTAACAATTAAGATATTACCAAGTCCCTCAAAATCGGATTCCAGAACTCCACTCCCATTATCGCTGACTGTAATACAAGTTTGTCCATAATCCATCAGTTTAATATCGACATACGTAGCTCCACTATCCAGACTATTCTCTACCAGTTCTTTGATCGCTATAGCAAGATCAAGGACGACCTGATCAAAAACATTTAATGTTATTCAAATTTTCACAAATTATTTGAGACAATAAGGTTTTTAGACAGATCAGTTACACTTTGCCACCAGTTTTTTCAAAATATCTCGGAATATAAGCAAGATAGAGCAAGTTTCATGGTGACCTTCTGGTATTTCTCGAGATTATCTACAAAAAATGTTATTTTGAAAATTGCTCTATCTCACTAAGTTTCTGAGATATTCTCAAAAAACTGATGGTTGAATAAATTTAATTTCACGACTATGAAATTTTCAGCCAAATTCATCTTATTCCATCCCCAGTTTTTTCAGAATATCTCGGAAACTAAGCGAGATAACACATTTTTACTCGAATCTTTTTCTGTAGCTCTCGAAATTCTCTACAAAAAAGAGTTCAAGTGAAATCGCCTTATCTCGCATAGATTCCGGGATATTAAAAAAAAACTGTTGACAAAATGGAATAATTTTTTCTGAAAACTTCAGAGTCATGATTATTATTTATAGTAAAGAGATATTATTTCCTACAATAACCTCACCTGCCCAGAGCAAATTTTATGAGCGACTTCTTTGCTGATGACATTAATTTTCTTTGAAGGTTCACAAGTCATTGTTGTTTGTTCTATTTCTTCCGACATGATTGTTTCATCAATGTTTTCTTTCGGCATCTGCATATAAATAATTCCTCTGAATACAACGAATTTTTAGAAGAGTATTATAAATTTTAAAAAACATTGCAGAATAATTGATTATTCCATGATGATTTCGTTTGGTATTTCAATGGTAATTAATGGTAGCTCATTATCAATAACGAGCAATGCACCGCTCCTTGATATTCATAAACAAAAGTCTAATTCAACGGGTCAGGTTAGGTATACAGGTAAAACAGGGACAGAGTGGATCTCAAATTCGAAATGATTTACGATTTTTTTTTCAGAGTGATGGAGTTTGTGAAAAAATCTGAAAAAATTTGAGAAGATGCTCCAACATGTTGACTTTGTAAGTGAATTATTTCAAAATTTTCTGTAGAAGCCTTCGCTCCGAAAAAAATCTATGATTCATGTCGAATCGGGGGTCCATCTTGCCCTGGTTTCCCCCATAATAGAACATTTACAACATCGGCTCCATTCAGACCGTCCACTTACCGACAATCTCAGCTGTGACTTTCGTTTGTCCACACACATGGTGAGTGTGTTTATCAAAAGTATTAATTAACAACGTTGTTGCAGCATAATTAAACTATTATTATTTAATACAAAATACTTGCAACTAAATTATAGAAGTGAGTATAAATAAAGAATAATTAGTAATCATTTGATTTTGCCATTTATTAATGAAAAATTGAATTATTTCTTGACAGAAATGGCACGAGTACCGGATGAAGAGTTGAAAAAGGCATTTAGTGAGCTCCAAGAGAAGATGATTGATACAACTCAGAAATTACGATTAGCTGACATACAGATTGAAGGATTAAAACGTTCGAAGCAGCATGCCGAATTAACAATAAAAGAAATAGCAACACTTGATACTACAACAAAAACTTATGAGTCAGTTGGAAGAATGTTTTTACTCGATGACATAAGTAATATTAAGGAGGGATTAAAAAGTAGGATCAAAAATGCAGATGATAAAGTTACGACACTGGAGAATAATAAGACTTATTTGGAGCGTGATTTGAAAGAGAGTAAAAATAATTTGAGGGAAATGGTGCAGCAGAGACAGAATAAAGAGGCATCAGGTTAAATCGGAGTAGCGATTGTTGAGCTGTGTGTCCATAAAAGGAGATTTTTGTGGCTCATTTTTTTTCCACAAGCGGAAATAATTGTTATTCTCGTTTTTTTTCTTTGGAGAATGACAATTCATTGAATCAATTCAGCAATCATTGCATTTCATAAATTAAAAAAATTTGTAATGAATTAAAATTGAATAAAATCATTTTGGAGCAGACAAAATTTGTTTTTATTTATTTACTCCCGCACTCGTAAAAAAAAACATTGTATACATTATCATCAGTGTATGAAAAAGAAAATGTAAATTTAAATGAGATAAGGATTTAAAAATTTACAATGTAAATTTGTGTCAAGATAATATTGAATTTCTTAGTTTTTCCATTTTTTTTTTCATTCAATTATTTATGAATCATTTTTTTGTTATATTATGCGGGCAATACATTTGTTGATTGGGGTAGTATTGAACTTGACATTTTTTTTTCTCATTTCTTGCAATAACAGTAATTATTTCACAGCGTGATACAAATATTTCAATTTGGGGCCCAGGAAATATTTGATTACAATTATAAAATTCAGTGAGAAATTTAATTGGAAAAATTATTCATTCTTTTCAAATGGTGAAACAAAAAAAAAATAATATGAAAACATCTTACAGGCCTATCCCAATATTCAATTCTATCTATTTAAGTGTACGACCGAATGTCAACCAAAGAATAGCATTTTTCTTTCTTTCTTCTCATAATATTTTACAATGGATTGTAATGATCGAAGAGACAAATTAATAAAATAATTGTACTCAGTGAGTAGTAGTAGCCTACTTCTTATAAAGAAAAAAAAATTTGTAATAATAAACAAGCGAATAAATTATACCGTCACTGTTCCATTTTTTTCCACGTTTCTTTACTTCAATTTGCTACAATTGTCAAATTCACTTAAATGCATTCCTTAAATAAAATTGGATTTTTTACTGCTTTTTTTTCCTTGCTTTTTTTTCCCTTGCTTTTTTTTCCTTCCTCTTTTTTTACGTAAATGATTATCAACTAAGCGTTATCAGTTTTTTTCCTTCAATCAAATGATTATAAATTGAACGTTGGCTCGTCAAATAAAAACTGACGATACACAATATAGTCTCAATTATTTTTTTACTCATTTTCTTTTTTTTTCCATTTAAGACACCACATTTTCTCCCAATAAAAAACATGATTCTCATCAATTTTATGTTTCACCATATCCGTTTTTCTGATAATTTGAATGCCAAATGTACAGACAATAAATACAGGAAAATTGTGATTAATTCTTTTTTGTTTATTGGTACGTAAATAACGTGTAGCGTTTCATAAATCTTCACTTATTTTTCCTTCTAATCTGTTATCAACTCCTTAGGTCTTTATCTAGTGAAAATTCTATTTACTGCGATTCTCACGATCAAGAAAAAAAAATTACAACACGCAGAAAATTCTCGTTCTTTGTCTCACGTTGATTACTTCTGCGCAATTAACAAAATTGTAGATTGGATATTCTGTGTCACTGTCCCCTCAGCATTTCCTTCTTTAAGCTGAAAATTTCCATGGAAAAAGACAAAAAAATTGATACATTAATAAAAATTGTCCATGTTAATAAATAAATGAATTAAATCAAACCTGTAAAACCTTGTGGTGGCTGTCCTGGTACTGAATACTGTGGCCTGAAGTTTCCAAAATTAGCAGCACCAGCAAATGTTGCCTGCAATTGTCCTCCAGAGAAACCAGGAGGAAATTGTTGAGCTAATAATGCAGCCTGTCCACTTTGTGTATTACCACCACCAGGTGCTGTTGCTGCTAATCTACTCAGAATTGATCTCTCTGACATTTGTAATCGTTGTGCAACGGGTGGTATACGTGCCAGTGTTGCTGGTAAACGTGACACATCAGATTTCATATCTGACAATAATTCTTCAAGTTGATTCAATACTTTGTGCAACACTGCATTAGCTGGCTTATTACCAGCCAGACTCTCTTTGCTCAAGTGCTGATGTGATTCAGCTAGACACTCGACTTCAGCAAATCGTGCATTCAAACTCATTGCTGGATGATTTGGATCCTGTGTTAGATTCAAATAAGCAGCTCTTCTCAATTGCTCCTCGATAACAAGTGCCTGCTCGAGTAATTTGAAACGTCTCGCTAAGAATTTATTCTTGATCTCGAGGAAATTTCCCTTTCCAACATCCATTTTAAATGGCTCATTGATAATAGCAAATCTAATGTCATTTTGTATGTCCTGCCAGCGTCCATAGCCATGTGTTACAATGCCAGCGAGTAACCAATAATCATGTCTCCTGTGCCAAATTTCATACTCTCTGCCTGGTACTGCTGCCTTTTCTTCATTGAGCCAGAGTGTATGTAATTCTGTGAATCCACCATCAGCAATGTTAAACATGAATTTACGTTTTGGTTTGACCTCAACTTCAGTTTCCTTGGTTTCTTTGTCCTTGCTGTCTTTCTCATCCTTCTTATCAGCCTCGTCTTCGTCATCTTTAACAATAACCACATCCTCCTCTGCTTCAATCTTAGGTTTCGATTCATCCGATTTATCATCAGACTTCGTTGGTAGTTTTTCACTTTTAACATCTGCCTTTTCCTTATCTTTTTCACCATCAACATCAGATTTGTCATCCTTCTTCTCTTCATCTTTATTGCTGTCTTTGTCACCGGTACCATCAAAGTCCTTCGAGTCTTTTGGCTCGTCCTTTGGTTCTTTATTTTCAGATGCTTCTTTCTCCTTGTTATCATCCTTAGAATCTTTTCCCTCCTCGGTTGATTTTGGATTTTCAATGGAGTTTGATGATGTTGCTGTGCTCGTGTTGACAATTGCTGTTGATGCTAGTGCCGTGCTTGTTGCTGTTACTGCTGCTGTTGATGACGGAGATTGAGTGGTTGATGCTGATGCTGTTGTACTTGTTGCCGTTGCTGTAGTATCACTGGTTGCCGTTGTTGTTGTTGTTGTTGTCGTATTTGCAGCCCCAGGCTCTGATTTAACTGGCTCAACTGGTTTTCGTATCATCTCTGGCATTGAGTAATAGCCATTTATGTGCTCAAACTCCTGCACTTTCTTTCTTATCAATGACATAACACCAATTCTCGTTAGAACGTGCTGACGACTAAGTCCCTCACGTGGTACACCATCAGCAAATGTTTCTGCATTATCAGCACCGGGCTCGCACAAGTGTCTCATGAAGAGTGATACGTAGGCCTTGAAGTTCTTTTCCGATTTGCCCCTTAGGTCTCGCACCAACCTACAGATAGAAGCAGTCCAGACTATAATTCTCATTCTGGGCTTGTTTTATTCTATAACACTCCATAACCAGTTGGATTAAAGCAAATTAATCCTGTCAACTTACCATTGTGAATTAAATGCATCCTGGGGTGGCATTCCATAACGCATTATTGCGTTCAGGAATGCCTTTCGTTGTCTCGCGTTAAATCCAAGAACCTAGAATAATTAAATCAAATCATTGATGAGTGACTTTCTGAATAAAGTATAAAGAAAGATAATTCAAGAAATTCTGCTCTGCACTACATCCTTGATAACTCATAGATTCCCTTAAGCTTAAAAACACTAAACAAACCTCAATATTTCCATTAACCCTGGCAAGAAGTGGTGGCAATGGTCTATCCTTCTCATCTCGTCTCTCCAATCGTCTTCTGCTTCTCCTCGACAATAAATCTCCATCACCCTTTTCATCGAAATCATCATCCTCCTTATCATCGTCACTCGGTGCACTGAAGTCACTGTTATAATCAGAGAGATTCTCCTGCCAGGGCTGATCATCCCTGGCTCCCTGATCACCAGTTACACCACCATCATTGTAATTCACCTGTTTACGTACACGTTTACCCTTGCCAAGGGTCCTGGCAATATCCTCCTGCTGCTGTTCATAATGATGCCTGAGCAATTTGATCCAGTAAGCTGGATCAGTATTTTCCGCTTCTTGTTTAATAATTTCCGTATCAGCTTCTTCCTCAATTTCACCCTCCTTCGTGACATAAGATGCCACTTTGAATGAACTTAAGTACTCATTTGCCCAATTCTCTTTCTGCTCAATGCCCTCTTTACTTCGATCCAGTAGTTCAGCAACAGCTTTGTCATCATAGTGAATGGCCTCGTCCTCTTTACCCTCTTCCTCCTTGAACAATTCCTCAGTACCAAAACGCAATATATCGTCTAGCTCTTGTTTACTGAAATTAGCACCTTTACCACCCATACCAGGTCTAACAACTAAATGTGTTAGCATCATTTTGCGTTTTGCAACTTGTGTAACACGTTCCTCAACTGAATTTCTCGTAACAAAACGATAAATCATAACTTTATTGGCCTGTCCAATTCTGTGTGCGCGTGAAAATGCTTGAATATCGTTGTGTGGATTCCAATCAGAATCGTAGATTATAACTGTATCGGCTGTTGCTAAATTGATACCAAGACCACCAGCACGTGTTGATAATAAAAATACAAATTGTTGTGCACCTGGTGCATTGAATCTATCGATAGCCTCTTGACGCTGTGTACCAGTTATATTACCATCAATTCTCTCGTACTTGTAGCCCTCACCCTCCAGATAATCCTCGAGTATGTCCAACATTTTTGTCATCTGTGAGAATATCAAGACACGATGGCCATCTGCTCTTAATTTTGTCAGCATTCTACTCAGTAATACTAGTTTACCAGCAGCTTTTATCAATGCTGATCCCTCGTAATTGCCGTTTGGTCCAGTTGGTGCTTCTTGTGATGCAGCTGGGAATAAGTACGGATGGTTACAACATTTTTTTAGATCCATCATTATATTCAACAATGATACTTGTTGTCCACCGCCTTTTGGATTTAATGCCTCAAAGTTTCTTGTCAATATGTACTTGTAGTATTTCTTTTGCATCGGTGATAGTTCAACACGCACAATAAATTCTGATTTACTCGGCATATTTTTTAATACATCAGCCTTCAATCTTCTCAACATATGGGGCCCCAACATTTCGTGGAGCTTTTTGACCTGTTCCTCCTTCGATATATCAGCAAATTCATTCTGGAATGCTGATAGATCGTTGAATTTATCACGACACAGGAAATTAAGGAGATGGAACAGTTCCTCGAGATTATTCTGCAATGGTGTACCAGTCAATAATAACTTGTATGCAATATTGTACGATGCTAACAATCTGAAGAATTTTGATTGGTTAGATTTTAGCCTATGTGCCTCATCAACAACTAGTACAGCCCAATCAATTGAGCCAAGACATGCAGAATCAATTGATATCAATTCATAACTAGTTAGTAATACATTAAATTTAATTTGTGATGAGCGAATTTTTGATGCACGTCCAGAACGTACAGCACCTTCTTCAAAGGACAATTCATTCTCCCTAATGACAATTCTGCTGTCTTTATCACCAACATAAGTGACACAGTAAAAATCAGGTGCCCAAGTTTCGAATTCTCTTTCCCAATTGATGATTGTTGACAATGGTACAGAGACAAGGAACGGACCCTTGCAGTGACCCTCTTTGTACAGTGAGTAGAGAAAAGTGATGGTCTGAATGGTTTTACCCAAACCCATTTCATCAGCAAGAATAGTATCAATACCCTGTCCCCACGAGTATCTCAACCAATTCAAACCCTCCAGCTGGTAAGGATGCAACTGCATACCAGTTATGTCCAAATAATCCGGTTGTCTCTCGTACTTTTTCTTCAAATCAGTGGTCGGTTTGTCTGGCGGTGGTGTATAACGTTTTGGCGTTCTCTCTTCATCGTCAATCAATTCACGTGTCTTCGATTTCTTGCCTTTACCCTTCTTTCCCTTTCTCGAGGAAGTACCATCCAAACTATTAGCAGCACGTAGATCAAGATAATAATCAATAGCTTGCTTTAATCCAGGTATGTCCTCGTGCTCATCCTCCCATGTGGCCTGATCATATCCCAAGTCTCTCCATTTAACTAAATAACACGCTCTACCATCACGTTGATAACGATGATTTATAACTCTGTGAACAATCAACCACTCCGGACGTACACCGTAACGATAAAATCGTTCCTCCAGTTGAAGTTCATCACGTAAGCTCGCTCCGTCAGCTTCTCTCAATCGTTTAACACGATTGTCACTCTCGTCCAGGGGTTCCTCCATTTTTGGCGGTTCATCCATGTCGTATTTTCGGGAGTAATTCCTGAACATCAGAGGATGGAACACGTCGAGCTGGAGCTCAGTCACCCAATCACAGTGCCAGTAGGACATCTCAGCCCACTTGACAAAGAATTCACGAGTTCTTCTGGGCTTCGGAGCGGCTTTGCTTGTTGATGGCTCCTCTGACGCACTCTCCGGTGCCTCCTTCCATCTCCAGGTGAGGAGTTTAGCTACTTTACCCATCAGAGGTGGACAGGAACATCTTGGACACTTCCAATCACCATCAGGAATTTCGGACAGTGGTGGATTGAGACAGTGCGTATGATAGGCACTCGTGCAGCTGTCACAGCACAAAAGTTCACCGCCGTCTTTGCAGACACGACAGAACTCCATGTGCTCATCGTCGTCATCCGCAGCACCTTTCATTAACATATTGATTTTTAGTTTTTTTTTCTAAATGTCTCTTTAAGAGAACTTGATTGAATGAAAATTAAAATAAAATTAAATCCTCCATTCCGGGCTCAGAATCAAGGATTTTTCTAAAATAAAATCAAAATAATCTGATGCAAAAGGGGGGATTCTTGGGATAGGAATTTTTTATTTAAGGTACCTGTAATACCTTCGCCTTCGCAGTGGGGACAGCTCCATTTTCCTTCTGGTGTCTCCTCGAGTTCTGGCTCCAGGCATACCAAGTGATAGGCACGTGGACATGTATCGCAGAGAATAATCTCACCTCCTTGCTGACAAACTTCACAATAATCCTGGTGATCAGTCTGCTGAAATATAAAAGTGGAAATTATCATAAAGCCTCCTAAGTTAGTTACAAATTTTACTTTCTCAAAGAGCAAAGATTATTTCTCTATTTCAAGAGGAGTTGAGCGATTATTTAAATTTACACCTGAAACTAAACAAATGCCCAACTCCTCCATAATACTTTCCTCTCCATCCGGGAATTTCGATGTAGTTTTCGTCTTCTTTTTCTTCTTCGTTTTATTTCCAATCTTAGTCTTTGCCTTCCTGCGAACCGGTGGTTCAGTCGGAACCTCTGGAGCAGCATCCTCGTGACTTTTGGCCCCGCTCTCACTGCCCGGTTGTTCCTCAGCATCAGCAAGCATTTGCTCAAACTCCATATCAGAGTCTCTGTCTGATCCAATAGCACTACCCTCTGCCTCTTCGTCCGAGCTACCTCTCTTTCTTTTGCCCAATTTAATCTTGAGCGTTGGTACCTTTGATGCTTTCTTGCCTTTCTTTGCCCTTGATCCACGAGATTTACGTTTACGATCGCTGTCCTCATCCTCATCTTCATCGTCATCAATCTCCTGAATTGGCGCACCACGACTCGCTCTTGATGATCTATTGTCATCATCAACATTAGCTGACGAGACATCAGCATCTGGCTGTGTATGTGGATTTAATTCTGAAAAATCACGCCACTTGGCGGCAACCAGCATCATTAATTTGGACATTGGTACTTTTGGATTTTCTTTAGCAAGAAGTGGCCTAACATGCTGTTGGAATAATTTGTATGTTGTTAAATTCTGAAAATCAGCATCTGTATATTCAATTTGTACATCAGTAAGGCCAAATGTACTGCAAACTTCTTCGATGGTTGGCATACCAGTCGCTGGCTCCTGGCTCTGTGCTGCTTGTGTACTGTGACTCGATGATTTACGTGATGATGATTTTCTACTCTTACGATTACTTGCATAATCACTGTCATCACCACCATCAACTACTTCACCACCACCACCACCCCCACCGTAATCACTCTCATCACCAGAATCAGATTTTTTCTTTTTCTTCTTTTTCTTTCCTTTTTTGTCCTCGCTTCTTGCCTTCCTTTTTTTTCCTTTCTTCTTTTTGCGCTCCTCTGGCTCATAGTCGTCATCCTCCTCCTGTTGATTAAATCAATGTATTTTTTAATTGCAACAAGCATTAACAATTATTGGATAGAGAAGTTTCGAGAAGGAGCTCATTTCAATGTATGGAATGGGGTTTTGTAGAGACCCTTTCCGGAGAAGAATGATGGGACTACTAAAAAGATTCTCACATAAATTTTCCAACAAAAAAGTGGGAAAAAAATTATTTTACTCCAAAAACAAAAAAAAAACAAAATGACTATTTAATCTCAAATTTTTTAATTCTCGAGAAATCTTGATGTTTTCTATGCGATATATCGTATTATATGCATATTAACTCATATTCATCAAGAAACATCTTTATTTCACAATTCTGATCACTTGCAGATCATTTTGAAAATATCTCAGAAACTATTGCCTTTACGAGGACTTAACAAGAGATCTCTTTTGAAGTTCATCAAATTCTCTACAAAAAAGGTTTCTTGTCAGTTTCCCCTAAACCGACTCGCTCCAAAAATATTCGCAAGAGAATCTCCGAGTAATCTCCCAAATTACAGAAAACAGAAAAATGTTATTTTCCTTTCATAGTTTAACTCAATTGCGCTAATTAAAAATCAATTTCATAAATATTCAAGGAAATTAAAAATAGCTCCAAAAGAAACCCTAGAAATTCCTGGAAAAGCATTGCTCATCAGATTTTCCATGTAAATTGAAAAATCAGGGACTTACAAGTCTCTGAGATTCTTCGGCATCTGAGGAGCCATCCAATGGCTGATTGACATTTGCTACTGTTGTATTAGACTCCTCAACGTCTCCTTCTCCTAAAAAAAAAATCATTAAAATTCATTAATAATTCATAAACCGGTGAAAGCCGACAGAATCAAGCAGTCTCAATGAATTTTCCTTATTCTATCCCATAAATACAGGCTCAAAAAATAATCAATGATGAAAAATTCATTAATTTTGAAAATAATGTAAATATACATTTTTTGAGTTAATCCGCGTCTCGTGAATGCTTTGTGCAAGTGTGCGGTCGCCGCCATTTTCTTTGGAAGGGCGAACTGCCGCTCTCCTATGCCGTTTTTCTTTGGAAATACATTTGCCATCTGAACTTGACATTAACAAAGAAACTAAAAAAAAAATTTCTCTCTTCCCAAAAATAATTATGATTGATGCCATCATGCACACTAGCAATAGGACCTTTCTCATTCCTAATAAATAATACATATTTCATGTTTTTTTATGGATCAATGCACTTTCGGCAATTACACGTATGCAAATGTGTATTGATAGCACCTATATCTACGTGTTCTAATAATACTATCTTAAAAAAGAAAATGAAAAAAAAGAACGATTTCGGAGAATCGGAAGATTTTCGGAGAAACTGCTCCAATTTTAAATCGCTATATGCTGATTATTTTCAATTAAAATAAATTTTACATGAAAAAAATCAATATTCTTAAAATAATTTACTATCAAAATACGAAATAAATAAATTCATCAATATAAAAAATAAAATTTCAATTATCATGCAACATTCTCTGTTTATCTTCAAGGCAAATACAAATATTCTAATGATTAAAATGAGCTACATAACAATTAATTAATTTAACAAGGAATGAGACACTATAAATATCTACAATCTACAATAATAAATGAGATTCACTCATCCAGCCGAAAATAAACGTAAAAATCACCCTCAAGTGATCGAAAAAAAGGAATAGAAAAAAATCCAATTGAATTAAAATAAATATTGATCCATGATTTTTCCACCGAACAATTTGACAAAGGTAATGAAGAAACAGAGAGAGACAGAGAGATTGAAAAAAAGAGGCTAAATGACCATGGAAAAGTGATGGCAATCCGAGTGAATCACAATGATAGAAAACACCGGTTACAATTACCCATGATTATTTCAAATTTTTTCCTCCAAAAATTTTATCAATATACTCCAGAAATATATTTAAATTTCAATTGAATTGAAGAAAAAAAAAAAAGAATCACTTTAACGAAAAAAAATATCGCAAAGGACCAATTGACATGGCAGCCATCGTACGAAAAGCGCGCGTCCTCCCCTGCGTGTCTCTCTCGCAGGCCAGAGTAACCCGAGTGTGCTTGGTTGCCGGAGAGAACAGACCTTCGTTTTCGTACAATTTTTCATCTCTCTCTCTCTCTCACTCCTCATTTCACACGAAAAAAAAAGTAAAAAAAATCGGCAAACGAGCAAGTATATTAAAAAAATGAATAAACATACCAGCATAACTCTCCTCGACTTCCTCATCTGACGCCATCACAAGTGAACTTTAATTCTCAATTATTGGCCCAATAATTTATTGACAATTCATGAACAAACGTGGAATAAAAACGGCGGGTAAATGCGACATTAACGGCGTTACTAGATGCCTCACACACGCTCGGTAAAACTACTTCGGTAAACTTCGTAGCCCAACTGGCTATTCGGTCTCTGCACCTTCGGCTACGCGTTCCTCTTTTTTTTTTTTTTTTTTTTTTATTCAGTACTACTCCCTCTCTCTTTCACACTCTGTTTGTTTCCATGTGTTGGGTAATGCTGGACGCTCTTACACACGCACACGAGGTGAAATTAAAACGAACAAAAGAAGGGAAATATATATATGTATAGATATATATAACGTATGATTTTTCCCACTGTATTTTCCTTCTCTCACAGGCCAATACTACGATTCACCTTGGCTCTTGGTTACTACCGTACTGCCTTCCTCTCTCTTTGTCAACGTACTTTGTACTATGTGCTCTTCTTCCCGTCTCACCCCCCTCAATTTCTGGCTCCATTCGACACTTGCCCCCCACTCTATCGGCTCTTTCGACTATTTTTCGTTTCACCCCGAGAACACCCGCTAGCTCCTGGCTTCTTCATATTGCTTTTTTTTTTTAAGTTTTTGCAATTTATTGTACGCCGATAGGTGGAGATGCAGGTAGACGGTGTTATAGATGCATTTTTATGCAATTTATGGAGTTTTCGAACTAGGAGGGGGGGGGGGGGGGACCAATTTTGCAATGTTTTAAGAGAGGGGGGGGGGTGGCAATGGAAGTCAGGATAGTTTCATGGAGAAAATGTTTTAGAAGAATTCATCCTCAACAATTGAAAATTTTCTGAAAATGAAGTCAAACTTCGTTTTTCCTTCATTAGAAACATGTTTTTAACAGAATCCTTCAGTTTTACTTTTCATGCTATTTTGTTCTTCATTATTCACCTGTCGAAGAATCAGTATAAAGTAGAAAAGAAAGTTCCTCCCAAAAAAATCATCACATCTTCCTTCCTCAATTTTTCCTTCCCCAAACTACTCTATAATTTACGCAAATTGTTTCATACATTTTTCATAAATTCATTTTCAAGGAGAGCCAATATACTCTTTATTTGCCCCAAAAAAATGTAATCTCGTATGGTATCAGCGAATGAGTTCATCTACACGTTGATAAGAAGAACACATTTTTTTTCCTTTTTTTTTCATGAATTTCGGAAGAAAAATTGAGTTTATAGATCGATGGCTCTTTTTTGTTGGCTCAAACTCAGGTGAACTGAACTGTACACCTGCACTTGCTTAAATACATATTTCTCAGAAGGTTTTTATGGAGGACAATGACATTAGGGAGTACAATGTAGGCCCCTTTAGTACTGGTATAACAGGACTTGGGAATAACATTTATTCAAATTGAAATAGTAACAGCAAAACCAGTATTTTTCTAGTATTGTTTTTATTCTGAGATTTCATTTTTTTTTTTCAAATCATTCTCTGTTATCAACAATACACGAATTTTCGGTTTTTGGCAGGCTATTTACATTATTGCATTTTGTATTACAGTTTTTCTCTTCATTTCAGCGAAGAAAATTTATTAGAATAATTTTTAATTTCATTATTTTTCATTCTGGAGTAAGCACGTGTTCAATGCACTTTTTAATACTATAATCAGAATGAAAATATTCAATTCAAAATTATAATTAATTAGACTCAGTGTCTTTTATCAGTTTATTATATTAATAGAAAATGAAATTATCAGATTATCTATGATATAAGAATATTCTTGTTAATAACATTTTTTTTTCTCTTACAGATCGTACAATTATAGGAACAAGCTTTCACAGTTTTCTTTTTCTCATCTGTTTTCTATGGCATGAAAGGACTAATGTTTTTGTTCTTTTCCTTTAAGCGTTTCATAGTTATCGTCAATCGTTATTTTACTCTTCTTCATGATCATATGTTTTTATCTTCATATAATTAAAACGGCGAAAGTAAATAAAACAACAGAATAATACGGAATGTTTCTGGATATTTCGAGTTTTATCTCTCGAAATATCTCGGGAATTAATGGAAATACAACTTTTTTTCATAGAGACCTCTTTAGAGGTTCAGTCTGTTCTCCAAAAAAGGTCTCTGTGAAAATTCTGCTATCTCGCTCCATTTTCGAGATATTGCACAAAAACAAACTTTAAATTTGACTCATTTTACTTGGAAAATGTTTTTTTTCTAATGTTTTCCTCGAATAGAAAATACTCTACTACTTTTTTCCACTCAATGCACTAAAAATTGGCCGACAGAGTTTACATTTGAAAATTAATTAACGACTGAGTAACACAAATAGTTCGTGCTATCGATGAAAATAACAGAATAATTAAATAATTCCATGGTTTATTCATTTTTCAACCATAATCAACGCTCAGTGCACTGAGTCCTTTGATTTTAATTGCCTCAGCAACTGCACGCTCGAGAAAATCCTGCTCATCACCATCATCAATTTTTTCCGTTACACTGTCATCAAAATTATCAATTGTACTTGAGGATATTATTTTTGACGATGTTGTTGCTGTTGGTGCATTAAAATTCTTTGATTCTGAAAATTCAGATCTTTCTGTTGTGTATGTAAAATTCTCGTTGTCCATTGGATAATCATCAAACTGTTCAGAGTGTACTAATCCATGATTTCTTATGGCCATCATTACAGCTGTATCTTCCATTTCTGTGCCTCGAAATAAACGAAATCTCGATGGATCTGCGTGTGGACCGAGAATTGAATTTTCCATCAGACGATTTATCGCATTGTCAACAAAGCCCTTGGCAACTTGACATGCCTGCCATCTTCGGAGGTAGTCTTTCGTCGGCTCCGGAGATTCTTGTGTTGTGTGATGAACCTAAATCATTTAAAATAATTTTTTTAGTTTTGAAAAAAGGAAAATATTTCCTTCTGGATGATAATGAAATTTCGATAATTCAGATGATAATAAAACTAGCACAAATCTGACATTTTTGTAGATTCTTTCGAACAAAATAAATTATTATTAATAAAATATTTAAAAAATGTTGCACTTGTAGTTTTTTAAATTTTCAGTATGTGCATGGTTTTCATGATTTTAAAATAATTTATTTCTTTGAAAGAAAAAAAATCTGAAAATCGTTAGACGTTTGTTATTTTCATGCAACTAAAAATAGATTAGTTTTCATTCAAACTAATAAATCATTGAAAAAAAAACTAGAAGTGCCATTTTTTTAAATATTTTTTTTTTTACAATAATTTATTTTTTTAGAAAAATGAGCACAATTGTCAGATGTATGCTCATTTCATTATCATCTATTTTCAGTATCATGAATTCAGTCAATTCTCATTTATTAATTTTGCTCCAGGAATTTTCGAAATACTAGGAAAAATAAGACAATTCATGGAACTTTGAAGATTCCCATCACATTTACGTTATTTAGAGAATATCTCAAAAAATATGAGGTTTGCCAGAATTTGTCAAGAGATTTTTCTTAAAGAGAATTTAATTCTCTACGAAAAAATGCCTCTTGCCATTTTCCTTTAAATTCCCTCAATTTTAAAACTATTTATGAAACAATAGCAGGGAATTTTTTTCAATTCTCTCCAAATTTTCAATGAAACAGTTAAATCTTTAAAAATCCATCAGCTTCATCATCTCTCGAATGAAAGTTCCCCTCTAGGAACAGAAAAGATCCACCAATTATCTGTTCATTAAAACTCCAAAAAAAAACTCAACTTATAAAATTGATCTCCTCAATCTCCAAATCGTGAATTAATCATCAATAATTCGAACTCATTAATTGGTGCACCTTAAAATAAAAAAATTAATTAATTAATAAACTGTAATATACCATATCATTGTGCCCCTCATCCAGACTGTTTACAATTTTCATGCATTGTCTTTTCGGTGGTGCAGGTCGTTCATGATCCTCTGTATCCGATTCCTCGACGTCCGTGGCCATTTTACTCAAATTATTGTTAATGGACAAAAAAGAAGCCAAAATTTCTCTCTCAAAAAATCGCAGCAAAATTGTTGTTAATCGTAGCTGGTAAAAATCCAAAGAAAATTCCAAATAAAGCTCAAAAAACTCGTGAAACACCTCTGAATAATAGTAATAAGTCTTCTTTTACTTCATGCGTAATATTTTCTCTCAATTTTCAACTAACTGTCATTATAATACATATAAAAAAAAATGAAAACATTCAAATTCACACGATAATATTAATACTCTTGATTTAAAAAATTTGCCTTTACCTATTGCGCAAGCGATTGAAAATTAATGATAAATATATAGCTATGTTAATTCACTGGATGAATCAAAACATTGGTGTGTGCAGAAGTAAACGTCAATAAAGGCCGCAATGGGCCACCTTAACCCACACGTATACACACATACACTTACATTGTTAACCGACAATTCCCACTGAATTCTCTCGTACCTCGAATGCCTCAAGATGGCGAGTTATTTAGAGAATAAATAAAATTCTAAAATAATTATCTAAAATCAATGAATTAAATTCATGTGTATTTTTACAAGTTTTTTCCCTCCCGCCAAATTTATTGTAATCAATACTAATTACAATTACTTACAAACTTTTTTGAATGTATACACATACACACAAAGGGGAAAATAAATGAACTCTCCTCTCAGGCAAAGTGCTTGGGTTCTTTACCGAACGCACGGATACACACACATATACACGTGAAATATTTCATCAAGATGGCGCACAAGTAGACATGTGTGTGATAGAAGAAAAAAAAACCGTCTTTCTACAATATATAAATTTTGACACGACTTTTTCATTATTTGATGTTTTTGTATAATAGTGATATAATAATATATTTGACACTTTCATTACTGTAAATAATTTATTGATTAATTGATACAAAAAGATATTTAATTACAATTGATTATGGCAGCCTGTGGTGATTATATTAGAAGTCAATTTCCAACTATCGATGATGAGATGTATCGCTATGTTGAAGGTACTGTCAAATCATAACCTAAAAATTTGAATTTTTTTATTTATTCATTTTGATGATTTTGAAGGGGTAATTGTCATTGCAATTATGTTTTATTGTTTTTAGGGATTCTTGACAGTTCAAAGGATGACTTTGAGGATGGAGATGAGGTTTATGAGGCCATTGGACAGGTTCTACACGAGGTAGCTGATAAACCTGAGAACGAGGTTAGGTCTGTACAAATTTTCTGAATTTCAAGCATTTCAATTTTGTTATTTTAATTTGGAAAAATTATGCACATTAGGAAGGAATCATTTAATCATTTCCTGCCTATTATTTTTATTAGTTTTTTTGATTAGTCAGAGAATTCTTCATTTTCCTGGTGATAATATACTACTTTTTTTCTTATTGAGCTATTGATACTCGAATTTCCTGCAGAGATTAATTGATTGAAGGGTGTGATGTTCATGCGTAGATTATTTTAAAAATATCTCGGGAACTATTGGATTTCGGGGAATTCATGAAGACACCTTCTTTTTAACTTGTGAGATTCTCCACAAGAAAATTGTTTTGATTATTTCCCCTGAATTCCGTTGCTCTAAAGATATTCCCCAAAAAACTGTAGAAGTTGAGATTTCTGAGGGATATAAAGTTTTCAGACAAATCAATTTCATTTTGCTACCAGTTTTTTTTTTAGGAATGTCCCGAAATTCAAGCGAGATAGAGCGATTTTCATAAATTTTTTTTATGACTCTGAAATTCTCTACCAAAAATGTGATTATACAAATTGCTTTATCTCGCTTAGACTCCGAAATATTTCTAAAGAACCGGTGACAAAATGGAATCAATTCATCAATGGAATTCATAGAAAGCAGGATTCATTTTCTTCGGCATGAATTTTCAAGGATCTTTTGATTCTAGGCAAATATGCGAGAATTTATTGGAGATGCTGAAGGGCACTTCCAACGATGGTGGGGGGAAATTGAATGAGAGACGAAAAAATGGAGTTAATAAGGTATTAAATGCACCAGTTCATTTGGGGGCAATGGCTGCAACGTTAGAGGAACAAGTGGAGCAAATCAAGAGCATCTGGGTGACAACGAGAGATGATACGATGGTAATTAGCCCATCTTTACTAGATTAATAATCGTATGTATAGTTTATCGGAAGAATTATTTATGTGAAAATGAATTGAATTTTCTATTATTCCTCATCTTTACTCCACTGATGATCAATTGTTCTAATTTCAAACTACATGAATTCTAGAATATTCTAAAAAATTTCTGAAACCGCTCAATAAAGAAAAATTTCTGTTACAGAAAGTAGATGCAAAAAAATTAGAAAAAGCGGAGGCTAAACTCCAACAGAAACAAGAAAAACGTACTGGCCAAGAATCGAATCCAAAACCTAATAACGTGATATCAAATCAAGCATCAGACACTGCCAGTGCAAGCCAAATGATGAGTAAAAAAGACAGTAGAATGGAGAGTAAAGGTGGTACCAATAAAACATCGGATATTAGAATTGAGAACTTTGATGTTGCTTATGGTGACCGAGTATTGCTGCAAGGTGCAGATTTGACACTAGCATTTGGACGTCGATACGGTCTTATTGGTCGCAATGGACTTGGAAAAACGACACTTCTCCGTATGATTTCAAGTAAGCAGTTAAGGATACCATCACACATTCGCATTCTCCACGTGGAGCAGGAGGTTGCAGGTGACGAGACATCAGCCCTTGCTTCAGTGCTAGAGTCAGACACCGAAAGAAGTGCTCTATTGAGTCGTGAAATTGAGCTCCAGGCTTTGATAGAGAAAGAGGGTGGTAAGAATGACAGACTGGGTGAAGAATTAGCCCGAGTTTACGAAGCAATGCAGGCAGCAGAGGTTGACAAGGCACCATCACGAGCAAGTGCTATTCTCTCTGGTCTTGGCTTTTCCGTGGAGAGACAGGCCTGGCCAACTAAAGCATTTTCCGGTGGTTGGAGAATGAGACTGGCCCTTGCACGTGCATTATTTTCGAGACCCGATCTTCTATTGCTCGATGAACCCACGAACATGTTGGATATCAAGGCAATCCTGTGGCTGGAAAAATATCTCCAGAATTGGCCAACAACGCTTCTAGTTGTTTCTCACGATCGTAATTTCTTGGACACTGTACCAACTGATATTTTGTATCTCAAAGGACAGAAAATCGAGGCTTATCGTGGTAATTACGAGCAATTTGAGAAAACAAGAGGTGAAAGAGAGAAAAATGCACAGAGAGAGTATGATGCACAGCAGGCTAAGAGAGCACACGTGCAGGAGTTCATTGATCGTTTTCGTTACAATGCCAATCGTGCCTCCAGTGTTCAAAGTAAAATTAAGATGTTGGAGAAATTACCAGAATTGAAGGCTATTGAGAAAGAGGCTGAAGTTACACTGAGATTCCCAGATGTTGTACCATTGAGTCCACCCATATTACAGTTGAATGAAGTATCCTTTCGTTATGAAAGCGCAGGGACTAATGATTATTTGTTTACTGGAGTTAATCTCACTGCTGGATTGCAGTCAAGAATTTGTATTGTTGGTGAGAATGGAGCTGGTAAAACGACATTGTTAAAGATCATTACAGGCACATTGAGCCCAACACGTGGAACGATACATATTCATCGGAATCTCAAGTTCGGATACTTTAGCCAGCATCATGTGGATCAGCTTGACTTGTCTGTGTGTCCTGTTGAATTGTTGCAGAATCATTTTCCAGGTGAATATATAATACAATAATGCAATTATTTTTGGAAAATAGAAAAGTTATTTTTGATCATGATTTTATTTAAACGATTTATTCTGTTTGTCGCAGGAAAACCAATCGAGGAATATCGAAGGATGCTGGGTAGTTTTGGCATAAGTGGAGATCTTGCGTTACAAACAATTTGCTCATTGTCAGGTGGACAAAAATCTAGAGTTGCATTTGCACTTATGTGTGCGGCTATGCCGAATTTCCTCGTTCTTGACGAGCCGACGAATCATCTCGACATCGAATCTATAGAGGCGTTAGGAAAAGCTCTCAACACATGTCAGGTAAACAATTCATTTTTATATTTACTTCATTCAGTGGAGTCATGAGAAGAGATGAGTTACAAAATTGAATGGAGTTTATTTTCAAAATATCTCGAGAAACGAGAAGAAATGGTTTCTTGATCAATTCTGCTAAACTTACTGGCTTCGAAAATATCTGCAAAAAAATCGGCGACAAATTTTTGACTTGTCCTCTTTTTTTGAAATTTTAATGAATGACTGCATCAATCTTCCTCAGTTTAATTAAATTCCCTTTTTCCACAGGCTGGCGTTATTCTCGTGTCTCACGACGAACGTTTGATACGACTAGTTTGCACAGAACTGTGGGTATGTGGACAGGGATCGATACGATGCATTGAGGGTGGCTTTGACGAGTACAGAAAGATTATTGAGAAGGAACTTGAGGCATAGAAAAATTCATATTTTACACAAGACTCTTATATCCTTCATTCATTCATCATTGTTAATTCAAATGATTGCGATTCAGTGGCTGAGAAAAAAAAACATTACTGCCTAAATGAATAAACCGAGGCTTAGATAATTTGATAATAGAATACGTTTATACAGATGATTTTTGAATTTCCAGAAAAGAAAAAAGTCTGTAATCTTCTATAAACTTTTTGGCTCCCTGCATGCTATTGAATAATAAAAAAAAAAAAGATAAAAAGGATGAAAATATTATGATTAAACTACGAAATAAGAATTGTTATCTGACAAATTCATGTAATTATAGTCTGTTTAATAGTATTACAAGTTTAATCATCGTTCTAAATTATTTATCATTATAAATTATAACATTTGGCCATTAATCGCATAAATTCAACGAAATTAACTAGACGTCTCATTTACTTTGTTTCTTTTTTTTCTTTTCTTTATATATTGTTGAGTTTATTTGATCATTATTTGCAAGCAAATATCAATGGAATTAATTAATGTTATATACAAAAGAATAATTTGTAATTCATTTTCTATCTTTCATTGTTTATTCTCTCTTTCTTCTCAATTGAATGAAAAAGGAAGTAATGAAATTAAACAATAACTCATCAACTTCATCAACACGCCGAGGATGCTGCATTGTGTTGCCACTGTTTACCCCCAGATGAAGCATTCAATTGCATCATTGAACTAGGTGTGGGACTCGATTGGAGCGGTGGTGCTGGTGCTTGTTGTTTAGCAGCTGGAAGTTTTTTTTTTTTTTTTTTCGTTTTTTCTCATTCTTTTTCTTCATAAATCCCAGATAAAATTTTGTAAAAAAAAAATCATGCGGTGTGTTTGCCAATAAGTGTGATTGCGGGTGAATCAATGATGCAAAGAAGAAATTCACAAAATGAGACGAAAAAAAAAATGGAAAAAAAGTGCCTCAAAAGAATTTTAAACAGATATTAAACCACAAGTATAAACTGAAAAAAAGGTAAAGAATGAAAAAAAAAACGAAGGATTTTTTGGCTAAAAGAATGCATTTCCATGAGAGTAACCAGTGTCAAAAATGGTGCATTTGCTAATTAAATGAAACAATGTCTCAAGCGCCCATGCCTTACAAAGCTCATTTACAAACAAAACATAAATAGAGAAAAAAAAAAAAGATAATATAGTATTAAAGGTAAAAAAATTATTGAATACTTTTTCTTTTTTAAAGTGTTAAATATCAAACTGACAGGATTGACGTTTGAGTGTAAATCCAAATAGTGATTGATTATTGATCTCACCATTTTTACTATTGTAGAACTTTGGTACACCTCGGAATGGCTCGGGCGATGGAAATGTTGATATTGAGTGAAATAATTCACTGAATCTTGTTTCTAAATCATGTGAATTATTTACAGCTGTTTGGCCATTTGATAGTGATAAATTACGAGTTGGTGGTGTTGGCGGTGGCTGTGGTGCTATTCTTTGATGGGTTAAATTGGCACGATGTGGAGGTGGCGGCGGTGGCGGTGGCATACTTGGTGCTGTGACTGTGTTTCTCGATGGTGGTGGTGGTGCAGCACGTGTTACAGGTGGATTACTTCCAGCATTTGATGGATTCCTGGAGATTGGAGGCGATGGTGGTCTGGCAACTGGTGGCCTCAAGACTCGGTTCATTGGCCTCTGCTGTGTCTCGTTTAGGCAATCCTGAGATTGATGCAGAGATGATGGAGTTGGTGCTAGGACTGGCGGTGATCGCGGTAATCTCATGCTCTGGGCTCTTGAGACACTGCCTCCACGCAGTAAATCCAGTTTCTTTGGCGGTGGGCAAGGCTTCTGAAGTGTCGAGGCACCAGAATTGGCACCAGGCGGTTGACCTGGTGGTTTTGGTGCTAGCGTAGGCTTGCCAAAGCCCTTTGGTGGATCGGCGGGTTCATTTGATGGAATTTGTGGCTTCTGGGCTGCTGGTGGAGGCACTGGAGGTGGACCACGTTTCATTGTACCTGGGTTTGGATTATTCGTTGGTGGCGATGGTGGTACTGGTGATGACTCCTTGTCGACTATTGCTCCTCTCAAGCCTGTGGATCTCAGTTTTGGCATTCCACCTGCAAATAAACCACCAAGGCCCATTGGCGCACTTGGTGCGTTGCTTGAGAGCGACGAGGGTGATGTGGGACCAGTTGACACTGGACTTGAGCCATTTTTTACTTTCCCTGGAATTGGCAATTTTATTAGTGATTAATAGATTCTAAGCATTAGGATTTGATTATTAGGGTTTCTTATTCACGTGCTCTTATTCTTATTGATTTAAAATGACGATTGAATTGAATCATGAAAAAAAAGGGATTCAATATTATGAATTATTTACCTGAGATAGCTGGTGCACTTTTATCAACAGTAACTGTTTTCTTTAGTGGTTTACCAGCTCTAATTGACTGTAGTAATAAATTTCTACCCTGTGGATCAGTGTTGCTTGTTGTACTATTCAGATTAAAAGCTGGTGGTGGTGGTGGCGGTGGAGCTGACATCTTTCAATTATCTTGTTTCTGTATGAAAAATAAATAAAGTTATTATTGATGCTCAGTTCATCGATACGTTGTATAAACTGACTGATTAAATCCATTGAAATAAATAACTGGGAGCAAGGATCTACGGATGACTCACGATTCAATGGGAGTGTCTTGTTTCATTACCAATACCATTGTTAATATTGACCACTTTGTTTCAGTCCATTTACGATCAATTGCGTGAAACAATTATATGAAAAAATTCTTATTAAACAGTAAAATTTCACGATTAATGTGGAATTATTCAAAAATTTTAATGGATATGTTGGACAATTTATTTGCAATAATTTCTGGAATGATAATAAATTAATTCAAATTTCTTGAATTAAGATAACTTTTTAATTATTCAATCTGTGTATTTACCTCCTGCAGAGTCCCAATTTTGTCTTGCCAAATGAATTTGGAGCATTGACGTCTCAAGTATTAAAGTATTTTGGAGCCTCTCACATATTTAATTGACAATATTTTTGATAAATTATTCACAAGGCTTGTCTTTCACTTTTTATGGGTTTCTACAATCGAAAGTGACTAAATTACAATAAAATTGGAGAGACAACACTGTAAAACCCACACAACACAAGCACTTTCAATGTCGATCAACCCAGGAGTCCTCCTGGTCACCCACGACGAAAGAGAGAGAGAGAGAGGGGGGAAATTGACGACGAGGAGCACCGAGGGAGGCGCTCTCACGTTTTCGTTTTGAAGTGTTAGGGCGATTCCACAATGGAAGCACACTGCGATTTGATGCGAGATACTTCAAAAGATGATTTGATGGATATCTTTGAAATCATTGGGTTGAGACGGAAATGTCAGGAAAGCTTATTCATAGACAATTTTATGGGCTCCAGAAGAAGTTTCTTGATGAATTCCCGTAAATTTCACCGTTTCGAAGATATGTTCAAAATAATTCGCAAGCGATTGTTATATGGCTGAGATTAGTGTTTATTGTGAGATCAGCTTTATCGAGCAATTGCACTAAAAAAATCATGGAATTTACATGGAGTAGGAAAAATCTGAAACAATTATATGAATATTTTCACTCATTTTCAATGTTGAGGCATGATATAACATGTCCTTCCAGTCTTATACATTAGTGTTTCCATCTGTTTATCCCATACAATTGTTTAAATTTGACATTTTTTAAAATATTTTGACGATATGGTTCAGGAACAATGAAATACTTTTGATAAATTATTCTTTTGTAAGTTATTCAAATTTCATATAGAAGATACATTATATCCGGAAAAGATCATAAACAATGTAAGTGAAAAGCTAAGAAATAGTATAAATGCATGAACAAATTTTTTGTAGAGACTGGATACTAAAAATAAACAAGTAGTTTGATTATTGTAATGACCATAGCTAATAATACTACTTTCATACAAGCTGTTCGGAAGATAAAAGCTTAAGTTTTATCAAGTCTCAAATTAATCAAATAGTTCGAGCTCAGCCAGAAGCTCCCGATCATTCAGATGTTCCTTCAGATATTTATGAACGTCAGTGTTGATTATTCCCTTCTGGTGACGCTCGATAAACTTCCAAGCTTTTGTCTTCAATTGATGAGCTTCATACCAATCAGCCTTTACCAGAATCTCTGCAGCATTCTTGACATTGATATTTTCATATAGCGTCTTCTCGCACATTATCTTGAGCTTTTGTAAATCGAATCTGTCAGCAGCTTTAAGAAAATGCATGGCATTTAACTCATTTAAGTCCGGAATTTGGTCTGTGTAAATGAATCGCAGAACCTGCTCGAGTATGTTTGCATCCATATCCGTTGGATCAACCTCCTTGGCGATAGTTTCCTTCCAATCTCCTTTGAACATGGTGGCAAAATGCGAGCTACGTGCTGTTAAAATCACTTTGTGAGCGTGAAACTTCTTCTCGTTGATTGTTAATGTGAAATCTGCTGTCGCTTCATCATTGTACAATAATCCAATATGATGGACAAGATCACATTCTGGTATTTTTAATGGTGGTTCAATAGTTTTTGGTGGCAGGGGTGTCAATTTAAACTCGCAAATTACATGCAACAGGCCATTATCAGGATTTGCCAGCCTTATTGTATCATCGATCTGTATGAAACTATCGAAGCCATTTTTCGTGCTCAAAGGGCCTGAGTGCTGTTTGACGAAGCGACTCTCAGGAGATAAATAGTTACGAATTTCGAACATTAAGTCAATTAAAAATTTTTTCGGTTCTTCTTGATGGATCAAGTATAAGCTCCGTTGGTCAAATCTAGAGATACCCAAACTTAAAAACCATTCTTCATTGCCATAATCTGGTACGGTGAATGGATATGAAATACTATTAAATGCCTCGTATTCTCCGAGAATTGATTCAGGATGCAGTAATTCGAAATGGTGCTCAAATCGAAACTGGATAGGCTTTAGCTCTGGTACTATCTCATTCAGTCCACTCATAATTACCGTTTCCAAAAATGATTATTCCTCAGTTTCTTTTATATATTCCCAAATAAGCTTCAAATGTCAGACGTCACAATCGACAATGAATAACCGGACTCTACTGAGGATCAACTAAATGGCGAAGCTGCTAACGTGGCGTAGCTTTGATTAGTCATCGTAATATCTCATTAAATATTCCACTTTTCAAACAAATCAATGAGAAAGAAGGATCAGTTTCAAACTTGCATTTTCTAATTTTTATTTTTAATAACTTAAAGCGTGAATTTCAATTATTCTTTCGATGCATTATCTATTTATCATCATAAATTTCGAAATGGAACGGAAAAAAATTGAATGCAATTTCCCTATTCTCAGTCCCAGGTAATTTTCTTTGTTGAAGGATTAATGAATAATGGAATATTTTCTAAAACTCAATATTTATGTTAAATAAATTTCTAACAATCTCAACTATTGATTCCACTGTATTCATTGATCCCTCAAAGATCTTTTTCCTATGGAAACGCTGAGTTTGTTCGTTTTCGAATTTGGAGAAGTGGAGAAATCTCGGCAAATAATTTTGATTTGACGATGTCTTGCAATACACACGCTCAATGAGGAAAGCGTTTCTGATAACCTATGACGAGAGCGAGGAAGGAGGATTGAGGGGAACACTATCATGTTTCCGTTTTGTAGTGTGACGATTATTCCATAACGGAAGACAATGCACTGCACTGTAATTTGATGCGTAATACTTCAGAAGAATTTGGTAAATATCGTTGAAATAATTACCTTCAGAAAGGAATATCGGAAGAGCTGATTTATAGAGAATTTTATCGGCTCTAAGAAAGGTCTTTCTATAAATTCTTGGAAACCTCATTACTTCGAAGATATTCACAAAATAATTCACAAGTGATTGTTATATTGTTATATTACTGAAGTACGTGTTCGTGGTGGAATCAGCTTTACAGAAAAATTGTATTAACGAAGTCATGAAGAAAATGAGGAAGAAAGAATTGTATCAATATGTTCATCCATTTTTAATATTGAGGAACAATAAAATGTTTTAAAAAAGATTTTTC
Source organism: Aleiodes leptofemur (assembly GCA_963942555.1). NCBI lineage: Eukaryota > Metazoa > Arthropoda > Insecta > Hymenoptera > Braconidae > Aleiodes > Aleiodes leptofemur. The sequence goes on from OZ012610.1 coordinate 14,314,830, forward strand.
TTAGGGAAATCATTTGGATTTTCTCAAAAAATATTTATCAAGATCGTAAACAATGGAATAAAAAATTAAGTAGTATGAGGAGTAATAGTATGAACGAATGAAAGAATACTTTTTTTCGTAAAAATTAAATGGTGAAAAAAATGGTGTATCTATTCATACATTGAGTGTCACGCAATAGACACGCAAAATCCACGCAGTATCGATGAATTCCTTGAATGAAAATCCCAAAAACTTCAGTTTTTTGGAGTGTATTGTGCATGAATTTACGACTTTTTGGAGTGAATATAGTGTGGATATTAGTGGCCTCAAGCAAACTTCAAAATATTGAAGTTTGCTTGAGGCCATTCGGATGCTATCGCGTTAATTGCAGAATTCATGACAATTTTCAATCACAAAGAAGTCGATGTAGTATTTTCTTTCATTTCTCCGAGTCTTTTCATCTTGCTTCTTCTCCATCATTGCACCTGAAACGAGAGAATTTTATGAGTTTTTCCTTAATATCTTGGAAACAACTGGGTTTAGGAGAATTTATGGATGGATCTTTTTTGTACACTTTGATTTCCTACAAAAAAGGTCTGTTTAAAACTAGTTGATTTTTCTGGGTGGATAGTCAGTTGGGTGGTCAGTGGGAGGCAAATAGGATAGTGAAAAAAGTTGGGTAGTTGAAGGAAACGCACTCGTTTAGCCGCATGGCAAAACCGTTTATTCAAACGGACAAAAGCCCGGTTGTCTTTCTTGTTGAAATTACAATAAATAAATGACTAGGGTAATAGTTGAATGTCATAAATGTTCACTTGATAGTTGATTAACTAACACACTAAATAGTTAACCGTTACATTAATTCGGAGAGTCTCTGTATAACTTGACATTATTGAGCCGAATTAATACTTTACTTCACTTGTTGAGAGTTCGATGACAACTAACTAGTGGGGGTAATTTTCATCTTGACCGTGGTTCAGGTGTCGCTAGACCCCCCTCTCCCTCGGTCAAGTCTCCCTTGAAACAGCACTAAATTCCCCGTGAATTTAGTTGCGTTTCAAACAAGGTCTCCTGAAATTTTTGGATAGAACCAATAATTCCAGAAATCCTTTCAAAATGGTCTACGAAAAAATTTAATTTTTCATTATTAGCTTTTCCTATTCCGTGAATATCTCAGGAACTTTTAATTTTAGGGTAAATTATCAAGTAATATTTTTTGTAGAAAAATTAATCCTCTACAAAAAAGGTCTGTTCAAAACGTAACCAAATTCTCAAGAGTCACCTGACCGGGGGAGAGGGGGGTCAGCCACACCTCGACCCTCGGCTAGAAGACGAAATCTCCCCCTTCCAACTACCTCACTTACGCGTGAACTCTCAAGAGATACGGCTCGACGTATCGTTTATAGTGAAAACTCTATAATTGTCTCAAATGTTAATATTCTCGATTATCTCAAAGTTTATTGCAACTCAACTTGATTATTTAATTATTATGTGAAACTCAACCATTTGTCTATTTATTCAAAGTGTATTATCTATCGACGAGCGGGCTTTTTTCCGAATAAAACGGTTTTGCCTTGCGGCTCAGTGTAATCCAACTATTACTTCTTTTTCACTATCATTAACCGCCTCCTCAATCCACCCTGAAAATCCACGAATAAAATCAACACGCTCAAAACAAGGTCTCCTGATATTATTCCCTCAACTTACTCGTTTCAGAAATATTTCCAGTGGTATCAAATTTTCTTTTACAACTGTTTTGAAATTATTTAGAATTTTTTATTGTCATTCTATCAATATCTCGGAAACAATCGGGTCCAGGAGAATTCAGAAGATCTTTTTGTAGAGAATTAAACTCTTTACAAAGAGGTTTGAACGAAAAAACTCGTATCTCCATTACATTTCGAAAGATTCACAAAAAAAGTCACAGAAAAAATCCACTATTTCATTTTCTTAAATTAAATCGAGTTTACTTAGTTATTAAAGAAAATACTCACAGGACAATATTTGTCAGCGTTGTGCAGTTCCTGTTGTCGATTTTTCCGGAATTCTATCACTAGATACTTCGCTCAATTCACCGAGAAATCGCTCGTCATTCCATAGATTCGGTGAAAAAAATGAATACCACCCGATCCACGCCTCGGTCAGCGTTCAGATCTTTGATTTCTTCATATAGTTTTTCTAAATAATCCATTTTGTTTGTGCATCATGTCAGAGTAGATGAATGACCTTTCTTTTCAACTCTTCAACTATTGAACTCCAGAATTATTATACTTTGCATCAAGCCTTCCTCCAGTTTGCTGCTTCGTCTCTAATTGTCATTCCAATGACAGACAATATTATCTAGATAATTAGACAATAGTTATCACATCAATAATGCATTCATTTCATTTTCCCTCCAATACGTGAATAAATCAATAATCCACATAAATTAAATTAGAAATTATTAATTTTATCAGCATAATGAAAAAGAAAGAATTACAAATGAAACTACAATAAATACGTACTCATTTTTCTCTGTGATTTTGATGCAATTCTCGTTGTCCTAAGAATCATCATCGTCATTCTGATCACTAATTGACTTCTTTAGTGGTGGTGTAGTATCGTAAATTGTAACTTTTTTCGAATTGAGTTTGTGTGTAGCCAATGTATATCTAGCAAAATCAGGAACTATCAAAACAAAATTATGGGAATAATACGATTTGTTTCAACTTAGTTTTCTTTTTTCTGAGAGATTTGGAGAATGTTGAATTTTTATGTATCCTCCAAATTTAAACCATCAGTAAAGTAGATTTCGTTCGCAATTCTAGAGTTGAAACATTGATAAGTTATTGAAGTTTTTATTTCTCAAATATTTGTATATCATAATTTTATAAAACTTGATCGAAAGCCATGAATTTTCCCATTTTCGATTATTGTGATGACCATGAATAATAATACTAATCCCACACAAGCTGTTCCGGAGTTAAAAGCTTGAGTTTCATAAAGTAGCAAATGCTTCAAATAGCTCAACAATCAATCCTGGATGATGTTCCTTTAGATTTTGATAGCCCTCAGTTTCGATCGTCTCCTTCATGTTAGACTTGATGAAAAAAAAAGCTTGTGCCTTTAATTGTGAAGCTCTGTACCGATCAGCCATGACCACAATCTCTGAAGCATTCTCTACATTGATATTTCGATATAGTGTCTTCTCGCACATTATCTTGAGCTTTTGTAGATCGTATCTGTCAGCAGCATCAAGAAGATCAATGACATTTGACTCCTTCAATTCCGGAATTTGGTCTGTGTAGATGAATCGCAGAACCTGCTCAAGTGTGTTTGCATCCATATCCGTTGCATCAATCTTCTTGGTGACAGTTTCCTTCCAATCTCCTTTAAACATGGTGGCAAAATATGAGCTACGTGCTGTCAAAATCACTCTGTGAACGTGAAACTTCTTCTCGTTGGCAATTAAGGTGACATCTGCTGTCGTTTCATCATTGTACAATAATCCAAAATGATGAACAAGACCACATTCTGGTACTTCAAATGATGGTTCAATAATTGCTGGTGATAGAGGTGTTAATTTAGCCTCACAAACTATATGCAGCTGGCCATCAGAAAGATTTGCTATCAATCTCGCATCATGATCACTTATGAAAATATCGAAGCCATTCTCCTTGCTCAAAGGGCCCGAGTACTTCTTTGAAAAAGAATATTCAGAAAATAAATAGTTACGAATTGTAAACATTAAGTCAATCGAAAAATTTTTTGGTTCTCCTCGATGCATCAAGTGTAATCCATAGTTGTCATGGCGGTTGAAGGACAACTGTAGAAACCATTCCTCATTGCCATAATCTGGTACGGTAAATGGATATGTACTACTGCTGATTGCAGCATCGTCGTCGGGTAATATGAAATGGAACTCGAATTGAAACTGGATAGGCTCTAGCTCTGTTATTATCTGATTTGAGTCACTCATAATTACTTTTTTCAAAAATTATTATTCTTTGATCTCTTTCATCTATTCCCAATTAAGCTCCAAATGCAAGACGTCAAAATTGACAATAAATGACCGGACTCTACTGAAAATCAACAAAATAAAATGGCAGAGTTGCTAACGTGGCGTATCTTTGATTAGTCATCGTAATATCTCATTAGATGTCTCCACTCATCAAACAAACCAACGGGAAAGAAGAATCATTGCAACGTCACTCAAGGTCATCTGAGCGTTTTAAACTATGCATTTTTTATTTTCAATTTTTCAATAACTAAAAGCGTGAATGTCAATTATTCTCCCCACGCATTATCTCTATATCATCACAAATTTTGAAACGGAAAAGAAAAAAATTGAATGCAATGTCCCTATTCTCCATATTATTACTTCCAAATTTTTTCCAAAATCTTAATATTTATGTTAAATAAATTGCTAACAGTCCTCAATTATTGATTCTACTGTATTCGTCAATCCATCAAAGATCTTCTTCCTATATAGATGGTGAGTATGTTTATCTCTGAAATTTGGAGAATTGGAAAAATCTCGGTAAATGAATTCGATTTGACGATGTTTGTTGCAATATGCATGCTCAATGAGAAAAGAGTTCTAGTAACCCATGACGAGAGAGAGAGAGAGAGAGAAAGGGGGGAGAGAGCGGAAGGGGAACACTATCACGTTTCCGTTTTGTAGTGTTATAGCCAGTTATGGCAATTCCATAACAGAAGCCAATGCAGTTCATCGTAATTTCATGCGTAATATTTCAAAAGACAATTTGATGAATATCTTTGACCCAATTGAGTTTAAGGATGAATGTCAGGAGAACATTTTTGTGAAAAATTTTATGGGCTTCAAAAAAGATCTCTTGATAAATTCCCGTAAACCTCATCGTTTCAAAGATATTGTCAGAATAATCTGCAAGCAAGTGTTATAGTGTTATATGACTGAGATTTGCGTTTATTTTGAGATTAGCCGGATCAGTTATTGCATTAAAAAAATAATGGAATTTAGATGAAGTAAAAAAAATGAAGAAGAAAGAATTGTATGAATATTTTCACCCATTTTTAATTTCAAGGCACAATAATGACAATCATATGCATGACTTCTCAGTCTTGTACATTAGTTTTCCCATCTGTTTACTCCCTATAATTGTTCAAATTTTACTTTTTCCAAAAACATTCCAATGATATGAATTTATTTGAATTGAAGAAAAAAAATTATATCCGAAAAAAATCGTAAACAAAGTAAATGAAAAACTAAGTAATTGTATAACTGCATGAATAAATTCCTTGTGAAAACTGGATACTAAAAATGTACAAGTAGTTTGATTATCGTAATGACCATAGCTAATAATATTAATCCCATACAAGCTGTTCGAAAAATGAAAGCTTCAGTTTTATAAAGTAGCAAGTTCTTCAAATAGCTCAACAATCAATTCTGGATGATGTTTCTTCAGATTTTTATAACCGTCGCTGTTGATTATTTCCTTCATATGGGACTTGATGAAACGAAACGCTTGTATCTTCAGTTGATGAGCTCTATGCCGATCAGCCATTACCACAATCTCTGCAGCATTCTCGACATTGACATTTTTATACAGTGTCTTCTCGCACATTATCTTGAGCTTTTGTAGATCGTATCTGTCAGCAGCATCAAGAAGATCAATGGCATTTGACGCCTTCAAGTCCGGAATTTGGTCTGTGTAGATGAATTGCAAAACTTGCTCGAGTATATTTGCATCCATATCCGTTGCATCGATCTTCTTGGTAATAGTTTCCTTCCAGTCTCCCTTGAACATGGTGGCAAAATATGAGCTACGTGCTGTTAAAATTACTCTGTGAGCGTGAAACTTCTTCTCGTTGGCAGTTAAGATGACATCTGCTGTGGTTTCATCATTGTACAATAATCCAAAATGATGAGCAAGACCACATTCTGGTATTTCAAATGGTGGTTCAATAATTACTGGTGGCAGAGGTGTCAATTGAGCTTCACAAACTACATGCAACTGGCCAGTAGAAGGATTTGCCATCAATCTCGCATCACGATGATCTATGAAAATATCAGAGCCATTTTTCCTGCTCAAAGGGCCCGAGTACTTCTTTAAGAAGGGATACTCACAAGATAAATAGTTACGAATTTCCAACATTAAGTCTATCGAAAATTCTTTTGGTTCCTCTCGTTGGACCAAGTGTAATCCATAGTTGTTACGGTAAAAGGACAATTGTAAAAACCATTCCCCATTGCCATAATCTGGTACGGTAAATGGATATGAAGTACTGCTGAGTACATCATCTGGTAATACTATAAAATGGAACTCAAATCGGAAGTGGATAGACTTCAGCTCTGTTACTGTTTGATTTAATTCACTCATAATTACATACTTTTTAAAAAATTAATACTATTTAATTTCTTCAGTATCTTCCCAATCAAGCCTCAAATACGAGGCATCACAATTCACAATAAATGACTGGGCTCTATTAGGAATTAACTGAATGGCGAAGTAGCTAACGTGACGTAATTCTTATGACTAATCGTATTCTCTTGTTACATATCCCCACTTTTCAAACAGACCAACGGGGGGGAGGGATCACTGCAACTGCAATCATATACTCGCACTCTCAAAGTTCCTCATCATTTTGTCGTATTCTTTGCTCTCATCATATTGATCGATGAAAGGAGCTTTTACGCATTTAGCGTTAGTTGCATGATTTCAAATTCAAGGGCGTAACCTGTAACCATATCGAAGTTAGGAAAAATGGTTGCATTGTACAACTTTGATCCAATTCAGGTTTCAATAAACTGTGAAAATTTTTTTTAGCCAAATGGAATTTACGGACACATTTTTTCCTGATTCTAGTACACAAAAAGGTCATGCTATACTATCCCTGTTACTAGAGAATATCAGCCGAAAATTCAGTACACTGATGAGAGGAAAAAGTGGTAAAAACTATCAAATATTAAAATTTGATACGATTGGTCTTTAGCTAATTTTTTTTTTAAATAATCAAAATAGTTGTTTAATTTACTGAATCTTGTTCATTCAAACAGTTAATCGGTTTGAATTAGACAAATTCAGTAAATTCAACCACTTCTGCAATTATTCCAAAAAAATATATTTGCTACGGACCAATGGAATCAATATTTGATAGTTTTAATCACTTTTTTTTCCTCAGTGTTGGTGCTTCGTATTGGAAGTATTTTGGTAGCTTCCATTGGAGTTTCATCAGTAGAGTTTCGAGAATGAATAAAAAAAATATATAAACCAACAGGTCGAGCTCCAACTAGATTTCTTCAATTTTCAGTGTCAGGCAATTTCGTTTGTTGTACGATTAATGAATAATGTGTGAATAATAAAATATTTCCAAAAACTTAATATTTACGTCAATTAAATTGAGTCCTCAACTATTGATTCTGCTGTATTCTTCAATCCATCGAAGATCTTTTTCCTATATATAAACGGTGAGTTTGTTCTTTTCTCGAATTCGGAGAATTGGAGAAATCTCGGTAAATTATTTTAATTCGACGATGTTTTGCAATACGCATACTCAATAAGAAAAGAGTTTCTGGTAGCTCATGACGAGAGAAAGGGAGGAGGACTGTGTAAGGGGAAAATTCTTGTTTCCGTTTTATAGTGTTATGGCAATTTCATAACGGACGTCAATGCACTGCACTGTAATTTTAAGCGTAATAGTTCAAAAGACTATTTGGTAAATATCTTTGAGACTATTGGGTTTAGGAAGAGATGTTAAAAAAGCAGATTTGTTGAGAGGATTATTGGCTCCAAAAAAGTTCTTTTGACAAATTCTTGGAAACCTCACTGCTTTGAACATATTTACAAAATAATCAAATGATTGTTGAATTGTTATATTACTAAGATTGGCGTCCGTTGTCGAATTAGGTTCATGATGCAATTTCATTAATAAAGTCTTATGAAGGAAACGAAGACGAAAGAATTGTATGAATATTTTCATCTATTTTCAATGTTGAGAAACAATACAGTTTTTGAAAGAAGCATTCTCTCCTGAAATTTATTTATTTAGATTTAAAAAGAAATCATATTTTATCAAAATTGTAAACAATGGAAATAAAAACCGAGGCGAGAGTATGAATACGTTTTCTAATGGAAATCGAATGGTAAAAAATATAAAAGTAGTTTGCTTATCGTAATGAACGTAACTGATAACACCGATTCCACACAAGCTGCACGAAACGTAAAACCTTCAGTTTGACAATGAAACAAGTGCTTCAAATAGCTCAACAATCAATCCTGGATGATGTTCCTTCAGATTTTTATAGCCCTCAGTGTTGGATACTTCCTTCACGTGAGACTTGATGAAATTGATAGCTTGTGTCTTTAATTGTGGAGCTCTGTGCCGATCAGCCATTACTAAAATCTCAGCAGCACTCTCGACATTGACATTTTTATACAGTGTCTTTTCGCAGATTGCTTTGAGCTTTTGCAGATCGTATTTGTCAGCGGCATCAAGAAGATCAATGGCATTGTCCTGCAAATTTGGAATTTGGTCTGTGTAGATGAATCGCAAGGCCTGCTCAAGTGTGTCTGCATCCAAATCCGTTATATCAACATTTTTGGTGATAGTTTCCTTCATTTTATTCCTGAACATGGCGGCAAAAACTGAGCTGCGTGCTATCAAAATCGCTCTGTGAGCATGAAGCTTTCTATTGGTGATAGTTAATGTGACATCTGCAGTTGCTTCATCATTGTACAGTGAGGCCAAATCATGGGAGAGATCGCACTCTGGTATATTAAATTGAGGTTCTATAATTACTGGTGGCGGAGGCGGGAAAAACTTTAATTCAGCCTCACAAACGATATGCACCATGTCGTCAATAGGACTCACCATATTTCTCAATGAATAGGAATCTATGAACGATCTGAAGCCATTTGATACTCGCAAAGGACCTGAGTATTTCTTTGAAAATGGATGTTCAGGAGACGAAAGGTTACGAATTTCGAACGTTAAGTCAATCGAAAATTTCTTCGGTATATCATCCACGAGTAAATGTAATTCGGACTGGCTGAGAGGATTTTGGGGAGTCCACAAGTGAATTTTCCATACCCCATTACCATATTCTTTCAAGGTAAATGAAACTGAGCTGTAAGAGATCGTAGTAGTAGATAGGTTTAAATTCCATTGACGTCGAAACTTGATGGATTCTATCTCTGGAACTGTCTGATTTTTCTGATGGCCACTCATGGTTCCGCTTTTCAAAGATAACTATTCCTCAATTTTGTTCATATATCCTCAACTGAGCTCCAAATGGAAAACATCACAATTGAAAACGAATGACTGAACTCCACTGAGAATCAACTAAATGGCAAAATTGATAACGTTGGTATAACTTTGATTACTAATGCGTAATCTCTTATTAGACACACCCAGTTTCCAAACGGGCCAATGGGAAAGAGCAATCTTCGCAACTGCATTTATATTGTCGCGTGAGGCACTAGTTCTTGACTAGGGACACTAAATCCGTGAAAATAATTGAAAAAATTGAGCGGCAAATTATAAACTCGAGTAAATTGGGGAAAAACCCAAGGAAGGCTAAATAGATAGTAAGGTAGAAAAAAAAAAAATCTTTAAGAAAAAACCCAAGAAAACTTCAATGGAAGATAATAAACTCGGAAAGGGGAGAAACCCGGAGGGAGAGACAAGGTTTAAACTCAACTTCAGAGATGGGCAAGTTTCTTATGGTTTTCAAGTTGAGTCAACTTGAATACCATAATAAACAGCTTTCGGGCAATTCCCTAAAAGGAGAATTTCCTCAAAAGACAACATTTATTTCTACAAACACTTATTTCGACCTCTTCTTTTTGTATAAAAATGTAAAATTACGATTTGAGTCTCTCCGAACCATAAAGCAATAAAACTATAAAATCCTTTCCCTCAATAAGAATTCAGTTTGCATTGGCTGTATAGTTGCGAAACTGAAGGTCAGCTGCGATTGAGCAGCACAATTGAGAAGAAGAAGAAGAATGAGCATTCAGGAAAAAATAAAAAATAAAAAAATTTTCAATCGAAAAAAAAACTAAAAAAAAATTTTTTTTGTTAACAAAAAATTTCTGAGTCAAATGCAATTCCGGCTTTTTTTTAATAAAAAAAAATACGTTAAGGTTCCACAGGTGTCATTACGTCACAGTGCGCTGATTTATCTTCCCCTGGCGGGTACCAGCCTCCCTCAAGCCTCACCCATCTACCAGGGTGGAACTATTATTAACTTAATTCTAGAGTGTTTTCCCACGGTTGATGTTGTCAACGACAGCATCAATTCTATTGTTTTATAATGTATAACACTGTTAAAAAGTATTATGTAAGATGTATAACATTGTTAAAGTATTATGTGGGACTTTATGATCGAGTAACCTTGCAAAGGAGCACGGGAGTTCTCCGCGTTATGAAACCTCATAATTTCACTCACGCCAGAAGGTATTGTAGGAAGCGATTGACTCATTCGATCAAGTTTAGGAAAACTGCATCAAGTTCAAATTTGAAGTGGAAAACTCAATTGAAGCATTATGAATATGGTTACATGATATAATGGGCGAGAGAGATGATTCAGTTGCGAATCTATTCTCTGAACGTTAAATGTTGATGCGAAACTAATTTTGATATTTTGCAGTATTGGCCAACCAATGAGCTGCTAGACATATTGCAGGTGAAAACTCCGTTCATAAAATTAGAGAACGTTCCGAAGTGTAATCAATATGCCCCCCCCCCTCCTCCCATTCGAATAACATGCCATCTGCCAGGAACGGAATTATAAGGTTTTATTATAAGGTTATATATTATTCTAAAATGTCAATTGTGAATATCTTGAAAACGAGTTGGTTAAGAGAGAAATATGAATAGAACTTTTTTATGATGAACTTTATGGGCTCCAAAAAATGTATCTTGATAAATTCTCGCCAACCGAACCGTTTCCAAGATGTTTTCAAAATAATCGAAAAGCGATTGTTCTATTGTTGTATTATTGAAATTTGCGTTTGTTGTGACGTCAGTTTTACGAAGCAATTGCATTGAAAATTCCATGAAATACATGGATTCAATGAAATGATGAAAGAATTGCATAAATATTTTAACTCATTTTTAATGTTAAGAAATAATCAAATTCTCGAAGAAATATTTTTCTTTTGCAATTTATTTGGGTTCTTCCAAAGAATAATTATATTTCATCAAGATCATAAAAGATAAAAAGGAAAGAATAAAACATAGTACGAATGCATAGTACGAATAGGTAATGATTTTTGTGGAAATTTGATAGTAAGAAATATAAAAATAATTTGATTATCGTACTGAACATAATTAATAATACCAATTCCACCCAAGTTGAGAAAAAATCAAAGGTTTCAGGTTGATGCACCAGTATTTGCCTCAAGCAGCTCAATAACCAAATCTGGATGATGTTTTTTCAGATTTCTATAGCCCTCAGTGTTGATTACTTCCTTTATGTGAGACGTGATGAAATTGAGAGCTTCTGTCTTCAATTGTGGAGCACCATGCCGATCAGCCATTACCAGAAGCTCTGCAGCAGTCTTGACATTAATATTTTGATGCAGCACCTTTGCACACATTGCTTTGAGCATTTGTAGATCGTATCTGTCAGCAGCAGCAAGAAGATCAATGGCATTGTCCTTCAAATTCGAGACTTTGTCTGTGTAAATGAATCGCAAGACCTGCTCAAATATGTCTGTATCCAAATCCACTATATCAACATTATTGGTGATAGTTTCCTTCATGTTATTTCTGAACATGGCAGCGAAAACTGAGCTACGTGCTATCAAAATCGCTCTGTGAGCATGATACTTTTTATTGGTGATAGTTAATGTGACATCTGCAGTTGTTTTATCATTGTACAATAATCCAAAATCATGAGAAAGATCGCATTGTGGTACATGAACTTGAGGTATTGTACTTACTGGTGACAGTGGCTTCAATTCAGCTTCACAAATTATCTGCACCATGTCGTGGAAAGGACTCCTCATCAGTTTCAATGAATCAAAATTTATGAAAGATAAAAAGCCATTTTCTTTTTTCAAGGGACCAATGTAATGTTTCGAGAAGGGATTTTCTGGAGATAAACGGTTAGAAACTGTGAATGTCAAGTCAATCGAAAATTCTTTTGGTTTCTCTTGTCGATACAAATACAATGAACAATAATTAGAAAAACCTGAGACCTTGCTCAATTTCATCTTCCATTTTTCATTGCCATAATCTTGTAAGGTAAATGGAGATGAAGTGAGATCCCATGTAAAATAATCATTTAGTCGAAAATTCCAAACACGTCGAAAGCTGATAGACTTTTGCACTGTATGATTGTGTTGACGGCCACTCATAACTCCGTTGTTGGAAGACATCACAATTGACAATAAATCACGGAGCTCTAATAAGATTCAATAGCGGTCTATTATTTTTAAAAAATTCTTTTTCTTGAATATAAGTCGGAAACCAAATTCTATTCCGTTGTACAATCGAACTGTTTGAAGAATTACTTTTTTTTGGAGGTTCAAGCGATATTATCTATAAATAAATTATCTGAAGGATTACTTTTCCAGCAGGTTTGCGAGAAGTAAGGGAGGAGGAAATTAATGATGAAAAGCACCGAGGGGGGGACTCACGTTTTCGTTTGGTAATGTTAAGGTGATTCCACAATAGAAACCAATACAGTGCACTGTGATTGAATGTGAAATACTTCAGGAGATAATTTGGTTAATATCTTTGGAATTGTTGGGTTTAGGGAAAAATTTTACGAGGACTTTTCTGTTGAGAATTTTGTAGATTTCAAAAAAGGTCTCTTGATGAATTCTCGTGAACCTCACCTTTTCGAAGATATTCTCAAAAAGATCTATAAGCGATTGTTATATTTTTATAAGACTGAGATTCACATTCGTTGTGATATCAGCTTTACAGCAGAATTTACATGGATTTTAAGGAAAGCATGAATCAAGAATTGCATGGTAGTTTCTACCCATTTTAACTTTAAGGATTAATAAATTTCTGTAAAAAAGATTTTTTTTTTTGTAATTTATTTGGATTTTGTGAAAAAATTATTATATTTCTTCACGATCCTAAACAACGGAAATGAAAACTAATAGATAGTATGGATGAATGGATATATTTTTTATGAGAATAGAAATTGGAAAGTTGTTTGATTATCGTAATGAACATAACTAGTAATACCAATTCCACACAAGTTTTTTCAGAGGATAGAAGCCTCAGTTTTACAAAGTAGCAACTGCTTCAAATAGTTCAACAATCAATCCTGGATGATGTTCCTTCAGATTTCTATAGCCCCCAGTTTTGATAATTTCCTTCCTATGAAAATTGATGAAACGAACAGCTTGTGTCTTCAATTGTGAAGCTCTGTGCCGATCAGCCATTACCAAAATCTCTGCAACACTCTCGACATTGACATTTTGATACAGCGTCTTCTCGCACATTGCCTTGAGCTTTTGTAAATCGTATTTGTCAGCAGCATCAAGAAGATCAATGGCATTGTCCTTCAAATCCGGCATTCGGTCTGTGTAGATGAATCGCAAGACTTGCTCAAGTATGTCTGCATTTAAATCGGTTATATCAACATTCTTGGTGATAGTTTCCTTCATGTTACTTCTGAACATGGCAGCAAAAACTGAGCTACGTGCTGTCAAAATCCCTCTGTGAGCATGAAACTTCTTATTGGCGACAGTTAATGTGACATCTGCAGTTCTTTCATCATTGTACAATGATTCAAAATCATGGGAAAGATCGCATGCTGGTATATGAAATTGAGGTCCTATATTCACTACACATATAGGTCTCAATTCAGCCTCACAAACTATATATACCATCTTCAAAACATCTCTCATACCTTCCAATGAACGAAAATCTATAAAAGATGGGAAGCCATTTTCTTTATTCAGGAGCCCCAGGCAAGTCTTCGAAAAGGAATGTTCAGGATATAAACGATTACGAATTTCGAACGTTAAATTAATCGAAAAAAATTTTGGTTTATCATTCAGACATAAATGTAATGAACAACGGTCATAATCTGCGTCAACGCCCAAATTCATACTCCATTCCCCATTGCCATAATCTCGTACGGTAAATGAAAGTGAGGTGTAATCAGTCTCATGAACGGAGACTTCAAAATTCCATTCACGTCGAAACTTAATAGACTTCAGCTCAGTAACTGTCTGATTTTGTTGATGGTCACTCATGATTTTGCTCGTAAAAAATAACTTTTCTTGAATCTTTTGTATAGATTCCCAATTATGCTTCCAATGGAAGACGCCACAACTGACAAAAATCACTGAACTCTACTGAGATTAAGGGCTCAAGCACAATGATAAAACCGTTCGGTTAAAACCTACAAATGACGTCATATGTAGGAACGAAATGGAAATGAAATCGATGCTCGCGCCCTCTGCTCTCAGCTGTTGAAATTTGAATTAGGAAACAATTCCTCACGCATACAAACAATTTTTGACAATTTTCAATTATCCATGATTTCCAATCACTTTGCAGTATTTAGCTTTATTTTGCACACAATGTTTCACTTGTATTCCACGGTAAATAGTCGTCATTAACGCAGTTCAAGTCCACAGTCCCTGTTCAGTCCGGTTTCATGTTCCTATCGATGACGTCATTTGTAGGTTTTAACCGAACGGTTTTATCATTGTGCTTGAGCCCTAACTCAATGGCAAAATTGACAACATTGGCACATTGTTGAACTGACCAAAGATCGATCTTACAAAATGGACCCGAAGCTGAAATTGACATGTTATCCTTTAAAACCGAATATTCCCGAACATTACTGAAGATCCCTCTTTGGCTGTTTCGGCAATAATTTTGATGACTTACTGCAATCTCTTATTAGAAACACTCATTCTTCGAATGGACCGATGAGAGAGAGAGGGATGACTGCAATCGCATTTACATCTTTCGATTGCAAAAAGCAGGAACGAAATTCCACGCGTTATAAGATAATTTATAGAAACTCCTAATTTTGCTCATGGCAAAAAGCATTGTCGGAAGTTATTGACTCATTCAATGATGTTTAGGAACACTAAATCAAGTTCAAATTTGAAATGGAAACGGGAAGCTCAATTGAAGCATATTATGAACGAGAAAATATAAGTGCTGAGAGAAAATAATTCAATTGTAAATCGATTTTCTTGACTTCAATGTTGATACAGAATGAATTATCATTTTTTTGGAGCAATGCAACTAGTGAGCTCTCAGCTATATTGCCGCAGCAATATAGCTAAAATGGCAAAAATTTCCAACGCTCCAAAGTTAGAGAACGTTCCGAAGTTTGATCAATTTGTCCCGTATCTGGATAGAATGACCTCTGCCGGAGGCAAAATTATGAGGTTTCATAAGGTTATGGAACTTCAAAAAACAAGTTGGTGAATATCGTTGAAACGAATGGATTGAGAAAAAATGCCAAAAGAGCTTGTTTGAAGACAATTTAATGGTCTTCAAAGAAGGTCTCCTAATAAATTCTCGTGAACCCCACCGTTTTGAAGATATTTTCAAAATAATCTTCGAGCGACTGTTATATTATTGTAATTACTGAGATGTGTGTGTGTTGTGGCATCAGTTTTACGAAGTAATTGATTTAAAACATCATGGAATTTTACATTAATTCGAACCAATAATGAAGAAAAAATTGCCTGAATATTTTGACCTACTTTAATGGCAATAAACAATAGAATACACGGAAAAAAAATTATTTTGCGATTTGTTTGGATTCTTTCAAAGAATAATTATATTTTATCAAAATTAATAACAAAATAAAAAATCATCAAGATCGCAAACAATAGAAAGAAAAACAGAAATGGGTATAAATGCATGCATACGTCAATGTTTTCGTAGAAACTGGATAGTAAAAAATATAAGAGTAATTTGATTATCGTAATGTACATGAATAATAGTTCTAATTTCACACAATTAGGCCGGAACAAAAAGCCTCAGGTTAATGAATCAGTATTTGTCTCGAGCAGCTACGGCCGGATGACCTAATGGTTGGAGCCATAGCAAAGAAGAAGAAGAAGATGTCTCGAGCAGCTCAACAGCCAGCCTTGGATGATCTTTCTTCAGATTTTCATAGTCCTCACTGCTGAGTACTTCCTTCATATGGAACTTGATGAAACTGAGAACTTCTGCTTTCAATTGTGGAGCAGAGTACCGATCAGCTATTACCAGAATCTCTGCAGCAGTATTGGCATCGATATTTTGATGCAGCGTTTCCTCGCACATTGCCTTTAGCTTTTGTAAATCGTATCTGTCAGCAGCAGTGAAAAGATCAATGGCATTATCCTTCAAATTCAAGACTTCGTCTGTGTAGATGAATCGCAAGATTTGCTCAAAAATGTCTGCATCCAAATCTGTTATGTCAACATTTTTAGTAATAGTTTCCTTCATGTTATTCCTAAACATGGCAGCAAAAACGGTGCTACGTGCCGTTAAAATGAGTTAGTGAGCATGAAACTTTCTGTCAGTAAGAGTGAATGTCACATCTGCAGTGGCTTCATCATTGTACAATGCTCCAAAATCATGAGCGAGATCGTAGTTTGGTAAATTAACTTGAGATTCATTACTTGCTGGTGACAGAGACTTCAATTCAGCCTCAGAGATTATTTGCACTGTGTTAAGAAAACGCCTCATACGTTACAATGTAGAAAAATTTATGAAAGATTGAAAGCCATTTTCTTCTCTCAAAAGGCCAATATAATGCTTCAAGATGGAATGTTCAGGAGATAAACGGTTATAAACTTTGAAAGTTAAGTCAATTGAAAATTTCTTTGGTTTCTCATCTTGGTACAAATATAATGAACAACAGTGACCAGTACCTGAGGTAGCACTCAATTTCATTCTCCATTCCTCTTTACCATAATCTTGTAAAGTAAATGGGGATGAAACGTAATACCTTTTAGAATCGACTACTTGAACATTCCAAATACGCCGAAACTTGATCAACTTTGCCACTGTCTGATTGTGTTGATGGTCACTCATAATTCTGTTTTTGAGATCACAATTGATAATAAATGACTAAGCTCTGATGAAAATGAACTATAATCCATTTTTCTTTTTTCCCAATGCTTTTTCTTGGGTATGGGTGAGAGACCAAGTCTCATTTGACACTACAGTTGAATTGTCTGACAATTATTTTTTCGGGAGGCCCAAGTTGTATCTATAGGAGACTAGCTAAAGGATTACTTTTTTGGATGACTCGAACCCTACCTGACCTGAGTTCAAGCTGGATTATCCTAAGTAATTTTTTCGGTAATCGTACTATAAATGGCAAATTTGATGACGTTGATGGCTCCAGCCTGGGTAGATGATAATCCTGCCCAGAACAAGAGAGAGAGAAGGGAGAAAATGACAACGAGGACCACCGAGAAGGGCGCACTTACATCTTCGTTTTATTTTGCAGTGTTAGAGCGATTCCACACGGGAAGCTAATGTCATTTACTGTGATTCAATGCGAGATACTTCAGAAACAATTTGATGAAAATGTATGAAACTATTGGGCTTAGGGGGAAAAGTCAGAAGAGCTATTCGGTAGAGAATTTTGTGAGCTCCGAAAAGCAATGCTTATATTGGTGTATTACTGAAACTTGCTTTCGTTGTGACATCAGCTTTACAAAGTAATTTTCATAGAAAAATCATAAAATTTAAATGAATGCAGGAAAATGATGAAAGAATTATGAGAATGTTTCCACCCATTTCTAATATTATGAAGTAACAAAGTGTTTAAACAAGAATTTTTCTTTCGTAATTTATTTGTATTTTCTCAGAAAATAATTATATTTTATCAAGATCATAAACAATGTAATGGAAAACTAAGAGATAGTATAAATGAATTAATACATTTTTTCTGGAAGCTAGATAATAAAAGATATGAAAGTAGTTTGATTATCGTAATCACCATAACTAGTAATACCAATTTCACACAAGTTGTTCAGAGGATAGAAGCCTCAGCTTAATAAAGTAGCAACTGCTTCAAGTAGCTCAACAAACAATCCTGGATGATGTTCCTTCAGATTTTTATAGCCCTCAGTTCTGATAACTTCCTTCATGTGAGACTTGATGAAACGGAAAGCTTGTGCCTTCAATTGTGGAGCTCTGTGCCGATCAGCCATTACCACAATCTCTGCAGCACTCTCGACATTGACATTGTGGTACAGTGTCTTCTCGCAAATTGCCTTGAGATTTTGTAGATCGTATTTATCAGCAGCATCAAGAAGATCAATGGCATAGTCCTTCAAATTCGGGATTTGGTCTGTGTAGATGAATCGCAAGACTTGCTCAAGTATATGTGCATTTAAATCAGTTATATCAACATTCTTGGTGATAGTTTCCTTCATGTCATTCCTGAACATGGCGGCAAAAACTGAGCTACGTGCCGTTAAAATGAGTTTGTGAGCATGAAACTTTTTATTGGTGACAGTTAATGTGACATCTCCAGTTGTTTCATCATCGTACAATGATCCAAAATCATGAGAAAGATCGCGTTCTGGTATATGAAATTGAGATTGTATATTGACTGGTGCTGGCTCGGGTGGTAGGGGCGTCAATTCAGCCTCACAAACGGTATACACCATGTTGCCAATAGGACTCTTGGCTGCAATGACTTCCAGTGAATGAAAATCGATAAAATCTGGGAATTCATTGCATCCTTTCAAAGAGCTCGAGTAATTCTTGGAGAAGGAATATCCAGGAGATGAAGGTATACGAATTTCAAACGTTAAGTCGATCGTAAATTCTTTTGGTACACCATACAAGGACAATCGTAATGCATAACTACAGCCAATCTCTGTCAAATACATTGCCCATTTCTCATTGCCATAATCGTGTACGATGAATGAAGGTGACTGGTAAGAGTATGCACTTTTGGAAAATTGAAAATTCCAATCACGTCGAAACTTGATAGACTTTAGCTCTGTTACTGCCTGATTTTGTTGATGGTCACTCATAATTCCGTTCTTGAAAAATAACTATTCTTTAATCTTTTTTATATGTTCCCAATCAGTTTCAAATGGAGGAATTCACAATTGACAAGAAAAAATTGAACTCTGTTGTGAACCAACTGAATGACAAAATGGCTGAGGTTGGTGTAACCTTCTTCTTCTTCTTGGTTTATGGCTCTGAGTACGAGCTCATCCGGCCGTTTGGCGTAACCTTGGTGACTGACCTAATCACTTATTAGACGCACTCGCTTTTCAAACGGTCCAATGGGGAAGAGAAATTCCCCCCCCCCCCCCCTTCTTTCAATTCCACCTCTATTTCAATATCCAAAACGACGGAGTGTCGGCGCTAGTTTCCAGCCCAAAACGAGAGAGAGAGAGAGGAGAACTTCGAGAAGGGTGCTCTTATGTTTTCATTTTGTAGTTTTAGGATATTTCGAAAAACAATTTGGTGAATATCGTTGAAACGATTGAGTTTAGAGAAAAATATTTTTTTTTTATTTTCAAAGAGAATTTCATGGATCTCAAAACAAGTTTCGCTATAAATCTTCGTAAACTTCACTGTTCAGAAGATATTTTCGAAATGATTTACAAGTGTTTGTTATATTAGTTATATAACTAAGTCACTTGAATTCCATGGAAAAATGACAAAATTCACATGTATTGAAAAAAATGACGAAGGAATAATTGTATGAATATTTTCACCTATTTTTAATGTTGATAATAATAAAATGCTTTGAAAAAAAATTATTTTTTGATTTATTCAGATTATTTTCAAAAAATAATTGTGTCATCAAGATCGTAAACAATGAAAATGAAAAACTAAGAAATAGTATAAATGTATGAAGAAGTTCTTTGTGGGAATTGGATAACAGAAAATACATAAGTAGTTTGAGGATGTACTACCGCTATTAGTCATTTCTATCTTTTTTTTTTAAGATCCCTCACAAACCATCAATCGAATTGATCCGAAGAAATAGAACGTTTTTCGCTGGCATTATTATTCATCAGTTCGCAAAGTTTCATTACTGTACGTCGATGTTTCTGTTTTTTTTTTGCAACGTTCCGGGAATTTCCATGAAAATGCAGAAAAATGAGTGTATGCTAATGAAACTTTGCGAGTCAATGAATGATGATGCCACTGATGAACGTTATATTCTGGCGCATCAATCAGATTAATTGTTTGAAGGAAATCCCCCAAAAATTATGAAAAATGGCTAAGAGCGGTAGTATATCTTTAAGTATCGTAATGAACGTAACTAATAATCCAAATTCCACTCAAGATGTTCGAAAAATGAAATCTTCAGTTTGGTGAAGTAGCAAGTGCTTCAAATAGCTCAATAATTAATCCTGGATGATGCTCCTTCAGATTTTTATAGCCCTCGCTTTCGATTGCTTCTTTCATGTGGGATTTGATAAAACGGAAAACTTGGGTCTTCAATTGTGGAGCTCTGTGTCGATCAGCCATTACCAGAATCTCTGCAGCCTCCTCAACATTGACATTTTTGTACAGCGTCTGCTCACAGACTGCCTTGAGCTTTCGTAGATCGTATTTGTCAGCAGCATCAAGAAGATCAATGGCATTGTCCTTCAAGTCCGGAATTTGGTCTGTGTAGATGAATCGCAAGATCTGCTCAAGTATGTCTGCATCTAAATTCTTTATATCAACATTTTTGGTGATAGTTTCCTTCATGTTATTCCTAAACATGGCAGCAAAAACTGAGCTACGTGCTGTCAAAATCACTCTGTGAGCATGAAACTTCTTATTGGCGACAGTTAATGTAACATCTGCAGTTGTTTCATCATTGTACAATGATCCAAATTCATGAGAAAGTCCGCATTCTGGTATATGAAATTGAGGTTCTATATTTACTGGTGAAAGAGGCTTCAATGGCTTCAATTCAACCTCACAAATTATATGCACCATGTTGTCAATGGGATTCTTGGCGCGTATCAATGTATCAAGAGTTATGAAAGATGGGAAGCCATTTTCTTGTTTCAATGGGCCCGAGTACTTCTTCGTGAAGCCATGAGCAGGAGATGAAGGGATAATAACTTTGAGTGTTAAGTCAATCGAAAATTCTCTCGGTTCATCATTCAGGCACAAATATAATGAGCCACGCTGATATGGTGCAACACACAACTTCATACTCCATTCCTCATTGCCATAATCTTGTATGGTAAATGGGCATGAAGCCTGAACCTTAATGAATTCGTTTACTTTAAAAGGCCAATCATAGTGAAACTTGATAGATTTTAACTCCGTCACTGCCTGATTCTGTTGGCCACTCATGATTCCGTTCTTCGAAAATAACTATGGCTCAATCTTTTCAATATATTCTCTTCTTCTTTATGGCTCTGTCTCTATTGAGAATATCCGGCCGTTAATATATTCTCAACTAAACTCCAAGTGAAAGGCGTCACAATCGACGAAAAACAAGTGAACTCTACTGAGAATCTTCTTCTGTTTTGGCTCTGACTGTAGTAAGTCATCCGGCAGTTGCACTGAGTATCAACTAAATGGCAAAATTGATAAGATTGCCGTAACTTTGGTGACCAACCGGAATCTCTGGGAGCTTTTCCACAAGGAAATTAGTCGATACAGTGTGACACGGTGACGCTGTTTTGGTATTTAATTTGCAGAACACGGGTGCTAAGACATATGGATAACCTCTTTTCTGTGCTGTACCGGACGACACAGTGTGACACGGAATTTGATTTTTGGAAAGCACCCTCTTAGGCCGCGTTGCGAATCGCGCTCAGAGCACGAACACTGTACAGTTTCTGTCACGGTAACTGTACAAAATTCGCGCTGTGAGCTGCTTTTAGCACAATTCGGACCGCGGCCTTATTAGACGCACTTACTTTTCAAACGGGCCAATAGGAAAAAGGGCTCTCTGCAACGGCATTTGCATTCTCCGACTCCAAAAGTCTCTATTTCTTTAAAGATCCCCCTTCCCGCCACTTTAATATTAGAGACGACAGAGTGGCGGTGTTAGTGTCCACAAATTCACCGTTCGCGGAATTACTCCCTGCCCCCTCCACTACCCGCGACTGGCAGCAAGCCATTCGACCACGTACTAACACACAAGAATCACACGAATCATATGTATTGTCGTACTAACGAAAGAATCGACTCACGAGGCGTGCCGAAGCCAAAATTAATTTAGTGGGGCACGGCAGCCGAAGAAAAACGATGTCGATCCTTTCGCTAGTTCTACTATATATATAACTGTCGTCACACAATACCGACACAAACAGACACAACGTGGCATTATCCACGACAATTTTATTTCATACTTGCGTGGCTGTTTCGTATAATTTTTAGACAAAAAACAGGTAAAAAGAAGGAGAGGAAACGATCGATTAGCAATTTATATTTTTCCCTCTATTCTTCTGATTAACTTCATGAATTTCTCAGATAATGGCAATTCATTCCGATAAAGAAGTGCATTTGTTTTCACTCCAATTGGAAGAACAGTGATAATACAATTTTTTCGTTCATCGGAAAAATAGTTCAAGTTCTTATAATAGGTTACGTTGTCTAGAGATGAACGTAACATACTCGTCTAGTTTCATAGTTTCGAGTTATTCAATACAGACAGAATAACAGTCTGTATTAAATTTGTTAAATCACATTGAATCTGCTACATGATTCTCAAAAAAAAACATTAAGAAACGTGTGTCCATTAGTCTTCGGTGAGTATACATATGTTTTCCAATGGTCTATTAAATTAAATATACTATTTCAATTAATCAAATGGACTTGTATTTTTAAGGTTGAAAAAATCATTATCACGATGAAGAGGAAAAATGAGAGGCAAAGTGTAATGGAGAATGGCCAGGAAGAGCTCACTGGAGCTCATGAGCATGGTGACATTCGTGGGGATGAGGGCAACATTGCTCTCTTATTATTTTTATATTTACTTCAGGGAATACCCCTTGGATTATGCAGTGCAATTCCAATGATACTACAAAATAGACATGTTTCGTATAGACAACAGGTATGTGTTTCATTATTGTTTTTTATTTTCTGAAATTTCTGATGTATTGATCTCAGAATTGAGTTTAATTGAATTTCTCTTATATTCACGAATATTTATAAGAATCCGAAATTTTCAGATAAATTAATTTAATTTTGTTATCAGTTTTTTTTTCAATATCTCGAAATCTGAACGAGACTGAACGATTTTGCTTTGATTATTTTTATTGTGTGAAATTTCGAACATTAAAAAAAAGAATTAGGGGAAAGTCGCTCTATCGTGTTTAAATATTCTCAATAAGCTAATCGAATAAAATCAATTTGTCTGATAACTAGGCAGATATCTATTTATTTTAATTTCCAATATTTTTTTTTGTCCAGGCTGAATTTAGTTTTGTACAGTGGCCGTTTTCATTGAAACTCCTTTGGGCACCAGTTGTAGATGCAATTTTTTCTCAAAGATTTGGAAGACGTAAAACATGGCTCATACCCACTCAATACACAATGGGTTTATTCATGCTGTATCTTTCTGGACATGTTCAGCATTGGCTCAATGACGATGAGCAGGGGCCAAGTATTGGATTACTTACTGCATTATTTTTTGCTTTGAATGTTCTCGCCGCTACGCAGGATATTGTTGTAGATGGATGGGCATTAACCATGTTGAAGAGGTAATGGTCACTTGAATTTGAGTTTTAAATACGAAATTAATGAATTAAGTGTAAAAAGATGTTCCTGATTTTTCTTCTCCTGCCAATATCTTTGGAGTGAGAGAATTTACGAAAATTTATCAAGAGACCTTTTTTAGAGTAGAAATTTTTAATTTTTTTTTTTCCATAAATCTACTCGTTGCGAAGGTATCTCCGAAAGAACCTGTGCGAAATATCTTGATTTCATTCATTAATTTAATTGCAGGAAAAATGTAGGATATGCTTCCACCTGCAATAGCGTTGGACAAACCGCAGGATATTTTTTGGGTTACGTGCTGTTCATGGCTCTTGAATCTGCAGAATTTTGCAATGCTTATCTCCGATCTACACCCTCGGAAGATGGATTGATTACATTGCCTGGTAAGATAGTTCTTCAAGTCCTTCACTTTCGAAGTTCTCGAAAGTGGGCAAGGGCTTAGATGTGGACAAGGGCTCAAGAAAACGTGATTCGAATAATTTTCTAATCTTTTCTTGTATGTTCCAGGTTTTCTGTCATTCTGGGGATGGGTATTCATCTTTTGCACAACAATAATAGCACTCACGAAACATGAAGTCGATGAGAAACATCGTCAAACTGATGATTTGTGGAAAGATATCAAGCATTCATATCGTTTACTCTGGGGAACAATGAAGTTACCGACTATTAAAACAACTGCTCTCATTCTTCTCACTTGCAAGGTAATCCATTAATCTTATCGGAGATGAATCAGTAGTGAAGTGGTAAAACAGGATAAGTCAATTTATTTTTGTCTATAGTTTTTTTTTCAAATATCTCGAAAACTAAATGAGATAGAATGATTCTTCTTCGATCTTTTTTTCTATAGAATTTCAAAAGCTACCAATAAGGTAAGGCGAAATCACTTTATCTCTCTTAATTTCCGTGATATTTCATTGTGAATGATCACAACGATAAATAAACTAGTCTTCTCTTACTTCTTCACTACTGAAATAATTATTCGCACGTGTAGATCTAATTTAATCGATAATTTCCTGTCTCCTCATTTCGTTATTAAATTAATTTTTCATTTTATCAGATTGGATTCTCGGCATGCGATGCAGTAACTGGGTTGAAACTAATCGATTTCGGTGTACCGAAAGAGAAAATTGCACTCATGGCGGTCCCATTGATACCACTGCAGATTGTCTTGCCACTAGCTATATCAAGATACACCGTTGGTCCCAGGCCAATGGACGTATTCCTCAAAGCAATGCCATACAGACTTGCCTTCGGTCTCGTTGCTGTAGGACTAGTATGGATAACACCTTCCTTCATTCATAATGGCGAAGTGTCGCCCTATTACTTTGTTCTTCTTGTATCATTATACGTGTTTCATCAGGTAAAACGTCAATTCTATTATCATCGAAATAATCGAAAAAATGCACATGACATGGAAAATAGCAGATATTTAATATCTTGATTTTTAGGTTTTTTTTTAGCAAATAAATTATATGAAAAAAAAATATATATGGACACGTAGAAAATTGAAAAAACTATGTGTGCAAATTATAACTGCAAACTATAAGTGTAATGTTTGAAGAAATTGTTCTTTTATACTAATTTATTAGTTTAAAGAATTCAAAAAATTCTTAGATGTGTACTACTTCCATTATCATGAAATGAACGACCTGAATTCTCTAATGTCTTTTATTTTTTCATGGGATTACAGATAGCAGCAAGCAGTATGTTCGTAGCTTGTATGGCGTTCTTCGCCAAGGTCAGTGATCCTGCTGTTGGTGGAACGTATATGACGTTTTTAAATACACTCTGTAATCTTGGTGGTAATTGGCCAGCTACTGCTGCTCTTTGGTTTGTCGATGCACTAACGTGGAAATCGTGCAGCAGTGATGCTAATAATGACTGCAGTACCATTGCTGAAGAAGAGGTATTTTTAGAAAAAATTTATTTTTATTAATGGAGAGAATAAGGGATAAAAGGAGAATATCGATGAATTAGGAAGACGCATTGTAAAATCGAATGTTGCATAAAAATCTTCCACCTTCTAATACTTTTTCTTCTTTTCTTATATTGCAGCAATGCGCAATAACTGGAAAATGTGTCACCTTACTGGATGGGTATTACCTCGAGAGCATCGTCTGTGTAATCATTGGATTCGTATGGTTTAGATGGGGCAAGAGGAAAATTAATTATCTCCAAGAGAGACCAATGAGGGAGTGGAAAGTCGTACTTCATGAGAGTTAACAATTATTGACTGTCTAGATTTCTATTTACAATTAATTCATCCCGGTTATTAATTCGGATTCTTGCTGCTTTTTTGAAATAATCTCAATTTTAATAAAAAAAGAGTCAATTTATTTAAAGTTACTGATTTTGTATATAAGATGTTTGATATTGGTATTTGGAGATGAAAAAAAAAGAAAAATCCATAATCAGCACAACATTAAATTTTAAGGAATGAAAACAAAGTATTTTGCAGATAGCAATTATGATAAAATTGATCTATTTATTTTCAATTCAAAATCATTCCATGATTCTTTTTTCTATTGTTTTCAGAACTTAAATTTTGTGAGAATAAAAAATGTACATAGATTAATATTATTTATGGAATTATCAAATATTTCTTTACCTTTGTCATCATTATAATTGGGAAGTTAGAGGAATTTTCGTAAGAAGAAAAATGTAATTACAAAAAATTCTCTCAAGTCAATAAAAAAGAAACACGTGATATTCATCAAATTAAATATATTTTCTTTAGAACTTTACAACATCAATTACAGACCGACCAAGCGAGGATTCGGACAATTAGGCCTAGTATCTAACATAAAATATATATTAAATTGTTTAACATCATTGGTAATTTAGCTAATTACTAGTATTTCTTATTTCTGAGGAAAAATATAGAAAATTTGATGTCTATTGTACGCTCAGCGACTGTTAAATGATCAATCGAAATCTAGTGATTTTAATTAAGAAAAATGCAGTCTTCACTCTTCTTCGATAGAACAAACATCATAAAAGATTTTATGTTTTATTAAAACACTCATTGTGCTTTACTTTTTTATCAACTGAATAATTTGAGGAAAAATAATTCAACAGTTTGTAGAAAATTAACGATTGTACGATTCACTGGCTAAAATTGGTTGTTTATCAGTATTTCGTTGTGATTGTGATCGGTTGGGTTTAAATCTTAAACCGGATGTCCATTTACTACGATTTTGTGCCTGTTCTGCCTCGAGGGTTGTCATGAGAACAGAATAAGAGTTTGAGCCAGTTGCCTCATTGCTGTGGTGAATTCCGTAGAGGAAATAGATGAACATTCCTGATAAATAGAATTAACGTTAACTATTGATTTCTTTAACGAATTTATTTTTCGTTGTTTTTTTAGATATCTTGGAAACTAAGCGAGATAGCGAAATTTCGGTAGAAACCTTTTTCGTAGCTCTAATTCCGATCTACAAAAAGGAACTTACGGAAATTCCTCTTACTCCATTATTTTCCTATTGTTAACAGGTATTTAAGAAAAACAAATTCCAAGTGACCAATAAAAATCTCACCGATAAACATCCAGATAAGAAAACGGAACCACGTCAGGATACGCAAGTGACTGACCAGCAGAATATTGGTGGAAATGCTCGCAGCAGGTATCCAGGGAACGAGGGGAACACGAAACTTATCATTGACTGCAGGAGCCTGCTCGTGTGCGCTGATAACCAGAAGACTGGCTATCGTTACGAGGAGCATGTAAACGTAGAGTATATCATCCCACCATGTTTCCATATGCATTATCGAGAGAATGCAGAGACAGGCACAGCCACCAGCGTAGATTATCACAGCAGCAACTACAGCTGTACCAGGCTCCCAAGTACCAATGATATTTGCGAGCCATGAGAATCTTTTCTTCAATCGACCGATTGGATTCACAGTCTCGCATTCCAGGATCTAAGAATTTTTTAAAAAATCATCCGTGAATTTTCGAATCTCTGAAATATTTTGTTGTTTCTTGAGAATATTCCAGAAGAAAAAACGCCAATACTTACATCAGAATGATCGGGCGAAGACGAGCCAGCAATGCTACTGCTAGTAGCCGACGACTCACTCGCAGGTGACTCCAACTCGCTCGTCTTGGTCTTGACAATCTGCGGAATTCCGTCAAAGCTCTGATAAGGCCTGTACCTCAGCACAATGACACTAGCCGACACAATAGTATAAGCTAGGAATGTCCCAATGGACATGAACTCCACCAGATGCTTCAGGTCAAACAGCAGCGCGATGATGGCACTCATGATTCCGCTGATGGCGAGTGTAAGCAATGGAATCTGTGTTCGTTCATTGACCTTCGCGAGGAATGAGAAGAGAAGTCCATCGCTGGCCATGGCATACATGATCCTGGGTAATGAGAACAATGATCCAAAGAGGGTAGTCGTCATGCCGCAGAGTGCGCCAATGCTGATGACGTATTTTGCCCAAGTGACGCCTTTGGCTGAGAATGCCTCTGGCAGTGCTGCACTTGGGTGAATGTCCTGATAAGGGACAATGAGCGTTAGCATTCCGCTGAGAGAAACGTAACCGACTGTGACAATAGCCATTGACAGAGCAGTCGCCTTTGGAATGCTGCGGCTAGGCTCTCGTGCCTCTTCCCCGGAGCTGGCGATAGAGTCGAAGCCGACGAACGCGTAAAAGCAGCTTGCCGCACCGGCCAGAACACCAGTGACTCCATAAGGAAAGAATCCCCGATCAACCTGAGTCCAGTTGTTGAAATCGGCATATTGTATCCCCAGACCAATGACAAGGAGTATCACAGCAAGATTGACCAGCGTCAGTGCTGAGTTCATTTGCGCGGATGCTTTGACGCCACATGCGAGAAGAAGTGCGTAAACTAGGCAGAGAACCGCAGCCACTGGATCAGGTACACGTGCTAGAGGTTCGCCCATTTCAACGCCAGACAACATTTGCTGAGTGAAATTACTCAGTGCACCACCAGACAGGGAGTCAACGTAGCCACTCCAGGCTCTCGCCACTGACGCCGCACCTATCATGTGCTCCAGGATTATGTTCCAGCCGATCACGAACGCCCAGAATTCACCAACTGAAACGTAGGTGTAGACGTAGGCGCTTCCTGCTTTTGGAACACGCGCACCGAATTCGGCGTAGCAGAATGCAGCGAGGAGAGAGGCAAGACCAGCTAGGAGGAAGCTGAGGATGACTGCCGGTCCAGCGGTCTCGTGGGCGACGCTGCCGGTGAGGACGTAGATGCCAGCGCCTACCATGTGCCCAACACCTGGAAATTTTTTGAAGTTCAAGTATTAATTCAAGAGGGCCAATTGAGTCTACGAAAGAGTTTTTTGGGGGTAGTTTGGGAACGATGAGGTTCAGGAGATTCTAACACATGAGCTTTTTTGTAGCTCATTAATTTTTTCACGGGAAAGGTCTTCTGGATATTTTCTCCGAATTCGTGCGTTTTGGAGATATTGGACGGAAGAGGTAAAAGAAGACAACTGATCTTTGTGACCATTTCAAATAAGATATCACGGAAAATAAGCGAGATGAGGTGATTTTTCCCTAATCCTTTATGGAGCTCTCGAAATTCTCCACGAAAAATAATGAGAGTAGAATCATCCTATCTCGCTCAGCTTTCGAGATATCCGGAAAAAATCGACTCATCCTGTTTTAGCTCTTCACTGCTAGATTTTTCTCCGGTCTCCTTTTATGATTGAATTTTTGCGAATTTTTCTACTTCTAAATAATGATTTAACACTTAATTTCTATTCTTACCAAGCAGAGTAATATCGAATGTCGTCAAACATCGTTTTAGCGGTGTTTCCATAGTATCACCATCTAATCGTTTAGTTCGATTCATTTTCGAGCACATTCCCGACATCACATGGCCCAGGATCATTCTCCTGACCGATGGCATTGTGCCTGAAAATTTAATTGAAATTTTAAAAAATCAATAATTAATATTTCAGGTTGAAACAGCTGTCTATTCCACGTGCTATTGATTTGACACAATTCCACCACAGCACCCTTATCACGAAACAAGAAGAATCACAAAATTCATTGAATTTATTCAAGTTTTTACCTGCTCTCTGGAGATGAAGTACCTTGCTATTGAGACGTCAGTACATTCGGTGCTTTTCACTATTGTATTATGATATTCTAAGCATGGGGAGAATGACGAATTGACAGGAACTCGCTGACGCGTGGGTGGTCTCCACTACGCAAACTCCAGTTGATACGTTCGATCGATCAACTCTCTTTAGAGTTATCATTCTGCTCGTGTGCTGGAGTTTAATTAATGGCGCGCTTACTCAATTTACTTCATCACTTTGATTTCATAGTTCGATGATTCAATTACTCAATGGTGTGTTAAATACTTGCCTCCTTCATAAATTGATTTAGTTTTTTTCAAATAAATCATGAAAATCAATTTTCGTCATATAAATAAGAAAAATGAAATTTTACAGGTGGTACATTTTATTTATTTCAATTGTTTCATGAGGAGCATGAAAGAACATCGGAATTTTCTCACAGCCTCTTCTTACTTCATTTAACTCTAGATTGGTCAACCTATGAGCATGGCACCGCGCTCCGCTGTTTTCATTTTTTTGTGATCAATCGGTTGAGTGGAAAACTCTGAAAAAAATTTGAATTTCCTCGTTGAAGTGTTTAAGAAACTATAATATTTTATAAATTACGTATCCTGCAATTTTGGGAGAGAAATAAAATAAATTATAGGAGCTGGTAAAATTCTTCCAATGCTAAATGGAATTATCCGGTGAGCAACGTTGGCAAAAAAAACGCTAAACGCGCTCGGGCAGTGTTCCTGACGGCTTTGCAGCCACTCTGGAAACACTATGAGAATATTGTGTAATCATGCTGGAACCAACATATTTCCAGAGTGTTTTTGTTCCATTTGTACATCGAGTTTCCATGATGTTCCCAGAGTGTTTCCATAATGTTTCCAGAGTTTGTCCATAATATTTCCAAAGTGTATCAGCCCGAGACAAAATTCTTTGCGGAAATCGTAACCGAATATAGGATGAGAGTTCGGTAAAATCTCCTGTGATTCTCCTCGCTCCACCCCCACTTCATATCTTTTTTTTTTCACCAGCACCGCCGCAGCCAGGATTAATGCATACGATGTTCCATGGAAATTTTCATTTTTTTTTCTCAGTACTTGATGAAGCGAAAAAAAAGGTAAAATGATATCAACAATTTTTTCTACTATGCGAGACTAATCGCATCAATTACGTTTAAAGTTGCGAGATAATTTTTCGAATATTCTCATACAATTTATTTTGATTCTTCATTCAGTACATCCGATGTCTTTGATTGGGAAGTCCAGGAGATGTGAAATAAAAATCAATTAAAATCAATCCTCATATTATTTACATCCACATTTTTATTGATTACATGCTCGAACTGGTATTTTCCGATGAGTCTCTTCTAAAATTGATTTATGCGAAAAAATTCATTGGAATTAATGGCAATGCCATTTTTTTCCTACATTAATTGCACGTGTCTTTTTTATGACACAACGTGATCGAAGATGCAGACCTTGGTCTCTGAAAACTATATAAGGAAATCTACTTGTTTTTCTAATTACAGTTCTGTTGTAAATTGTATCGAACATCATGTTCACTGCAATTATTCTCGTTATTTGTCTATCGGGTCTCGTTCACTCGAATGAACTCTCCTCAGGTGAGCAGAGAAATTGAATGAGAAATTGATTTTTATTTGCTAGTGTTACATCAAGAAATGGAATTTTTCAGATTTTCCTGTGAGATTATGCTCAAGAGATGCTGACAATTTTGAAGAGTGCACGAAACGCGCAATCGAAGAAGCATGGCCACGTCTAGTTTCTGGTAAATATTTCTTTCTCATATCAACTATAAATCGATCAGGCTGTCTATTTATTCACGAAATCAACTGTCATGCACTGAGAGAATTTTTCGGAGTCTGGAGCTAAAAAAGTATGGTAGAACAAGGCCATGACTATAAATATATTAGTAGTACCTATTTTGGTGTAGTACAACAATTTTCATTCTGAGAATGAATTTTCTTGAGTTCAAGTAGAATTATCAGATAGTTATCATAAATATAATTCTTTGATTCTCAGTCGTATGCGGATTTAGTTATGGCAACTGAATTTAGCGATTTAGTTATATCGACTGCGGATTTAGTTATAGCAATTGATTGATTTCGCGGTCAATTGTATGATTAAGAATAGCCCCCCAGCACGGTTATTCTAGTTTTCTTTTGATAAAATGAATAAAAAAAAAAAAAAAAGAATTCGGTCTAGTAATTCTCGAGATAGTCCAGGCGGCCACCCATCCAAGTACTGACCAGATCCAATACTGCTTAACTTCGGTGATCGCCTGGAGTTCTCTCGTTGACTGCTGCTAATCTGAAACATATAACTATTTCGATCCTCATTGCGCCTTTTAGGGTCTTTGAAAAAAAAAAAAAATAATAATGAATCGAATTTATAATAATAATCAATAATAAATCTAAAATAGTGATTTCGCCTTACATTGGAGACGTAAGGTCGAAATAGGGTGAAATGAAGGTGAGATTCTGGCGGGACTTCTTGGACATCAAAGAAATGTGCATGGAAAGTAAGTTGGAAGTCAAAATGTAGGGTGAACGAGCCCAAAAATTTTGACTTGGGATATAATTTTAACTTACTTGTATAAATTCTTGGATTTTTTCTTCACTTTGTGTATTATCACTATCAACAAAAATAATTACAATCGTTCAGCTATGAATTCATGCATTCTGAGTTATCCCGGTCCAAAAATCCTTTTCAACGTATAGATTATAATATAGAGATCATCAACGGAACTAAACATCTATAACAATAAGAAGTCCCGACGGAATTTAGCTGAGAGGACTTTCTGGAGTATTTCATGTGTCCTAATTCAATATAGCAGTCCTGATTAGTAACCTCAACAGTATGATTATGTGTGCCATTACTAATTGTATAGTTCGTTTCGACCATGACTAAATAATAATGCAATCGGAATTAAACACGAGCCATCTCCGCAACTATCCGATGCACACTATCAATAGATAGTCATGCCCGTATGAAAAAATCCCCTCAGTGTGTAACCACGGTGCAACTGCGATGCAATCGCATCATGATCAAATCACGGTCGATTTCGGGGAAAAATTGACTGTCCGGTTGCATGATTCTTCAGGGTGAGAGATAAAGAGTTCATGAGTTCCGTCAGGATTCTCTCGTAAATATCTTGAAAACAAGTAGATTTAAGGGAATTCGTGAAGAGACCTTTTTGTAGGCCGTGAAATCCCACAAAAAAGTCTCTTGATAAAATCTCCAAAGCCCACTTCCTCCGAAGATATTTGCGAAGGAATAATAGACATTCATTAATTCTCTATTTTTTTCATATAAAGAAGAGCAACCTCGAGACATCCCCATTTTTATGATTGAAGGTATTCCTGATCACAAGATACCACCGCTAGATCCTCTAGAAATCGAGAAATTTGGTGGTACATACGATTTCAATATTCTCAAAGGAGTATTCAACGGGAAAAATTTAGTAATTTATGGATTGTCCAGAACTGAAATCCTGTCATGGGAATTGAAGTTGGAGAACGATCGTTTTCATCTTGAAGCTCAGGTGCACCAGCCAAAACTTTTCATCGAGGGTGAACATGAGTATGACTACGAGAGTTCCTTCTCACCGCCAGTTCATGCAGAAGGTGAGAATGCAGTATTGGAAAAATTGCCTAATTCTCTCGAATTCACGAATTTTCTAAACATTCTGAAGGCAAAATGACGTCTCATTTGTGTTTCTGAGAGATTCTAATGAAAATTATTGACAGGAAACTTCAACAATAGCCTGACCAACGTAACAAGCATGGTGGTTGTGGATGGATCCATAATCGATGATCGAATGGTCCTGGAGAACGTCAGCGTCAGGCCTGAAATTGGTGACATGAAGATGTGGGCCTCTGACTTATACAATGGTGATAAAGAAATGAGTAAGTTGATAGATTCGAATTTCTTTTTTAGTGAATTCATGTAAAGTACAAGAGAAAAGACATTCTTCTCAACACCTTTCTTTCTTTCTTTCTTTCAGCTGCAGCAGTATTGGCCATTGGCAATACATATTGGAAAGTTTGGCACGATAAGACAATCGAAATTTCGATGAAACCTGTAAACGCTTTCCTGAAGGACTTCCTCAACAATATTCTTGCCACTATTCCGGTGTCCAAGGTCGTCATGTGATTTTTTTAAATCGCGTTTCTGTACGATGAATTGCATTGAATAAGAAAGCCGTTGTAATTCAGTGATAGCATAAAAAAATTAGTTACAGAACTATGCGTATTTAATTTTCCCTCTTTTTTCTCTAGCATAAAAATTCACAGGAAGAATCTGAAAAAAGCAAATTCTCGTCAACGGTTATCGTATGGAAATTCTTTTATAGAATACTCGTTCAAAATATAATCGTTAAAATGATGATAAACTATTTTCCGGCATCGTTCAGTTAGAATTTCATAAGTCAATTAGCATACAGTGTCAACTGCGCATTTGCTGATGTTTAACGAATAGTTGTCCAATTCAATAAATACCAAACGCATTCAATATTCGTTCATTCCATCTGAATTTGTGTTTGAGAGTTAAAGGAATTAGTCTCTGCAGATTGATTTTTTCCCCTCAGGTATGAATTTCATACATTTCTTTTGGATTGCTATTCAGCGTGAGGAAAATTACTGACCTCGGCCTCTAAAAACTATGTGAAGCAACTACGTTCTAATTTTAATAGCATTCCATTTTATTCAAAACTTTCAGCAACCATGTTCTGCTTGATTATTGTTTTTACTATTTCTGCATCAAATATTGGTCAGTCGAATGCAGTACCTACGGGTAAGTATGGGGATTCGATTTAAAAAAATAATCATCTGCTGATATTACATGGAAAAATGGAATTTTGCAGATAAATATTAGAATGTGTGCTCGAAAGATGCGGATGATTTTTCTGAATGCACAAAAAATGCTATTGAAGATGCCTGGCCCCGTATAGTTGCTGGTAATCCTGCTTTTCATCTAGATTTCATATTAAATTCAATAGTGAAGAGCAGTAACAGGATAATTTAATTCTTTCATCGCAATTTTGGGAGGATATTTCGGGAGCCAAACGAGATATCGAATTTGTTTCCGATACTCCAATGATTCTCTTGATTGAATCTATTTAAGAATGAGTGAGAGGTACAATCGGAAAAAAGTTAATTTTTTGTATGAAATCGTAAATGACAATGTATACAAGATAAATGTCTCAAAACTAATTCAATAAGTATTTGGAAAATGTAAGTGGAAAGGAATGTTGTAATTGGAAAATGTTAGGAACGGGATGAGCCCTAGAAACAAAAAAATAAACTGAAACTGGAAAAATTGATACTATTCTTCACATTTATTTAAATTTTCCAAGATTTAAAGGAATGTAAAAAATGGTACCAATTTTTCATTTTTCAATTAATTTCGTGTATCTAGAGCTCATTCTATTCCTCATTAGAATTTTTCGAGATTCACTAAATCAGATTTGAGAATTTCACCTTGTATAAGTCGTTATTAACGATTTTATACAGAAAATGAAATCTTTTCCGATTGTACCTCCCAAACATCCTCAAAAATCGAAGTATGAAATTCACGTTTTCGTCATTCCAGGTATTCCCGAGTATAAAATACCGCCATTGGATCCTCTAGTGCTTGAATATATCAATGGTTCGGTAGATTATATCTTTCTGAATGGCGAATTTGAATTTGAAAATACGTCTATTTCTGGACTCTCGAAATCTAGAATTGAATCATGGAATTTGAAATGGGAAAATGATCATGTACACCTAGAGAGTGAAATATATATACCGAAAATATTTGTCGAAATATCTCAACACAAGTATGAGTACGAGATTCTCAAGGTTCTGAAAGTACATGCAAATGGTGAATAAAATTATTTCAAAAAATGATTTGCTTTAATTCGTAAATTCTATAACCGAATGTTGAAATAGGAATTATTCATAGGATCCAGCACCGATACTGGCACGGATATTGAAGCAAATTTAATTATTGACGGATCAGTTGTTGAAGACAGATTGATTATTGAAAGCGTCAATATTAATTCTCCTAGAATTGGTGACCTGAAACTGTAGTCGACTGATTACTTTAATGGAAACAAAGAAATCAGTGAGTCAAGTGTATTTAAGAGGAGAAAAGTCAGCAGAGGATGAAACGAGATAATTCTGTTTAATATTGGAATTAATTTTAAGATAATATCTTTTGATCTTTTCCTAAACTAGATTAAGACCTATATTTTTATGTTTCTATTGATCTCATTTTGTCTGATTTTTACTGAATATCTTATGTCACTTGGAAGCATCAATAATATAATATTGCTCCTTCATATCTCCTGTTCCAGCTGCAGCAATAGTCCAACTGTACAATTCAATTTGGAGAATTTGGTTCAACGTGGCTACTTTACAGAGACTTGCATTGGAGCCTATTGAGGATGGTTTGAAGGATTTGCTCAATGATATTTTACCAACTATTCCAATATCGAAGCTCGTGAAGTGATTGTGCCAGTCTACCGCATTCAAAAATAAATGATTATCACATTTTTTTCCATTTTCTTTCCAATATCAGTTGATATTAATGGCGTTCAATAGTACCTTTCTCGAAATAACAAAAGGATAAGTATTAAAATAAGAAAGTTATTGGAGTAATTCAGTGAGAAAATGATTGTAGACCTATGATATGTAGCTCTCAAATTGTGATAATCATCAATTAAATTGAATTAAATTACTTTAAATTTTCGCATGTTATTAACTTGAATAAATTTTTTCATAAAAAACTTCTCTTATTCATGAAAAGAATAATTCTCACAAATATCAAGGTTCTTCGATATTCCCTTTTTTCGAATAGGTCGATTCTGCTTTGCCAACAGTTTTTATGAAATATCTCGAAAGCTATGGGAGATAGGAAAAATTTTGCAATTAAATTTTCTCGAGAGAAGGGGATATACTACAATATAAGTAATTACGAAAATTCCCCCATCACCCTTATTTTCCTAGATATTCCTCAATAATTGATTCTACAATGCATTGAGTAGAAACATGAATGGATTTTTTTACTTTGTTTCCATCCAATCATTTCTTTTTAATGAATAATGCGCGAGTTTTTATTGCTGTAATTCATCGAGTTACGTGAAGATACGAGCCTTGGCCGCTAAAAATTACATATTACGAGGTATGTTATCATTCACCCCCTACCACGTAATTTTATGCAAGAAACGCATCTGAATGCAACATAAACTTCATAAAGTCGATGTTATGAATTTTAAGTTACATTTGGATTTGTTTCTTCTCACACTGAACACACGGATTATCATCAAACATGATGCTTTGGTTGATAGTACTGTTCGCAGCTTGTTCATCGGATTTAGTACAATCGAAGCAGACATATCGTGAGTTTTCACCATTTTTTGTGCAAATATAGAGACAATGAGAAAAAATAGAAAATAGTCAAATTCATGCAGAAATAAATTCTTTTCCAGTCACGTCTGTGGAACCATGTCGAAAGGATGTGGATGATTACGTAGCATGCTCGACGCGCACTCTCAGCGAGGCATGGCCAATGATCATTGTTGGTAAATATTAATTTCACTAAATGAGTGAAAAAATTGAATATGCATAAAATCTCGAAAATTCTCAAAAAAAATCTCGAAATCTCCAAATTACGAGATTTCTGGTTAATCTTAAATTGTTTGAAATAAAACTGATTTCAATGTTTTGAGTAGGCAAAGAAAAGTTGCCGAGTTAGATTTCAGAGAAATTTCGAGAAAAATCTGGAAAAATATCTGATTTATCAAGAATCTCGAAAATTCCTCAAAAAATCTCCAAATTTCGAGATTTCTGGTTAATTTTAAATTGTTTGAAATAAAGCTGATTTAAAAAAGGAAAAATTTAAAATTCAATCAAATAAATTTGATAATTTCAACAAAACATTGAGAATTGATGAGAATTCTAGGAGAATTTGTTGAAAGACCTTCCCTTTGAATAATTCAATTATTTCCAAATCAAGTCCTTTCATCATTTTCCTCAAATTTATTAGTTTTTGGAATATATTTTGTATGAAGAACAATTGAAATAAGGAAAGGTCTCAAAAAGTT
Source organism: Aleiodes leptofemur (assembly GCA_963942555.1). NCBI lineage: Eukaryota > Metazoa > Arthropoda > Insecta > Hymenoptera > Braconidae > Aleiodes > Aleiodes leptofemur. The sequence goes on from OZ012610.1 coordinate 14,352,590, forward strand.
CTATTTCAGAAACTTCTGAGCAGACCTATTTTGCAGACAATTAAATTCTCTGCAAAAAAGGTCGCTTAATGGATTTTCTTAAAATGACTCGTTCGTGAGATATTCACAAAATAATCTACACGTAATCTTTGGGCGTATATTTTCCTTGAGAATGCCTCCGCAAATGACCCCCTGATACTAATCAATATCTTTATCTTCTAAGGTATACCTGAATACAAAATACCCCGACTCGATCCATTGACGATTGAACACATCGCTGGGACAATTGACTGCGAAATAGGAAAAGGAAGTTATGCAATTCGCAATCTCACTGCTTATGGCTTGGCGAATGTTAAATTCTTGAAGATGGATCCGAAGCACAGTGATAATTTCCTCCACCTCACCCTAGAAATGTATCAGAAGAAGTTTTTGGTGGAGGGAGACTATGACATTAACGTTGGGTCCCCGCACTTTGTTGTTAGTGGTAGCGGTAAGGATATTTCAATTTAATTACAGATTAGTTTCCACAAAATATCTAACAATCTAGAAGAATATAAGGTTTTCCTTTTTTTTTCAACATCTCGGAAATCAAGTGAGATAAGGCGATTCTGCCATAAGATTTTTCTGTAGAAATTTCAAGAGTTACAAAAAAAAATTCGGGCCAAAACGCTCTATCTCGCTTAGTTTCCGAGATATTCCCGAAAAAAATGATTGATGGAATAAAATCAATTCATCTGGAAACTTAGTCGTAAATCCAGAAGAGATATAAGAATATTGGTAATTACTTTTTTTTTCAATTCTAACTCTGTTTTCTAAAAATTCTTCTATCTTCCTTAAATTTTGAGATATTTGAATCAAGTAAATGATCGATAATATTTACAGGACGATTTAATGCAAGTGTAAATGATATTTCCGTGACGGTTGTGATGACTGGTCCAGTTGTCAACGACAGATGGATTCTTGAATCCGTCGATGTATCACCTGAAATTGGTGATATGAAGATCTGGGCATCTGATTTATTCAATGGAAACCAACAGCTAAGTAAGTTTGAAAATATATACTCTTTTAATCATTCTAACATATGAACTATCATTAAACATATGATTCTTTGTGATCTCAGCTGAGGCAGCACTTCTCTTCGCCAACACATACTGGAAGACATTTTATCCTCATATACTACCTTATGCAGTTGAACAGATAAATGCCAAAGCGAAAGATTATGTCAGCGATATGCTTTTGAATATTCCATTCTCAAAGCTCTTTGCTTGATCGTAAATAGGAATTTAAATAAAAATTAATGTACGTTAGTTTGTATCTTCAGGTGAGAAAGAAAATAAAGTTAAAGTTTGTTGTCTTATCGTCAGAATTACGGATAGAAATTGATTATTTCACGAAAGTGCTTCAAGAGATTTTTCGCTGAAAAATGACGCAAGTCCTGGAAATAAAAATGAAAAATAATTTCTTTTTATATCGAGTTCATTTCCTTGGAATATCTCCGATTTTTCGTAAAATTCTGAAATATTCCTCAAAAATGAACTATTGAATGCGAATATTAAGATTTAAGCTTACGTTTCGACGATTTTCAATCATAAGACGCCAAGTGTTGATGTTGTATCCATCGAGGTAAGGATGATCTCGGAGCCATTGCAACATTGCTTCAGTTTCATTTATACTGAAACCAGTTACTTTTTTTCTCCCTCCACTTCCAAATTCTGAAATGTCACAATTATTTGATTATGAAAAGAACTTTTTGAATGATACCCTCTAAAAATTTGAGAAAATGTTTAGAACTCACTCAAGTGGTTGTGATAACGTGCATGAAGAGATTTCGGGGTGCGATCAATCTGAAAAAAATTAAGTTCATTTTTTTTCTGAGTGAAAAATTTACAATTCGGGAATACCTTCAAAACGAGTCGGTTTCATAAGAATCCGAAAGGAATTGTTTTTATAGAGAATTTCTCGAGCATCAAAAAAAATTACTCCGTATATTCGCCTAAGCTTCGTCGTTTCCGAGGTATATTTTGAGAACAATCTACATGTAATAACTTCGATACTGAATGACCCACTTACCCTATAACAAGTGTCAGCCATGAGTACCCAAGTTGCAAGAGCCCTTAGGTCAAGTTCGGGATGTTCCCGGACCCACTCCCGTATGATTTCGTCTTCCTCTTCGGTATAATGTTGGCAGTCTCTGAAATATCAAAAGCCATTAAATACAAGTTGAAGGCATGGAATTATTGAAGGAAAACTCGAGGATTTCTTCGTAGTCTCTTTTGTTGAAATGAATGGGTTCAGAGGGGATGTGCAAGATAATTTTCTCGTAAATAATTTGATAGGATACGAAAAAGATCTCTCGATAAATTCTCTTGAACTTCCTGGTTTCCGAGACATCTTCACTTCTTATTTTTGTAAAAATTAAATATCTTGAAATGAATCTATGTCCTATCTTTCGGTTTATCTTCAACTCACCGTAAATGTATTGTAGGATATATCGTCGTTCGATTTCTCATCGATCTCCTTTTTATGGGTTTACTGTTCGATTTGCGAACATCAGCGTAATTTTCTAGTACATTGGATAGTTGTGATCGATTTTCCGAAATTTCCAGGTTTCCGGATGAATAATCGAAATCGGAGCTTGGTGAGGGGGCATCCGAAAGACTCTGAATGGATTTCTCTTCTTCTTGATATTTCGATCCTCTACATGAGTCTACTTCTGGTGATTCGAAATTCGTTGCATCTTTCGAGTCACCGTCTGTTTCCAAATAAAAGTGTTGTTAATTTTCTGTTCTTTAGATTGATTAGTAAAAAGAAATTCTGTGCAATTACCTTTTTTTCCTTTCGACAAGAAATAAACTCTAATTGCTGCGAAAATTTTCGCGAATGCCAGGTCATATATGATAACATCTGAAAACAATAAGGACATGATATTTCCGGCTCTCTCGCTTCGTAAAAGCTTTTCCAGGGGGTTGCACAGGTCTCCCTTGAAATGGAGCGAAAGGGGAAGAAAAATCCTTGAAATTTCAAAATTAACAATTTATGATATATTCACCACTCCCATGATAATCAAGATATTGCTCTCAAACTTATTTGGAGCGTCTTGATGCTCTGGAAAGCGACTTGGTAAATTTTGGAACAGAAATCCCAAGTGAAAAAAGTTGTGAATTTTCAAAAATGAAAAAAATTGAGAATGGCCATTTTTTAAACGACTGTGAAGTTTTCAGAAAAACCGATTTACCGTGAAGGCACCAGTTACCGGACGGTTAAGGTAATGATACCGGTTCCCGGACAATTTAGAATTAAATCATTAGTATAATGAAAGATTTCAATTAAATGAATCGAACAATTTACTCGATTGTTATTTTAACATTTTACAAGTATTAAAAAACTAAAATTTTTAACTTGAATATTGATTATTAGTATATTTTGCTGCTGCATCCGGAAACTGGGACTCGTCCGGTAACCGGGTCCACCATGGTAATTCCTTTATTACTTTTTTAAGAATTTATCGTAAACTAAACGAGATAGAGCGCTTTTGCTCTTATCCGTTTCTGTCACTTTTTAAATTCTCTACAAAAAACAAAAGATTAAGGCAAAATCTTTCTATCTCGCTTAGAGATCTTTTGAAAGAAATCCGAGATATTTTGAAAGAGAACTGGTGACAAAATGGAATGAATTTCTCTCAAAACTAAGAATCTGAACTTTTTAGACAGCTTGATTCAATTTTGTCGCCAGTTTCCTTAGAAAATGTTTGAAACTAATGAAGATACGCTCTTTTTACCCTAATATTTTTCGTAGACAATTTCGTAGAGCTCCAAAAAGATTTAGTAAAAAAAGAGCATATCTCCATTAATTTCCGAGATTTAAAAAAAAAACTGGTGCTGGAATAAAATCAATTTGAGTGAAAACCTCATAGTTGTTGAAAACTTCATATTCTTGTTTTTGAAGAGCTACTCCCACTCCAACCCTCTGTGGCATTGTAAAATCCTCGCCGATGCATGTACAAGGTTATGTAATCACAACACTGACACGTGTGCATAGAGGAATGAGAATAAACAAGTGTTCTTGTCAACAAAGTTTTTTCGTCCATCTCAAATATACTCTGAATTGATTCTCACCTGTAGATTCTCCAACGTGTTGTGTGAGTGTCAACAATTCTTCGAGGGTCTCTCTCGCATTCTTCAATTCTAGTAAAAAATAAGAAGATTTTTTAAAAATTACATTTTTCCTTTAACGATAATAATTCAGTTATAAAACGATATAGATTGAATTCGAGATAATTTATTTGCAAAATACAATACGAAGAAGGGAAGATTGTAGGAATTATTGTGTTGAGAAAGGTTAGGTCTCAAAAAAAATAAACTCGGAAAATCATTTGATTTCTTCAAAAATTTCAAGATATTCCCCCTAACAGTTAGGGCCTAACTGTTTAAATCCTCCTTTTCCGGAAATAAGAAAAAACAACAATGAAGAAAACTTCAATGAACAAAACAATGAAATTTTCAAAATCAAATTATGTACACTTACTCATTACTTCCGATTTATCGTCTTCAAAAATATCGTTCATGATTCTTCAAGTTCTATTTTTCCTTTTATCAACCGTCAATGAACAAATGAACACTTTTCCACTAATCGCACAAGAGTTTCAACTGAATCTTCTGAATTTCATCGATTCAAAACAATAATAAAGCGTTCTTTCACCTCGACTAGGTAATCAATAGGAATAGTTGAAGTTGAACAGAGACTGAGGCCAAATTTGTTATTGCTGACCCGAGGAAACATTTGAAAACGGTCAGGTACTAAGGGACAAAGAGAAGGAGAGGGGTTTCAAAGGATCTGATTGGCGTTAAGCCTTGGTTAAAACCAAATTTTATGATTCTCTATTGGTCCTCGAAAGTGCCAACAAAGTCGAACGGGCTTGTCTGTAGGAAAAGCCATAAAATAATGGGCCATAAAAAAAAAAGGTTCTGTGATGTCTGAGATGAAAAATTCTCACTCATTGTTCTCGGCCTTCTTTCCCTCTTCTCAACTTCTTTTATCAGGCAAAACAAATACCCATATCTTTTGTTGATTTGGGAAATAATTTAGAGAAATGTACGATTTGGGTATTGAGCGCTGTTTCATCAGTTTTAATTAAATCTATTTTAACTGAAAATGTTAAATTTTTAGAGAAATCAATTCTATTTCGTCACCAGTTTTTTGTTGGAATATCCTAGAAACTAAACGAGATTGTGCCATTTTCCTTGAGATATTATCGTAGAGAATTTCAGGAGCTACAAAAAAATATTGGGACAAAATCGCTCCATCTCGCTTAGTTTCCGAGATATTCTCAAAAATTTGGTGACAGAATGAAATTAATTAGTTTAAAAAATTCATAGTTCTTTTCAATTAATTATTATGCTTCATTACATTAGATTAATGATTGTTCACTAATTAAATCATAAGTCTTCAATAGATTCTCTCTAATATTCAATCTTTAAGTTGAAGCTGTTAATTCAAATTTCATACATAATTAAAATCCACACTTCATTTTTTTCTTGTGTACATACTCCCTGAATTCGTTAGTTTGTTATTTCAACGAATGATCTCACGGCCAATCCGTCACTATTTCAGTTCGAGTCCTCTTTATCGTGCTGCGCTCCTAATAACTGAAGCCTTAGGTCGACACTTAGAAATACATGAGATGAATGTACGTCATTGTTCAGATATGACTCATGTTTCTCGCTTGGCCCATAGTATTGCCCTGGGTCTAAAAAATGAAACTTCAAATCGACGACTGGGGAAAACTTCGATTACAATCGAAAAGGGTATTTTGAATTATACAAAAGAGAGAATATAATACTGCAAATAGCAGACATCTAACAGTTTTTAATTTTTTTTCCTTCTATAAAAGAAAAATCTGCACGTATAGAAAATTCCAAAATCTATAAGTCTGAATTTTTTGACCATTTTTTTTTTTTTAATTTATTTATAAAAAAAATTATCAGATGTCTATTGATTTCAAAAAAAATTTCAACACCATTTAATTCAATTATTTTGTCAACAGCTTTAAGGAGAAGTAATTGTCATTCAGTAACCTACTACTTTATGGTAAAATAGACTTAGAGTTTTTCGATGCGACTGCTAGTAATCTTATTCCTATTCTTTTGTTCCCTGAGGTTTTTAAAGCACAGGGGGATAATTCCGATTGACTTTTCGTTACTCGCACTCTTGTTAGCATCTCACTCGCACTCAAGCAAACATCATAAGTTGAGCAGCTTCAGGATGGCACCATGCTCATAGCGCGAATAACAAAAGGTTAATAACAAATTCAGGAATAACGATATTAGTTGTTGAAGATAGAGCATTTGAATTTTTCCATCATTCTATCTGTCTTTTTACAATTGAAAGCAGTAGCAAATGGATCAAAATTTATCAGTGGATTATTGACACGTAGTTGTGATGGACTGTGTCCTTCATCGTAATAACTCGTCCCGAAAGTCTCTTCCCACCACTTCCTTGTTCCCATTCTACACCATCTCTGCAAAAGATAAAAACTTCATATCAGAGATCCCATTCAAGATTTATAAGAGTGTCGTCAACTTCCAAATAATTGACAAAAAAATAATTTTTTCGACACAGAACTGTCTCTGTAGCTAGAGACATGGAATATTCAACTTACAGTGGCAAAAGAGATGAAGAACATTTTATCACTGTCGTAATTCTCAAGACCTGGTAATCTTATATCATTCTCAACGAAGTCATCTCGATAAGCTTCGAAAGAGACAGCGATACCAGCAGTGTCCACGAAGTCTTCCTTTTTCGAGAAAGTACCATTCGCTTGAATCCAAATTATTTCCTCCGTTAGTGGATCGATATCCGTGAACAAATAACTATCGGCTTGATCAACCAGACAATCAAATATCTCGTCGTATTTTTTCCGGGTCCTTTTTGGTAAATTCAGGGATTCCCAATTTTTGTCGTATTGGATTCCTGCATTTTTTTCAGGTGTTAGTTACTGAATATTTTTTTTGCAAGTTCATGATGTGCATAATTACCTTCGGGATCAAGTGCGTGGAAAATTTCATGGCCGATGATGAATCCATCAAGTCCATATCTAACAGACCTATCCAGAATATTCAAAATATTATAAAGATATTGAGAAAAATTCAAATTTCTGTTTTTTCGAGCAATATCTCAGGAAATAAGCGAGATAATGAAATGTTCATAAGAACCTTTTTGGAGTTCTAATTTTTCTCTACAGAAAATTTCCCACAAATATCTCGCTATATCTTGCTATCTCGCTTAGTTTCCATGATATTCTATTAAGAATATAAGACATATCTTCTTTTCCTGAATTACCTCGGTAAATGATTACAACAATCGTGGCCCTGAACAATTGCCATTGGAAACACTGCAATTAATTAAATCCATCAATACTCTCGTATTATTGAACATAATAACGATATTTAAATTGAATACCTACTTAGTGCATTATAATAGTAAGCGTATCTGGCGACTGCTGAGGCCGGTTGAACTTGCCATCTAATTCAGAGGAAAATTTCAATTTAACTTTCCAGGGTTTTCGTAAAAGAGAAAAAGAAGAACTAAATACATACACATATTTAGTCATTGGTTGTCGGAATTTTCGTAGATTCATCAACTTTGCGAATTTCATGTAATTGAGAATTTTCTCGAAATACGTTGCGTCGTATTCCAAAACTTCATAGTAATCACCGAGTGCTTCATCATTGTACCAATCAGGATATCCTATCATCGCGTGAACATTCGAAACTTTCTCCAGTAGTGTCGATCTCGTGGCTTCGTCCAACCACTGGAATTGTGAAACTGCATAGAATACTCTTTTTCGCACCTCTTCAGCCGTTTTCAGAGTCTGGAACCAGATGATGAAGAATTGAGAGCATTTTGTACTTCATGAATTATTAAAAATTAGAGTTTACTGAAACGAACAGTCCAGGAAAATAAAACCCAAGAAAAATAGCCCAGATATCAGAATCACCTGTTATATCCACGTATATTGTAAATTCAGAACACTTAAGTTTCGCGGAACTTTGAGGTATGAAATTGCAGTGTCTGTACTATTTTTTCTTTAGGCAATTTTTTCATGGCTTATTCTTTCTGGGCTATTTTTCCTAAATTCAAAAATTTGATAATTCCTCACATAGAAGATTATAATAGGCCTAATTGAAATAATGTATTGAATACTGTAATTTTTCAGTGTCTTAAGTAAAAAAAAACTGTAATTAATGTTAGATTATCTCTTTCAATTACTCACATTTTCTTTGGCACTTTGTGGAAAGTACTTTTTAGCATATTCGTAGAACAAAACGTGAGAAAGTCGACACTCAATCAAACATTCGTGTTGTCTGTAAACATTAGACAATGTATATGAGTTACCGTGGAGGCCCCCTTTTCTGACACATTAAAGCTAGTTTCTGACAGCATAAATCAAGGGAACAACTATTCGCTTATTGAAAGTAATTTAATCAGTAGTTTAATGCAGTTTAGTCAGTTACTGGACACTGTCAGAAACTGGGGTCATACTTGATTAATTCTGTTGAAAAATATTTATTTAGAATTGAATAATCATGAAATAATTACCGGGTGAATCGATTCTTGATGAAGTCCTCTCCGTGTACATCAAATATTAGGCGTCTCGTTTCTTCGTTCGTGAATAAAATTATTTTGGCCACGAAATTCCAGTGGATATAATTAACTGTACCATATTGATGAAAGGCAATTCGATAATTAAGTAGCAAAAATAAGGAGTCAACTCGGGACTGATCATTTTATGAGGGATTCCCCGCATTAGGCTGTTTTTATTTTACTATGATCAATCGGTTGATCGGGAAATTCTGAATAAATTTGATTTTATTCATTGAAGTGTTTAACGAACTATTATATTTTTCGAATGACATATTCCGCCAAATTGATGAAGAAATAAAGTAAATTCTAGTAGCTAGCGAAATTTTTCTCATAGTAAATGAAGTTGTTTGATGAGCGACGTTGCCGAACCTTGGTGGACTCGTTGTTGAGCTTTTGATTGTTAGTCGTGTACCCATATCGATATATCTATTCAGTCGATCTTTCATCGGTCAATGGTCGATACGAATTCTGAAATCTTCAAAAAACAAAAATGATTGAATTTCACAATTTGCATCGGCCAGTGACCGATGAAAGATCGACTGAGTGAACATATCCATATGAGTAATCGACGAGTCCGCCAGGGAAAACTTGCTAAACGCGCCTGAGGATGTAGAGTGGATGCGGCAACGTTGCAGTCAATATAAAACTGTGGGGAATCCCCCATCACTCGACTAAAGCCGTTTGGTCGCTTAGGAGCACCAGACTAAGGTTATTTCCTACATTATGATTTTAATAAGTAAAATCTGAGATTTTTTTCAATCAGAAATGACTAAAATATTCCAACCAGACACTTTCATTGGGGAAAAAATCATTATTTCTGAACTTACCAATAACATGATTTGGCGTGTCATTCAGTAATTCTGCAAGTCTCGAGATATAGTTCCAGTCAGACATATGGATCATTTCACTCGCCCCTATCAAATAATTGGTAGAATTAAAGAGATTTGTAATTGATTCAAGCCAATTTATATCAGCAGTTTTGTTATGAGGAATTGGCAAAGAATCATCGTAATTTTCTTGTAATTCCTTAATAGTGTTCTTTCTATTCATGCCCTGCATCTTCTGAGCCTGTTGATTAGAAAAATATATAAAGATGAAGAAATTATAATAAAAATTGGAGATTTATGGGTTTAAGGGTTCTACCTCATAGAGCTGATACTCAAATATGACCATTTTAGAGATATCTTTATCCAAGTCCACTTGAGAGTACGAAATATTCCTATATCGAAAGAAGACATCAGCTATTCCCATAATAAACTTCACATATGAGGACTCCCCTATTTTGTCCTTGGAAAAATCTGTCCATTTTCTTTCAAGAGAAAATGCATCGGCTATCGGGAACTCTGGTGTATTGATCTTGAGAAGAAATTATGTAATTATACGTGCATCCACTCCTTCATTTCTCCAACTCTCTCTCATAACTCATAAAAAAAAGTCTTACTTCTATTCGATTATTCGAACGATCATCATAATCAGCGTCGACTTTAGTGTCAAACAATGAATATTCGCCCGTTAACTCTAGGTAATGGTCATCTAGCTCTTGCCAATCGATTGTTTCTTCAGGGACAGCTTTCAAGAGTGGCCAGTCACCGGATTCCTTTAGTATGCTGTCCACTGGTTCAATGCCAATTCGATCGAGAGTACCTGAAGAATATTCAACATCCCGAAAAAAAGTTTTTTAATACATTTTGATAGAATTTAATTTAATCTAATGAGATAGAATTAGATATGATTAAGATTTGTAGTCAGATCTTGGTAGATATGAAGTCATATTTATGGAGATATTACTAGATATGATAGTAGATATAATGGGATCTGACAAACTCACAACGGAACAGCCCAGATCTGCATCAGATATAATTATATATATTTGAATCTTTGCAGATTTGAAATTTGATGGAATTGGATCTGATCAGATCTGGAAAGTCGAATTTTTTTGCACTTTTAGAGATTCAAATATATCTAACTAGATATAATTATTTCAAAAAAATCCTCCCGGGATAACATAATTTGGGATTTGAAGAACAATTAACTCTGAAAAAAATATGAGATTTCTTTTATCATGAATCGATTTTTTTGTATTCGTTTTTGAGGAATATTTCGTAAAATAAGATGGAGGAGTTTTTGTGAGGACCTTTATGCACTGAGAAAGAAAAATTTTTGTTAGAAAATTTACTTGGTTGAAGAAAATTTACTTGACTCTAGAAAATTTTAATATATCGTCGTCTTGGAATGAAAGGGGCGTGAGTGCTATTCTTATACATAGCACTTACGCGCCTTTAACTTAAAAGCGACAATATATAGATATAAAAATTTTGAAGGAAAATTTTGTTAAAAAGCCATTTTCTTGCTACATGTAGAGCAGAATAAAAGATGTCCTCTAATACGAATTCAATGTCGAATTTTGCAGGAGACGTGATATGCTTAACATTGCGAGCTTGCATCTGTGAATATCTATTTCTTCTACATCTCCTCTGTGCATATTTCATCCGGCAAGACGCGATTACAATACAGGAGATTCCGTAATAAGTTTTCCCGTCTATAAGGAACTTCTCGTTAAAGTTCCTGTTTTGGCCTTACCCTGGCGGACCCGTCGATTAGCTATATCGATATCTTCACTCAGTCGATCTTCCATCGGTCACTGGTCGATTACAAATTCTGTAATTTTTCGAAAAATGAGAATAAATCGACTTAGACAGGCGGCGATTAACATTTAATCATTTTCGTATTTCAAAGATTTCAAAATTTGTATCGACCATCGATCGATGAAGGATCGACTGAATGGACATATCGATATGGGTACACGATCAACAATCGAAAGCTCAACAACGGGTCCGCCAGGGTATCCCTACTCTGACGTTGAACATTTTCCTTTGCGCATTGAAATGCGCTGTATAGTATTCTCCTATGCGTAGTTCAGTGCGCAGAATCCTAAAACATGTCCAAGAGTACTTTTTTGAAATTTAGCGCTTCTAAACTCAATCCTGATTGGCCCACTAAAGAATCAGAGTGAAGAAGCCAACAGGAAACTTCAATGGAAGAATCTTGAGAACTCCAACGAAAAAGGAATGTCAATGTGCGCAACTTCATTCGAAACTACTGTAAGCTGTAATTAAGACATTGAATAGTGATTATTATTTCTTTCCCAAATACCTCAATCACTACAAGCAACGAAAAAAATTCTCAGAAAAACCTGTTATTTTGCTGATTTTTCGGGATATTTAATGAAGAATGATCGCAAAGAGAAGTCGACCTGTCTGGATTCACCTCTTTACTGTTGTGTAACCTACCACATTATATTATTTTTCCTAATATGTACTCCATTACCTATGTTTATATTGAGATGTACAACGCGTATCTTCGGCGCCATTTACGATTATTAATCCCTTGCCCGTCTGTCCGTCCGCCCGAGGTCTTAATCCAGTCCTCCATTACTTGGGTCCTCAAATAAACTGACCCAAGGTCCCAAACACATTTTAATCCATCCCGAAATTTCCCTATCATAAAATTCATTCCCGAACATTCTAAATAAATAACATTAAGGGAAAACCCAAGAAACTTCTAGAATAAGAGTTTCTCCCACTACCTTCCAACCCTGGGATAAATACCCCTCGATCACCCAAAATTGAGTTAGTTAGTAACGAATCTCTGTAACGTAACAACACTACGACGTTATTGTAATTTGAGACAATCACAGTTCACGTGTAATTTCAATTGTTTAAGTTGTGTTAATAAATAATTTAGTACTAAAAAGTGAGTTCTTCATTTTGGTACACAACATTACTTTCGAACTATATCCACTATATATCCACTTACCCAAATCCATGCAGTCCCGATAATATTCCCTCATCAAAGCAACAGGTTTGCTGGCATTCACCTCGTCATTAGCCTCAAGAATTTCGATCAGTCTCTCCTTTGCTTGTTGCTCTACAACCGTAAATCGGGACCAGTGTTCTTTTCCTTGGGGCAGAGGATTCGTTGTTCGCCACCGTCCACAAGCAAATTTGTAAAAATCGTCGCAAGGATCTTTACTTGGATCTAAACCTTCTAATATATACGCAGCAATGTCCTCGCACTCTTTCGTTTCACATAATATGAAATTGTTGCTGTCTGGATGGTCTAGCGTTGATGCAGTTGAGAAGATGCTCCCGATGAATGTGAGCAGAAGAAGACTAGACAATTTTTAATCACTTGGAAGTAATGAAAATGAACGGAATACATTATGTTGAATACTCACATAATTGCAAACTGGAAGCGCATTTTTCCGAAAATGACTGGTAGATTATTTACAACTCGCCGAATTATTCTACTTGCGACTGAGCTTTCTCTGCCCTCTGAACTTCAACCCCGATTAAATGTTGTTTAATCATTTTGCTGCGTCATTGGGATTACCAAAGCCATGCCGTATTGTCTGGTTGAGTCAATGAATGCACGAAAGAGAGATTAGCAGGCTGCATGCTCCCAGATTAGCAGTGAAGGTCAAGAATTGAGAAGTTACTTAAGAATATGATTTTCAAATTTCTCGTTATTTACATCGAGAAAAAATGTTGCGAGTTCAATAAAAAATAAGGAGCTACATCCGATTTTTTACTCGTTATCCAAATGATGTTGGATGAATGAATTACTCATGTTTGAATTATTTGAACATTTATTTCTGAATAGATCATATGCATTTATGGTTTACATATATTGAAACTTTTAACCCCAGACAGGCCACCATAAACGATTTAACGACTTTGACGTTGTCATTTGACATTAGTGGAAAACCAATAAAGAAGATTGTCAGTTAAAGATTGGGCATTTTGATCTCCAAACCATTCTGTCTCTAGGTCTACAATTAAATGCCTTGGCGAATTCATTATAATTTTTTAGTGGATTATTCACACGCATTCGCACGGGACTGTGTCCATCATCGTAATAATTCGATCGAAATGTTTTTTCCCACCAATCAGTTGTCGCTGTTTTACACCATGCCTGCGAACCGCAAAAAATTATTATTGATTTAACACTTATCGAAATATATAATTAGAAGAAGATGAGGTAAAATGGAAATTTTTAATTTAAAAATTAGGAGAAAATGATGAATAATGGTCTGACCTAAACAATTTCATTGGAATTGGAATAATTTACAACATAATTATAAATATTAAATCTGTGACTCACACTAGCGTAGGAAATGAAGAACAGTTGATCACTGCTATAATTACCAAGACCTGGTAATTTTAAATCATTTCCATTAGCTTCTTCTTGATAAGTTTCAAAAGCTACACGAATACCACCAATGTCCGCTACATCTTCTTTTTTCGATAATTCTCCATACGTACGAATCCAAACTGGTGCTCCTGTTCGTGGATCAGTGTCTATCAACATGTTGCCGCTGTATTCATCAACTAGACACTTAACTTTTTCGTCATATCTTCTCCCAGTTCGACTTGGTAAACTCAAGGGTTCCCCATTTTCATTGTGCCCCATTCCTAAATTTTTTACTTTCTATAATTGCTTGAATAATGTTTGAAATTCATAATTTAGTGGAGAATTACCGATTGGATCGAGTCCATGGAAAATCTCATGGCCAACGATAAATCCATCGAATCCATATTGAACAGCCCTGAGGAAAATATTTGAGATATTTGAAATATTCGATAAGAAAAAAAGAGCAGATCTTCATTGATCAATTCAACTTATTTTATTAAGTTACCTTGGTAAATCGTTGCAACAATCGTGCGCCTGGATAAGTGCCATAGGAAACACTGCAATGAATTTTGTATGTAAACATCATGTAACATCCACGTATCAGGAGAATAAAGAAATTAAATACATACCTATCTTATTGACAACGTAATAATACATACCACTTGCTTCTATGGGCTCAGTTATCCATCTGGAACAAAAAAGTTAGTAAAATCTCCAGAAATGACAAAAAATGAATAATAAATTTATATACTCATATTTATTGACTGGTTTCCGAAATTTGCTCAAGTCAACGAGATTAGAGAATTTGATAGCATTGATCATTTCCTCGGTATATGACGCACGAGGTTCCAAATATTTGTAATAATCAGTGAAGTTTCGATCGTTGTACCAACGGGGATATCCAATCAGCATATGCATTCCCTGTATTTTTGCCATCAATGTAGATTTCGTTACTCCGTCCAGCCACTCGACCCTTTCAAGTTCCTCTAGTGCCTTTCTTTGCACTTTCTTAGCCATTCGATAAGTCTGAAATTTGTCCAATGAATGTGTTATTGAGATTGAACTATGGAGTGCATTATTATGACTTACTTTCTTTTTTGCACCAGGGGTGAAGTACCTTTTAGCGTATTCGTAGAAGAGGACAGGATGGAGTTTGCACTCGTTGAGACATTCGTTTTGTCTATGTATAACAAATGAGAGAATGTAGAGATTATCTGAAGTCAATCATATTGGAAAGAAGTGGCGAGGGAAGGTGGAGTAGACGTTGTTATGAAAGGGTTTGAGATTTTTTGTTTGATGATTCCATTCAGAGACTGAGGAAACTTTCGAGGAAAATGGTTTTCATAATTTTTCTCAAAAATCCGCCAGTTTTGCTGGTTTTTGATGGTACTTTCAGAAATTTTCAATACATTGGAAATATCTGTGGTTTTAAAAGTTGTACCATAAATACTCGATAACCAGCGGGAAGATGAGCTCATTTTCCATAAATTTATGCGGTTTTCAATTAATTCTTATCGATTTTTGAAATAGTTATGAGGAATTCTATGGAAATCAGTTTTGCCGCGATAACTTGCAACAATCGATCAAAATCTATTCAAAACTACATAAATTGATAGAGTCTGATGAGTTCACCATCCCCTCGATCATCGAGTTTCGGTCTTCAATTATGGGTGAAAATGATCAAAATTTACAAGAAAATCACATAATACATGTTTTTAAGCGGGAACTTTCCTAGATTTTCAATGGAATCATCGAAAATATTCTATCTCAAATACTCCCAGTGATTTTTCCCTTTTTGTTCATTCTACTTCACCTCCCTCCATACATATGGGGCATTCCATGCCAACTCACCCTACCAATTGCCTTTGCATCTCCGATTTGGCTGGCACTTGGGCATCTTTTTGTACCCTTCGAAAGAGGTTTCTGTGATTTTTTTCGATTTTTTTTCTCCAGCCACTTCGGAGATATGAATTTTTCAAAATTTCGGGTTTTTTTTTTTCAAATAGCCGTAACTTTATGACAAATTGTCCAAAATGGGTCTTTTTTTTTTTGAAAATTCGTGTTTTTTGATGAATTTTCTGAAAATTTCATGCAAAAAATAATTCATGATCATTCTGATCGGTTTTCATTCATTTCAAAGTTAAAACATGAATTTTAAACCTGTTTGTATCCTTCGATTTTTTTACGAAAATTCTCACGAATACTACTACTAAAAACACAAATTTTAAGCCTAGTCCGGTAATGGGATAATGATGGGATATAATTTTTTTCGAATTTTAAAAACAATGAATTCCTTTTTTTTGTGTTTTATGACTGTTAATGTATTGAAAAAAGCTCATACATGAAAATAATTGACAGTTAAAGTAAAATTTCAAATTTTCGGAGTAAATTGTATCAATAACCTAAAAAAAATTTTATTGTCTTTCGCGCTTAAATATTACACAAGAGTATGTTGTAATTGAACATGAAATCAATTTCATTGTGAGAGATCCATCTGTTTTTCGTACAACGCAATGATACTTTTGTGTACCTGTGATCGTTTTAGCTCGAGAATAGCGTACATTCAAACTTTCTGCTGTTCGTTCATAATCGGCAGTACTTGAATGTCATATTTCAATTTTTGGCAAGCTATTTGGTTACACGGCCCATTGATACAACTCTCGGGCCTTTGAAATTTGTTTATCGAATGGCAACCGAAGACAAGCTTTAGCTGCAGCTCTCTTTAGTATACCTATTTTGCGCTGAATGGCATTTTTTCGAAAGCTACCATGGAAAAGGACCTTGCGACGGTGTAGGAGGTATACTAAGGAGAGCTGCAGCTAGAGCTAGTCTTCAGTTGCCATTCGATGAACAAATTTCAAAGGCCCGAGAGTTGTATCAATGGGCCGTGCAACCAAATAACTAGCCAACAATTGAAATACGATATTCAAGTACTTAGCCCAGACGTCAGGGGTTTCTTTGCTAAAAAAATTCCTACAGAAGGTTTTATGGTTTCTATCGTTAGTTTCATGTGTTATGAACCAAATTTCAAAAATGTGCAAAGAAATTCGGTCGGGAACATTCGTTTAAATAAATAAAACAGAAAATTTTCGTGTTTTTTTCGATTTTTTTCCAGATATCCCTGAAAATATGGACTAAATCGAAAAAAACATGGAATCAGAAAAGTTTTCTCATAAAATTCTCCATAAAAAAGGTTGAATAATTTATTTCGAATCAGATGATAGTTTTGAAGATACGGCCGTGCGAAGTTGGCCCACGGTGTTAGAGCTCGTGCGTGACGTCAATAACGTAGAATAACGTTCCAACCAGTTGCAGTAGAAAGGTTTGAAATGATTTCTCAGCGATATTTATTGAAAAAACCATTTATCTAACTGAAAAACAAATCGGAGTTCGAAAATAAAAAAATGAACAATTCTTTTCTTCCCTGAATATTAATTGCTATAATATTATCGCGTAATTTTTAGGAGGAATTTCCGATTGCAGAATTAGAGGGAATAATTGAACAATCTTTTGGTTGATCGAAATTCTGCAATGTGAGCTTCCTTTCTCATTTGCTCATTCTCCGTCGTTCCCGTTGGGGTTGGTCCCCAAGTTCAAGGTACATCGATATTCCTGGTTCTTCATTTTCCTGACTGTTTTCAATTTTTCAAGGCCTTCAGCTTCTCCTGATTTTTCGCCCTCCTCATCAGACATCAGAAAGCTCAGGAACTTTTCCGAATTAATGTCAATGCTTTCATCTCCATCTCCTTCAATCTCTATTCCGACCAGTTTAGCATTGGAACAAGTTTGGCCCTCACAATTGGTTCATATAATTGAACAGCTTAGTCCATATCTACGACAACCGCAGTTTCCCTTGCATCCACCTCTGCAAGTGCAATTGATTATCCTGAGCAATACTGCTGGTGCTGCTTCCTTTTCAGTAGTTACTGGGAAAGTGGAGAACTAGGAATATCAATGCAGCTTGAACTTGGGGACCAACCCCAACGGAAAAGAAGGAGAATGAGCGAATAAGAAAAAAAGCTCAAGTAGCAGTATCTTGATCAGCCGAAAGATTGTTCAATTACTCCCTCTACTTCTGCAATCGAAAAATGAACAATTTTTTAAAGGAGGAATCCCCGATTACAGAATTAGAGGGTGTAATTGAACAATCTCTTGGTTGATCAAAATTCTGCTAAGTAAGCTATACAATTTAAGAAGAATCTCAAAAAAAACTCTCGAGATAGTGAAAAACTCTGCAGATATCGGAAAACTCTAGAATAGCGAAATTTCCAGATTAATCTCAAATTTTAAAATTCTTGAGAAATCTTGATTTTCTCTATGCGATATATCGTATTATATGCATATTATCTCATATTCATTATTCTATTTCACAACTTCGATTTGTTTTTTGATTAAATGAATAGTTTTTTCAATCAATATCGCTGAGGAATCATTTTAAACCTTTCTACTCCAACTGGTTGAAACGTTATTCTACGTTCTTGACGTCACGCACGAGCTCTAACACCGTGGGCCAACTTCGCACGGCCGCATCTTCAAAACTATCATCTGATTCGAAATAAATGATTGTGTCTTTCTATGCAGAATTTCATGAGGAAACTTTTCGGATTCCATATTTTTTTCGATTTAGTCCATATTTTTAGAGATATTTGGAAAAAAATTGGAAAAAACATGAAAATTTTCCGTTTCATTCATTTAAACAGATGTTCCCCAGCGAATTTCTTTGCACATTTTTGAAATTTGGTTCATTACACATAAAACTAACGATAGAAGCCATAAAACCTTCTCTAGGAATTTTTTCATCCATTCATCAATTATGAGTCTCTGACGCTTGGGCTATACTGCCGATTATGAGAGAACAGCAGAAAGTTTGAATGTACGCTATTCTCGAGCTAAAACGATCACAGGTACACAAAAGTATCATTGCGTTGTACGAAAAACAGATGGATCTCTCACAATGAAATTGATTTCATGTTCAATTACAACATACTCTTGTGTAATATTTAAGCGCGAAAGACAATAAAATTTTTTTTAGGTTATTGATACAATTTACTCCGAAAATTTGAAATTTTACTTTAACTGTCAATTATTTTCATGTATGAGCTTTTTTCAATACATTAACAGTCAAAAAACACAAAAAAAAGGAATTCATTGTTTTTAAAATTCGAAAAAAATTATATCCCATCATTATCCCATTACCGGACTAGGCTTAAAATTTGTGTTTTTAGTAGTAGTATTCGTGAGAATTTTCGTAAAAAAATCGAAGGATACAAACAGGTTTAAAATTCATGTTTTAACTTTGAAATGAATGAAAACCGATCAGAATGATCATGAATTATTTTTTGCATGAAATTTTCAGAAAATTCATCAAAAAACACGAATTTTCAAAAAAAAAAAGACCCATTTTGGACAATTTATCATAAAGTTACGGCTATTTGAAAAAAAAAAACCCGAAATTTTGAAAAATTCATATCTCCGAAGTGGCTGGAGAAAAAAAATCGAAAAAAATCACAGAAACCTCTTTCGAAGGGTACAAAAAGATGCCCAAGTGCCAGCCAAATCGGAGATGCAAAGGCAATTGGTAGGGTGAGTTGGCATGGAATGCCCCATATATATCGTCACTCTAGAGTCAAAGTGGCGTAAGTGCTGTTCTTATACACAGCTCTTATGCCACTTTGCTTTTAAGGGGACGATGTATATTTAGAAAATCACAACAGCGATACCGTGATGGACGTAATTGACCATGATCATACAAATCCCATGCCAATTTCCTCATGCGTTCATCTGTGAATAATATCGCTCCGGCAACGAATTTCCAATGTATGTAATTAACTATTCAAAAAATAATACAATTATTTCAGCAATTAAATGGCAACACATGTAACAATTAATGTTTCTACGTTATCTCAAAATCCACGGTAGATTCAGAATCTCGCGTGATGATTCTTCTTTCAATAAAAATTAACCCTCTACTGGTCACCCTGTGAGAGATTCCCCATGTTCTGTTGTTTTTATTTTTTAATGATCAATCGATTGGGTAGAAAATTCAGAAAAAAATTGACTTTATTTATTGGAGTATTTAACAAACTATTATATTTTTTTAATCACATATCCTGCAAAGTTGATGGAGGAATAAAATAAATATTAGTAGCTAGGAAACTTTTCATCATGCTGAATGCTATACGATTTTTCTCTTTTTTTAAAATATTTTCCCTATCCCTGATCTCCCACTCACAATCCCATCCACAAGACCCACGAAATCCCACAAAAATCGTTCAAATATAAGTAGAAGCCCAAGAGCTGTAACTATGTAAATAATCTCATCCGTGTCACTGTAAATATTTTGTTATTCCGTCGTATTATATGTTAATAAAAATCGTTGGAATTTGAATTTCAAATCATGCTGAATGAAGTTTTTGATGAGTAACGTTGCCGAAAACTGGCGAAACGCGTCCGGGCGGTGTAGAGAGAATTCGGCAACGTCCCAGCTGAAATAACACGCCGGAGAGCCTCTCATCACCTGACTGAAGTCATTAGGTCGATTATGGTGACGAGTCTAGGGTTAATCTTCGAAGAACAACATCAGATGAGTTCCTCGATCTCCCTCAGATTCCAAGCTAATCTTCGGAAACGTTCATCACAATTTTTCTTCATGATGTTCTTTTCTCACTTACCAATAACACGATTCGGTACTACATTAAGCAATCTCCCAAGTTGCAAGATATATTGGCTCTCCATTAAATGAATCATTTGATTTTCATTTATCCGAATATTCACAAATTTTAATAGATCTGCAATTGATTTGAGCCAATTTATATTAGCTGATCTGTTATGATCAGCTTGTAGAGTACTATCATAAGCAATCTGCAATCCCTTGATGGTTTCTCTTCTATATTCTACAATGCCAGTAGCCTATTGATTCCATTGAATTCGAGAAATCAAATAAATGACGAAAGAAAATAGTGAACTCGTGATAATTTTACCTGATAAAGTAGGAATTCGAAAACCATAATTTCGTTGATATCTTCCATTAGTTTCTCTTCAGAGTATGGAATATTTCTGTGCCGATAAAAATTTTTGACTATTTCCAGGACGTATTGTACGTATAGAAGATTCGGTTCTCCATTCTTCCACCGATCAACGAGAGGAAAATCACGAATGTTCGGAAAATTGGCAGATTCAATCTTGAAATGAAAGCGAAAAGAAAAAAATTGAAATAAATAGCGTTTGACTACATTCCTCAATGGTTTGATCGTATTGGAAAATACAGAAGAAAGTGGAGTAAAATTGAAATTTTTATGGAATGATCTGAGAGAGTTCTTTCCTTATGATTTCATCGAAAAACTGAGGAAAATTCCGGTGAAAAACAGGACTTCTAATCAATCTTCATGAATTTAAGAAAAAAATCCGAAGGTTTTGGCCGAAAATTCCTGGTATTTCTGAAATTTTCATTTCTTCGGGCATGTCTCTGGATGTAAAGAAATATTCTTGTGAAAAACATGGTTCATGATAAATTTTCATGAATTTATAGAAAATCCTAAGGTTTTTCCCAAAGTCGAGGGTATTGTCGAGAATTTACAATTTTTTGACAACTCGACAACTCTAACTCTTTCATAGGAAGAAATTTCATCCATAATAAATTGCTCAAAACCTCACCCCGATTCCATAAGTTGAAAAATCTGGAACCATCACGTCCCCCGTGATATGAAACAACGAATATGTACCCGTCAATCCGCTGTAATGTCGATCCAATTCTTGCCAGCTCATTGTTGCTTCAGTATTACTGCTCAAGAGCGGCCAATCACCGAGATATCTCAATACACTATCGATTGGGTCGATGCCAATTCGATTGAGAGTAGCTAAAAGATGTCAATGAGTAGATTCAATCATCGATAACTGAATAATAGATTTCATGGTAATTATGCAGGAAAGGGCCCCCCCCCCCCTCTAAAATTAAATAATAATCAAAGTCAAATCTTCAGAAAAAGATATGGAATGCGCAAGCAGGATTTGAACCCACGACCCTCTGATTACATGTCAAGTGCTCTGACCACTGAGCTATTGCGAGTTCCTATACTTTCCTTCAAATTTTTGACCAAGATATATTATAACCTTTTCGCCACCTCCCTTCCTGAGGTAATTTAAATTAATTTTATTTGGATGGGCCGCTTTTCTGCATATTTACCGATTTCATTCTATTAAAAATAGAAGGGATGACTTCTTTTGCAAATATTTCTGGATTAACAGAAAATGACAAGATATCTATTTTGTAGTTTATAAAATTCTCTACAGAAAAAGTCCGGATATTTCTCTCCAGACCTACTCCATTCGAAGGTATTTGCAGAAGAAGTTATCTGAATACTTTACCTGATTTTTTTCAAAATCTAATGGCGAGAAAAAGAATGGTGGAAGAGAAATTCAATAGAGCTTCACTGAGATAATTATTTACTTACGCAAATCCATGCAGTCTCGATAATATTTTCTCATTAATGCAACAGGTCGTGACACATTCATCCCATTCGAAGCTTCAAGAATATTAATTAGCCTTCGTTCCACTTTTCTCTTTAGAACATCAAATCTGGACCACGCTTCTTGCCCTCGTGGCAGAGGATTCGTCCGTCGCCATCGTCCACACGTGAATTCATAAAAATCATCACACGGATCTATTTCTGGATTTAAACCACTCAAAATATATGCAGAAGTTTCCTTACAGTTCTCCGTTTGACAAACTGCAGGATTATTACCTCTTTCATTATTACGTTGAGGGGGAGCAGTTAGTCCAATGGCCACTTGGATGAATATCATCAGAAGACTGACTAATTGTGAATGCATTTTCCTCATTGCTTCTGAATCAAAAAAATTCATCAGTATTCGATGATTGTCAATATTGATGCAGAATAAGTCAATTTCATTATTCATTCTCTTATGGAAAGTACCCGAGAACTAAGCGAGATAGCGCAATATTTGTAATTATCTTTTTTGCA
This sequence comes from Aleiodes leptofemur, assembly GCA_963942555.1. Classification (NCBI taxonomy): domain Eukaryota; kingdom Metazoa; phylum Arthropoda; class Insecta; order Hymenoptera; family Braconidae; genus Aleiodes; species Aleiodes leptofemur. Next base: position 14,375,386 of record OZ012610.1, read on the forward strand.
GAGAAAAATCGGAGCTATAAGGAAAGTTTTTAAATGAATCTCGCTATCATGCTCAGTTTCCAAAATTTCTGATGAAGAATGATTGAAAACATATTTTTGTAAATGAACAATAGTTAAATATTATCCGAGGAAACTGAATTAGCAGTTTCAGATTCTATTTATTCTACTCTAATCATTAATTCTCCCTTCTCAATTCATTGGAGCTTCAGAATACAAAGAATGGAAATTTTCCAAAATCTATACTCACTTGATCTGCAGAAAATGCGAGCAGCAAAATTTTTTCCAAGGCTCTATCGCGATTGTGATGTAAATAGCGGGTTTTATACAGCCCATGTTCTTCAGGGAATTCATTTCGTGTTTCTTATCAAAGATCTGCCAGTTGTAGCATTGTCATGAGATGTAGTGAAGTTTTTTCGATGCTTCTTCCTGCATCGGGCACGTGTCTATCTGATAAAAAATAGTTTACCTATTTTTTTCAATGTATTTTGCATCAGTGGCTTGAACAATTTTCTTTTGGACTAATCCTGTAAGATAATAAAGCACTTCGGAGCTGGAGAATCAATTTTTTTGAGGAATCTGTACAGTAACGTCTAAATGAGTTCATCCGTCCGTTCAGGACCTCTCGTTGGAGCTGCCATTTCGTCCTTATTCCTACTTTTACGTAGAGCATTCTCCTCTGCACAGTTCATTATGTCCTGAAGTATCCTCCTATGCACGGTTCAATGCGCATGATGTTTGGCCACTAAAGAGGCAAAGTGGAGGAACCAACGAGAAACTTCATTGGACGATTCCTGAAAACTTCAAAGAATAAGTAATTCTAATGGGCGAAACCACATTGGAAGTCTACTTCATGTCTGAGTCTTAGTAATCAACAAACTTGTTGATCATCACTTCGAAGTTTACGTGAGGATTGCTGCCGTAATGGTCGAGATATTATTCTTACCAGTCCATGTATTTTCGTATTGATAAGTGAGGATGTTGGCGATAATGATTTATTTATATTAAATGGAGAATTATATAAAAATATCATCTCAGAAGAGGTAGTAATGGAGATATATCAGTTGCTTACTGAAGAAGTAAAACTCGATGAGTTGATTTATTTTGGTGATAATTGTTGAGCGAATGTCTCGAAACCTAAACGAGATAGGAATTTTTTATAGAAATCTCTTTCGTAACTCTAACATTTAACTGCAAAGAAGATCTCACTTATTTCCTGACATGATTTGAAAAAAAAAAAAAAAAACCAAATGACCAAGAAGATCGACTAATCCTTTTATTTATTCATTCCTGAATCTGTTTTTCAACTCGCGGGTTTTAGAATAAAGAATGCTGAGAAAAGACAATGAACTAATTTCCAATTTGATGAGTTTATTGCGCAATTGATAAATGCGTTTTCTATGTAATTAATGATAACTTTAATACCATTTCAATATTACAAACAATTCTAATTATTAATATGTGGACGAAATCAATAATAATCATCAGCATGTCTCGTGATCGGTCAGGATGTTGATTCGGTGGACTGATGCACCGATTGATTAATTGTTCGTGAGTCCTCGAAGAGTTTGACTACGTCTCATAATAATTTTTCAAACTGATTCTCGATAAGGAACATGAAACCAATTTCCACCATAACATGGGTTGTATAAAGCCGGAGACATTAGCCCTGAGTTTCAGAATCATCATTTGGAATCATTCATTTTCTAGGAATAACATCACGATGATTCTTCTCATCAATAGTTCACAATTATGTAGTTTTTTTCTGGTAATATTGATCCTTGTATCCAAAGCTCGGAGAACTCTTACTGCATGAACTAATAACTGCATAGTATGTGAAACGGAAAAATGCTAAGAAATCGGTGCGTATAATTTTGGTGCTTTAGATCCACAAGAAGATCCCTGTGATGATTTTCATGAGTTCACGTATGGACAGGATGTACAGGATCACGGATGGCAGGATACAAACCCTTTGCTGGAGGGAGAAAATATTCGGACACGGCGTGAAGTTCTCAATCAATAAATTAGTAAACGACTCATTGATATTCTTGAGGCAGAAAATGACAACAATGCAACAGAATCTGTTAAATTAATCAGATATTGACCTTTTTTAAGAACCACAAAATAATTCGATTTTTTTCGCTATTTATTTTTTCAGTATATCTCGGGAAACAAGCGAGAGGGCGAAATTCTTGTACGGACCTTTTCTGTAGCTCTTATTCTCCTCTGCAAGAATGGTCTTGTTTTATCTATCCGCTGATGATTCGATCCATCATGATGATTCCCAGATGTTATCAATCGGATTGGCATAGAACCACACTATAGGACATTGAAGAAACTGGGTGACTGACCACTCTTGACCAATGATTCTGGAGCATCAGTCAACGGGCAATAATTACATCTGCATTAAGGTGAACTGTTGGGTGAATATTCATTATTCCATATTACTACCATGCGGAATTCCGATCTTTCAGAACGGTCAGCATATTATATTCAAGTAAGATCTGGTATGAAGGAAATTTTCAAATGGAAAAATTCACTATTTTTCATTCAACATGACCTAACAAATTTCAAGATCCAAGGACCAAGGTTTCCAGGATCCAAGTACTATCCTGTCAATATGCGATGGGAAAGGTTTTTGATGATCGAAAATCGTTTGGTCTATACCACAACTTTACTCTAGAAGTAGTTGAAGTCTTTCTTCAACATAGGAAAATTTCGCACTCTGAAGAGAAACTTAGATGAGACACCCAGGTAGGAATAGACAACTGGCCCAGGCTTGGTCCTAGCTTCTCCCAAGCCCACTCAAGCTTGGATGAAGCTTTGTAACCAGGCCTGGCCGAAGCTTGGTGAAACCTCGGAATGTAACATTGGGCCAGTGCTAGGATACCAAGCCAGGATAAGTGTTGGTATTCAGCCTTGGACCAAGGTACATTTTACTAAAATGCCGAGCTTCAACCAACATTCATTTAATGTTCACGTGAAATATTTAAACAATGTTGAATCATCGATAGTGATTCGATTAGCCTTTTACGAGATGAATCACTTTAAATAATATTGAAAAAAGAAAAGACTATGGAAAAGAAAATTACCCTGGCTAGGATTCGAACCCAGAACCATCGATTCTCAAAAATTTTAGTAAAAAAATCTCATTTCATTGTTAATTATTCTCGATCAGGGTTGTATAGATATATGTTCATCCAGATGCCGACATTCCGGATGTTTATCCCCAGAGAAGATGATACCAAGTGCCACCGTTGTCCAAGATATCCAGCGAAGACCTGTCCTTGGAACATGCATCTGGCCCACTACGCTATTTCATTTGCTTCAGGACATATTATATAAAACCGGATTATGAAGTGATTTAACTTTTCTTCACTTTTTAAAACTCTAAAACTCTATATTTGAATATAATTTGTATTCTCTCAATGTTATAATGATATTTCCTTCAGTTATTTATCGACTTAAATAATTAATAACAACATTTTGGTATCCAGCCTTGGGAGAATCTTGGGTCAAGTTTGGTATCTGAGTTCTCTGCTCAGTTGGTTCTCAGGCTTGGTTACCAGTCCTGGATATAGTCTGATGTGAGACTGTGTACCAGCCTCTAGTATGGCATGGTATTCCACCATTACCGAGGCTTGGATACCAGGCTTGGTTATAGCCTGGTCCAAACCTGGCATTCCCATGGCTTGGTGTGCCAGTCTTGGGAGAAGCCTGGTCTAGCCCTGGTATTCTGGGCCTTGGTACCAGTCGTGTAAATGGCTTGGTTTCAGCAAAGGTTCAAGCCAGGTACAATCTAGGTATACCAAGACTTGGTAACCTGAGGCTGTACCATGCCTGGTCCGGTTGTCAAGCTTGGCATTTCCCACCTGGGCATTGACGGAATCATGAGATTCGAGGCGAATCTGTTAATTGTAATATTATTGATAAATCTTTGGTTCGTACGACTGCTTTCTGTATTTCTTGAATTTCACAATCTTAAAATTTTCAGATGTTAACAGATCTGGAATTTGGTCCGATGCGTTTAGATCTGAACAGAATTAATCAGATCCCATCGCAATCTCACACTAAATTTGACGGAACAAAAATTTTGAAAAGAACATTAATCTTTCTCAACGAAATAATTTCAATATTGTTCCATAATATTCATGTTAATAAAAAAAAAAAATAATATTCATGAATTACAAAATGGTTTTTGGAAGTATAGCAAGTTTAAGGAACAAAAGAGCAATCATAAATGAAACTTAATTATTCGAAATTATGGCATCCAGTCAAATCATATCGGATTAGATCTGACGGAATTCAAATAGATCCGATAAGTCAATATGAATGGATTCAACTGAATTTAATCAAATGCAATTCAATCCAACTAAATCTGATCAGATTCAATTGAATCCTTTCTACTTGAGTTTTTTTCGGCTAGGCTCAAAGGAATGCAGAGAATCCTAACGGTCCAATGAGACCTATCAAAAAGCTGAAATATTATTATAATTCTCTACAAGATAACCGTAGTGAAACTTTCGATATTGATTGGCTAGAAGAAATTGAAGAAATCTTTAAATTTATGAATGTTTCCATAAATGGGGATGCAGTAATCTCGATAAGTGCGTGGACATATCTTCAGAGACTCCCAATAATTCTGAATTCAACACCGAATCACTTTGCTGTTGGGTCGGCAGTGATTTTTTGTACAAGAAATCATTTGAAAGGGGTTCATGATGGCTATTTGGTAGAACGACGGATTCGTAGTTCCAAGGCTCTGAGTTCGATCCCGGTCTCTGTCGATTGACACAAGCACCACTGTAATATTTTTCCAAGTGCTTTGTCCACAGAAACAACATGAATTCCCAAGGCTGATAAGTATAGTCCTTAGCTCAAATAGGGTGATGTTGAATGAAATTTAAAAAAATGTGAATTCAATCAGATTAGATCGGGCTAAATTCCAGATCTGATCATATCTGACGAATTCAGATCCAATTGGATCTCATCAGATATAAAAAAGAACAGGATAAATCTCTTTTTCTCCTCCTTAGTTTTGAAGAGCTTGTCTTCGCGTAGTGGAAAGATGATGCGGTAATGGGGTAGTTTCACTCTGCCAAACCAAATTAAATTTCCCCAGATTTTTTTGAGTTTTTTTGTTTTAATGTGGTGTATCATGATTGACCAGAGGTCGGTCACAAGATTTTAAGGCTGAGAGACATAATCCTAATTAAATTTTCCCAAAAACATGTAACTTTTGCTGGAAGTTGGTAACCAATAGAATGAAAAAAAACAACCATTGAATATAATTGAAATTATCACCACGTTTTGCGTAACCCAAGGCCACGACGGGGACGTAGTGGTGCACAGGCCTCAAAAAACCTAACACGACCTACCCTATGCGACACTCGGGATTTTGATGAAGAAATTTATTGACTCAAACACCGCTCACCTTCATTGAGCATTAAAAATTTTAATTTTTTAACTTAGTAAGAAAACAAGTGCATAAAGCATCAAAATGCGTACCTATTCCTTTAGTCAATAATTAGTACACATCGCGTGGAACAATATCAATCAAAAAAAACCATAAAATTGTAACGAGAAGAAAAAAACCAAAGCGAAAAAAAACTCGATAAATTTAATACGGATTGAATGAAAAATCAAAATACTCATCTGAAATCTGGATTTTCCAAGGAAAAACCCGCAGTGGTGGCAACTAACTTTTAATACAAAACACACAGTTTTGATGTTTCACTGCAGACAACCAAAATCAAACTGGCCTAGAAAAGGCTCATGTGGTTGAATTACCAAATTTACCGTTTTCTTAAGACCATTGGTCTCTGTTTATCATTGTGTTTTCACACCGACTGTCTTTGTCAGGAAGATATCGATTATTTCATTGTCTCTTCACCTCTCATCAAGTTCCTTCTCTCCTTACTCAATCAAAACAATGATACTCTACTCTATTTAAATTAAATTATTATTCCTCTTATATTTCAGAAGTAAAATTTGAAAATGCTGAAATTTATTCATTGATTTGTTGAAAACAATGAAATTACTTCGAGCTATTTAACTCGAAGCTAAATATTCAAAAAAATATTTTCACCTTAATGAAGTTAAATTTTGAAATTATTATAATCAATGCGACAGTTGAAACTAGCTATGGCTAAAAAATGATCGAAAAATTCGGACTCTAAATGTTCAAAATAAATACTTTTAGTTGGCTGAGCTCTACTCCCCCTTTACCGATGATGCTACAAGAAAGATCCTCAAAAAAATTTCGCTTCCCTTACTCTACTGCTCAATCATCCAGTTCTTCTTTTCTTTCGAACAATCAATCATATCCATTGGAATTTCATTGCAACAATGATCCAATGCACCCATCAACATACAAGAGGATTAGTAAACAACTTCATTGAACTAACAAAATTGAAATCACGATAATGCGATGATTTTCCACATATGTAGAGAAATGTGGAGTAAAATGAGCTTTCAAATAAAACGATAAGAAACTAAGAAAATTTTCAATGGTAAACATGTGACTACACAAATATTTCCAATCTCCTAAAAAATTCTAGGCACTAGGATATATTCAAAAAAGTAGGCCATATAAATTTCAGTGCATAACATTCGTTTAATCTATACATAATTCGAAATTGGTGATGAAAATTGGGGAAATTTTTAAAATTAATTCTGCAGAATCCAAATGCTTAGGAATTTGACACCAGTCAAAACCCAAGGAGAAGATTGTTAGTTGAAGATTGTGCATTTTGATCTCCAAATCATTTTGTCGCTAGGATTACAATTGAATGCCTTCGCAAATTCATTATAATTTTTCAGTGGATTATTTACACGCTGTCGTACGGGACTGTGTCCACCATTATAATGACTCGATTGAAATGTTTTTTTCCACCAATCAGTTGTCGCTGTTTTACACCATGCCTGCAAACCCCAAGAAATTATTATTGATTTAACACTTATCGAAATATATAATTAGAAGAAGATGAGGTAAAATGGGAATTTTTAATTTAAAAATTAGGAGAAAATGATGAATAATGGTCTGACTTAAACAATTTCATTGGAATTAGAATAGTTTACAACATAATTATAAAAATTATCTGTGACTCACACTAGCGTAGGAAATGAAGAACAGTTGATCGCTGCTATAATTACCAAGACCTGGTAATTTTAAATCGTTTCCATTAGCTTCTTCTTGATAAGTTTCAAAAGCCACACGAATGCCACCAATGTCCGCTACATCTTCTTCTTTCGATAATTCTCCATTCGTACGAATCCGAATTGGTGCTCCTGTTTTTGGATCAGTGTCTATCAACATGTTGCCGCTGTATTCATCAACTAGACACTTAACTTTTTCGTTGTACCTCCTCTCAGTTCGCCTTGGTAAACTCAATGGTTCCCCATTTTCATTGTACTTCATTCCTAAATTTTTTACTTTCTATAACTGCTTGAATAATTTTTGAAATTCATAATTCAATGGAAAATTACCAGTTGGACCGAGTCCATGGAAAATCTCATGGCCAATGATAAATCCGTCGAATCCATATTGAACGGCTCTGAGGAAAATATTTACGATATTTGAAATATTCAATAAGCAAAGAAGAGCAGATCTCCATCGTTTGATTCAACTTATGTTGTTAAGTTACCTTGGTAAGTCGTTGCAACAATCGTGTGCCTGAATCCGTGTTATTGGAAAGACTGCAATAAATTTTGTATATAAAGATCATGTAACATCCACGTATCAGGAGAATTAAGAAATTGAATACATACCTATCTTATTGAAAAGGTAATAGTATGAACTACTTGTATTTATGGGTTCAGATAACCATCTGATGGAAAGAAAAAATGAGTGAAATCTTCAGAAATCTTTAGAAATAAAAAATAGATTTATTACTCATATTTATTCACTGGCTTCCGAAATTGGCTCAAGCTAATGAGATTAAAGAATTTGATGGTATTGATCATTTCCTCGGCATATGACGCACGAGGTTCCAAATTTTTGTAGTAATCAGTGAAGTTCTGATCGTTGTACCAACGGGGATATCCAATCAGCATATGCATTCCCTGTATTTTTTTCATCAATGTGGATTTCGTTGCTCCGTCCAGCCAATCGACCCTTCCAAGTTCCTCTAGTGCCTTTCTTTGCACTTTCTTAGCCAATCGATAAGTCTGCAATTTTTCCAATAAGTATTTTGTTGAGAGTTTATTAAGCACACTATTAATACTCACTTTCCTTTTTGCATGAGAGGTAAAATACTTTTTAGCGTACTCGTAGAATAGGACAGGCCGAAATTTGCACTCTTTTAGACATTTTTTTTGTCTGTGAATAATAAATGAGCAAATGTAGAAATTATCTAAATTCACTTATATTGGAAAAAGGGTGGTAAAATGAACGTTATGACGAGAGGGGTTCGAGAAAATTTATTTTCATAATTCCATTCCCCTGATTATCGAGCTCCGTTCTTCGATACTAGATAAAAATGTTCAAAATTGAAAAAAAAACCTGAAAACTCAATGCTATAACCCATGGTTTCTATCGGAAATTTTCTGAGATTTTCAATGGAATCATAGAAAATAGCCTCTCTTAAATGCTTTCAGTGATTTCAAGCGATTTTTATCCCCTCTGTTCAGAGCAGCGTAAGTGTTATGCTTATACATAACACTTACGTCACTTTGTTTCAGAGGCAACAATATATTCAGAAAGTCATAACCGTAATACCGTGATCCACGTGATTGAACATGGTCATCCACATTCCTTGGCAATTTCCTCATACGCTCATCCGTGAATGATATCGTTTCGGCAACAAATTTCCAGTGTATATAATTAACTATTCAAAGGAGAACACAATTAATTCAGCAATTGAATGGTACAAGCTTAACTACAGTGGAATTCCTCTATATTTAACTCATCGGCCTGAGATCATTCTACATATTAGACACATTCGTTTATCTCTATTACATTACACTCATGTTTCCATGTCTCATATGCGTAGGCCCATGCAGCCAAATGCGCCATAAACATGGATATACTGAGAAATTTTAATGAAGTCTCCTGAATCCTTTTTTAAGATTGATTGTCCTGGGAGTCACAAAAAATCGTAGTGGGAGAGACGATAGTCAAGATAGAACGAGAATTCAGTGAAATAAAAAGATTGGTCGAATATAGAGGAATTCCTCTGTAATGCACGTGATGATTCTTTTTTCTACGATCTCTCAATATCCAAAGCAGATACAAAATCTCACGTGATGATTCTTCTTTTAATAAAAATTAATTTCCGGAAAACAACATCAGATGAGTTCCTCAATCTCCCTCAGACTTCAAGATTTCCAGAAGCGTTTATTGCAATTTCTCTTCATTATCTTTCTTATTTACCAATAACGCTATTTGGTGTTGAATTGAGCAATCTCCCAAGCTGCAAGAAATATTCTCCTGCCATTACATTAATTACGTGATCCTCATTTATCTGAATATTCACAAATTTTAATAGATCTGCAATTGATTTGAGCCAATTTACATTAGCCGTTTTGTTATGATTAGCTCGTAGAGAAGTATCATAAGAAATTTGCAATTCCTTGATGGTTGCTTCCCTAGACTCTTCACTCCTAGTGACCTATTGAATTCAAGAAATCAAATAAATGCTAAAAAGAAATAGTGATTATTTGATAATTTACCTGATGAAGTGAAAATTCAAAAAACAAAATTTCAACGATATCTTCCATTAGTTTCTCTTCAGAGTATGGAATCTTTCTGTGTCGATAGAAGTTTTTGACTATCTCAAGAAAGTATTCTACATATGAACGATCTGGCTCTCCATTCTCCCACCGATCATCAAGGGGAAAATCACGAGTATTTGGGAACTCCGCAGATTCAATCTTGAAATGAAATAGAGAACGTTAGACTATATTCCTCAATTTTTTCAATCGTATCAAACAAAGCAGGGATAAGTGGGGCAAAATTGTCATTTTCTACAAAATGCTCCGAGACAGTTTTTCCTTATAATTTCATTGAAAAATGGAGGAAAATTCCGGTGAAAAGTAGAGCTTCTAATCAATTTTCATGAATTTTCCAGTTTTGGCCTGAAATTCCGGGGATTTTCGGGAATTTTCAGTTTTTCTTGAGATATCTCTGGTTCTGATAGGAATTCCAGTGGAAAATAGGGTTCACAATAAGTTTTCATAAAATTTTAGAAAATCCGAAGTTTTCGCCTAAAAATCGAGCATATTCTCTGGAATTTTCAATTTTTTGGGGATATGAAGGTAATTATGCAGGAAAGCCCCCCCCCCCTAAAATTAAATAATAATCAAAGTCAAATCTTCGGAAAAAAAATATGAAATGCGCAAGCAGGATTTGAACCCACGACCCTCTGATTACATGTCAGGTACTCTGACCACTGAGCTATTGCGAGTTCCTATACTTTCCTTCAAATTTTTGACCAAGATATATTATATCCTTTTCGCCACCTCCCTTCCTGAGGTAATTTAAATTAATTATAAATTAATTTTATTTGGATGGGCCGCTTTTCTGCATATTTACCGATATGAACTCTGGTTTTACTGCAAAAACTCGATAACTAGCAGCAAGATGAGCTCATTTCCCATCAATTCATGGGGTTTGTGATGACTTATCATCGATAAAATATATAACGGTTCATTGAATTACTCAATTTTCCCATTGAAAAACAAAATCTATATCAAATCGTTCAAAGTCTCACCCCGATTTCATATGTTGAAAAATCAGAAGACATCACATCACCACTGATATGAAAAAAAGAATGTGTACCCATCAATTCACTGTAATGTCGATCCAATTCTTGCCAGCTAACTGTTGCTCCAGCATTATCACCCAAGAGTGGCCAATCACCGAGACGTCTCAATATTCTATCAATTGGTTCGATGCCTATTCGATTAAGAGTATCTAGAACATATCAATGAGTAGATTAAATCACCAATAACTCAACAATAGACTTTATCTTATTGTTGACAAAAGGATTACGTATGGCTTCATTCACGAATACTTCTGGAGTGGATTTAGAAGAAAATGACTAGAGTTTTTTTGTATTTCATAAAATTCTCTTCTGAAAAGGTCTTTTTATATTTCTCTCTGGATCTATTCAATAGTGAAGAGGAATAACAGGTCAAGTCGATCTTCGTACGAAGATCAGATTTTATAACTACTCGCCTCAGGATGGATGGACACATCTCCCACAGTCAGGATTTGGCTGAATATGAACATTTTTCAGAATGTTATTTAGTGTCGTGTTATTGACACCCTGGTTAGGTGTATTTTGTGACTCATTATCATTGCAAAAATATTCCGATCAATCGATTTTTCGTTGAGTTTATTCACGAAAATTCGACAAACTGAATTGATCGTTCGGAGAGCCGAGAAGTGATACTTGTAGAACGTTAAAAACAAATTAAGAGTTGAGTCAATATAACTTGAATTTCTCTTAGAAAATTCAAGTTAAGTTATGCTAGTTTCTGAATATCCAAATTAACTGCAGATTAATTACGTTTATCATGAATGCAGCGTTTAATGACGATCGCATCATCGTTTTACAATTTTTCGCCTCCCCTGAAAATTTCACTTTTTCGATTGAAGCTAATACTTTGCTTCACTACTGTATTCTATCTGAAGATATTTGCAGAAGTGGTTACTTGAATACTTTGCCTGAATTCTTCTAAAATCTCTTGCTGAAAGAATATAGTGGAACGGAAATTGAGCTTTACTGAGATAATTATTTACTTACCCAAATCCATGCAGTCTCGATAATACTTTCTCATTAATGCAACAGGCCGTGACACATTTATCTCATTCGGGGCTTCAAGAATATGAATCAGTCTCCTTGTCGCCTCTCTCTTCGTAACACTAGATTTGGACCATTGTTCTTGCCCTTGTGGCAAAGGATTCGTCTTTTGCCATCGCCCACATGTGAATTCATAAAAATCATCACAAGGATCTTCCTCTGGATTTAAACCACTCAAAATAAATGCAGAAGTTTCCTTACAGTTCTCTGTTTGACAAACTGTAGGATTATTACCTCTCTGATTATTACGTTGAGGGGGAGCACTTAGTCCAATGGCCACTTGGATCAATATCATCAGAAGACTGGATAATTGTGAATGTATTTCCCTCATCCCTTTGAATCAAGAAATTCATCAGTATTCGATGATTGTCAATACTGATGCAGAATAAGTTAATTTCATTATTCATTCTTTTTTGGGAAGTATCTCGGGAACTAAGCGAGATGGCGGTATATATTTGTAGTAATCTTATTTATAGAGTAAAATCAGAGCTACAAAAAAGATTCTTGAACAAATCTCACTATCTCGTTTAGCTTAATATTCTCGTAAAAGAGCAATAGTTCAAATTATCCTTGATGACAGAATTAGCAGTTCCAGATTCTACTCATTCTACTCTAATCATTAATTCTCCCTTCTCAATTCATTGGAGCTTCAGAATACAAAGAATGGAAATTTTCCAAAATCTATACTCACTTGATCTGCAGAAAATGCGAGCAGCAAAATTTTTTCCAAGGCTCTGTCGCAATTGTGATGTAGATAGCGGCTTTTATACAGCCCATGTTCTTCAGGGAATTTATTTCGTGTTTCTTATCAAAGATCTGCCAGTTGTAGCATTGTCATGAGATGTTAAGTTTTTTCGATGCTTCTTCCTGCATCGGGCACGTGTCTATCTGATAAAAAATAGTTTACCTATTTTTTCAATGTATTTTGCATCAGTGACTTGAACAATTTCCTTTTCGACTAATCCTGTAAGATAATAAAGCACTCCGGAGCTGGAGAATCAATTTTTTTGAGGAATCTGTACAGTAACGTCTAAATGAGTTCATCCGTCCGTTCAGGACCTCTCGTTGGAGCTGCCATTTCGTCCTTATTCCTACTTTCACATTCTTCTCTGCGCAGTTCATTATGTCCTGAAGTATCCTCTTATGCACGGTTCAATGCGCATAATGTTTCGGCCACTGAAGAGGCAGAGTGGAGGAACCAACGAGAAACTTCATTGGACGATTGCTGAAAGTTTCAAAGAAAAAGCAATTCTAATGGGCGAAACCACATTGGAAGTCTACTTCATGTCTGAGTCTTAGTAATCAACAAACTTGTTGATCATCATTTCGAAGTTTACGTGAGGATTGCTGCCGTAATGGTCGAGATATTATTCTTACCAGTTCATGTCTTTTCGTATTGATAAGTGAGGATGTTGGCGATAATGATTAATTTATAATAAATAGAGAATTATATAAAAATACAATCTCAGGAGAGGGAATAATGGAGATATACCAATTGCTTATTGAAGAAGTAAAACTCGATGAGTTGAGTTATTTTGGTGATAATTGTTGAGCGAATGTCTCGAAACCTAAACGAGATAGGAATTTTTTATAGAAATCTCTTTCGTAACTCTAACATTTAACTCCAAAGAAGATCTCACTTATTTCCTGACATAATTTGAAAAAAAAACAAATGACCAAGAAGATCGACTAATCCTTTTATTTATTTATTCCTGAATCTATTTTTCAACTCGGTGATTTTAGAATAAAGAATGTTTAGAAAAGACAATGAACTAATTTCCAATTTGATGAGTTTATTGCGCTATTGATAAATGCGTTTTCTATCTAATTAATGATAACTTTAATAACATTTCAATATTACAAACAATTGTAATTATTGATACGTGGATGAAATCAATAATAATCATCAGCATGTCTCGTGATCGGTCAGGATGTTGATTCGGTGGACTGATGCACCGATTGATTAATTGTTCGTGAGTCCTCGGAGAGTTTGACTACGTCTCATAATAATTTTTCAAACTGATTCTCGATAAGGAACATGAAACCAATTTCCACAATAACATGGGTTGTATAAAGCCGGAGACATTAGCCATGAGTTTCAGAATCATCATTTGGAATCATTCATATTCTAGGAATAACATGACGACGATTCTTCTCATCAATAGTTCACAATTATGTAGTTTTTTTTCTGGTAATATTGATCCCTGTATCCGAAGCTCGGAGAATTTCTGCTGCAAAAACTAATAATTACATAGTATGTGAAACGGAAAAATGCTAAGATATCGCTGCGTATATTTTTGGTTCTTTAGATCCACAAGAAGATCCCTGTGATGATTTTCATGAGTTCATGTGTGGACGATGGCAGGATACAAACCTTTCATTGATATTCTTGAGGCAGAGGATGACATCAATGCAACAGAATCTGTTAAATTAATCAGAAAAACTCATCGAAAGACTGCATGGATGTTGATGAGTTGATAGTTCTTAGAATTGAAATAATATTGACCTTTTTTAAGAACCACATAATAATTAGATTTTTTTCGCTATTTATTTTTTCAGTATATCCCGGGAAATAAGCGAGAGGGCGAAATTCTTGTGGGGACCTTACAGCTACAGAAAACTGTTATTCTCCTCTGCAAGAATGGTCTTGTTTTACCTATCCGCTCATGATTCGATCCATCATGATGATTCCCAGATATTATCAATCGGATTGGCCTAGAACCACACTATAGGACATTGAAGAAACTGGGTCACTGGCCACTCTTGACCAATGATTCTGGAGCATTAATCAGTTGGCAGAAGTTGCATCTGCATTACGGTAAACTGTTGGGTGAATATTCATTGTTCCATATTACTACCGTGCGGAGTTTCGATCTCTCAGAACGGTCAACATATTATATTCAAGTAAGATCTGGTATGAAGGAAATTTTCAAATGGAAAAATTTACTATTTTTCATTCAACATGACCTAACAAATTTCAAGATCCAAGGACCAAGGTTTCCAGGATCCAAGTACTATCCTGTCAATATGCGATGGGAAAGGTTTTTGATGATCGAAAATCGTTTGGTCTATACCACAACTTTACTCTAGAAGTAGTTGAAGTCTTTCTTCAACAAAGGAAAATTTCGCACTCTGAAGAGAAACTTAGATGAGACATTGACAAAATGATGAGATTCGAGGCGAACTGTTAATTGTAAGATTATTAATAAATCTTTGGTTAATTTTACTGCTTTCTGTATTTTCCAAATTTTACAATCTTAAAATTTCCAGATCTTATCAGATTTACAATTTGTTCCGATGTGATTAGACCTGAGGAGAAATGATCAGATCCCATCGCAATCTCACCGCGAATTTGACGGACCAAAAAAGTTGAAAAGAAGATTTATCTTTCAAAATAATTTCAATATTGTTTCATAATATTCATGAATTACAAAATGGTTCTTGAAAGTATAGCAAGTTTAAGGAACAAAAGAGCAATGATAAATGAAACTTAATTATTTGAAATTATGACATCGAGTCAAATCATATCGGATTAGATCTGACTGAATTCAAATAGATCCGATGAGCCAATATGAATGAATTTAATTGAATTTAATCGAATGCAATTCAATCCAACTAAATCTGATCAGATTCAATTGAATCTTTCCTACTTGAGTTTTTTTCGGCTAGGTTCAAAGGAATGCAGAGAATCCTAACGGTCTGATGAGACCTATCAAACAGCTCCAATATAATCTAACAGCACAAGTAGGGTGATGTTGAATGAAATTTAAAAAAAAATAAGAATTGAATCAGATCAGATCGGTCTAAATTCTAGATCTGATCATATCTGAGGAATTCAGATTCAATTGGATCTCATCAAGAGGATTAGTAAACAACCTCATTGAACTAACAAAATTGAGATCACGGTAATGCGATGATTTCCCAAATATGTAGAAAAATTCTAGGCACTAGGATACATTCAAAAAAGTAGGCCACATAAATTTCAGTGCATAAACATTCGTTTAATCTATACATAATTCGAAATTGGTGATGAAAATTAAGGAAATTTGTAAAATTAATTCTGCAGAGTCCAAATGCTTAGGAATTTCAAATTCCGAATTTGACTCCAGTCAAAACCCAAGGAGAACATTGTTAGTTGAAGATTGTGCATTTTGATCTCCAAATCATTTTGTCACCAGGACTACAATTAAATGCTTTCGCAAATTCATTATAATTTTTCAGTGGATTATTTACACGCATTCGTACGGGACTGTGTCCACCATCATAATTACTCGGTTGAAATGTTTTTTTCCACCAATCAGTTGTCGCTGTTTTACACCATGTCTGCGAACCGCAAGAAATTATTATTGATTTAACACTTATCGAAATATATAATTAGAAGAAGATGAGGTAAAATGGGAATTTTTAATTTAAAAATTAGGAAAAAATGATGAATAATGGTCTGACCTAAACAATTTCATTGTAATTAGAATAATTTACAACATAATTATAAATATTAAATCTGTGACTCACACTAGCGTAAGAAATGAAGAACAGCTGATCGCTGCTATAATTACCAAGACCTGGTAACTTTAAATCGTTTCCATTAGCTTCTTCTTGATAAGTTTCAAAAGCCACACGAATGCCACCAATGTCCGCTACATCTTCTTCTTTCGATAATTCTCCATACGTACGAATCCGAATTGGTGCTCCGGTTCTTGGATCAGTGTCTATCAACATGTTGCCGCTGTATTCATCAACTAGACACTTAACTTTTTCGTTGTACCTCCTCTCAGTTCGCCTTGGTAAACTCAATGGTCCCCCATTTTCATTGTGCTTCATTCCTAAATTTTTTACTTTCTATAACTGCTTGAATAATTTCTGAAATTCATACTTCAGTGGAAAATTACCAGTTGGACCGAGTCCATGGAAAACCTCATGGCCAATGATAAATCCGTCGAATCCATATTGAACGGCTCTGAGGAAAATATTTATGATATTTGAAATATTCAATGAGAAAAGATGAGCAGATCTCCATCGTTTGATTCAACTTATGTTGTTAACTTACCTTGGTAAGTCGTTGCAACAATCGTGTGCCTGAATACGTGCCATTGGAAATACTGCAATGAATTTCGTATATAAACATCATGTAACATCCACGTATCAGGAGAATAAAAAAAATTGAATACATACCTATCTTATTGAAAAAGTAATAGTATAGACCACTTGTTGCTATGGGCTCAGTTAACCATCTGATGGAAAAAAGAAATGAGTAAAATCTTCAGAAATCACAAGAAATGAAAAGTAGATTTATATACTCATATTTATCCACTGGCTTCCGAAATTGGCTCAAGTTAATGAGATTAAAGAATTTGATGGTATTGATCATCTCCTCGGCATATGATGCACGAGGTTCCAAACTTTTGTAGTAATCAGTGAAGTTTTGATCGTTGTACCAACGAGGATATCCAATCAGCATATGCATTCCCTGTATTTTTGCCATCAATGTAGATTTCGTTGCTCCGTCCAGCCACTCGACCCTTCCAAGTTCCTCTAGTGCCTTTCTTTGCACTTTCTTAGCCATTCGATAAGTCTGAAATTTTTCCAATAAATGTCTTATTGAGATTGAACTATGGAGTGCATTATGATGACTTACTTTCCTTTTTGCATGAGAGGTAAAATACTTCTTAGCGTACTCGTAGAATAGGACAGGCCGAAATTTGCACTCTTTTAGACATTCCTTTTGTCTGTGAATAACAAATGAGAAAATGTAGAAATTATCTAAATTCAATTATATTGGAAAAAGGGTGGTAAAATGAACGTTATGACGAGAGGGGTTCGAGAAAATTTATTTTCATGATTCTATTCCTCTGATTATCGAGCTTCGTTCTTCGATACTAGGTAAAAATGTACAAAATTAAAAAAAAAAACCTGAAAACTCAATGCTATAAACCATGGTTTCTATCGGAAATTTCCTGAGATTTTCAATGGAATCATAGAAAATAGCCTCTCTTGAATGCTTTCAGTGATTTCAAGCGATTTTTATCCCCTCTGTTCAGAACAGCGTAAGTGTTATGCTTATACATAACACTTACGTCACTTCGTTTCCGAGGCGACAATATATTCAGAAAGTCACAACCGTAATACCGTAATCGACGTGATTGAACATGGTCATCCACATCCCTTGGCAATTTCCTCATACGCTCGTCCGTGAATGATATCGTTTCGGCAACAAATTTCCAGTGTACATAATTAACTATTGAAAGAAGAACACAATTCAGCAATTAAATGGTGCAAGCTTAATTACAGTGGAATTCCTCTATATTTGACTAATCCACCCAAGATCATTCTACATATTTGACACATTCGCTTATCTCTATTACATTACACTCATGTTTCCATGTCTCATATGCGTATACATGGATATACTGAGAAATTTTAATGAAATCCCCTAAATCCTTTTTTGAGATTGGTTGTCCTGGGAGTCACAAAAAATCATAGTAGGAGAGACAATAGTCAAGATAGAGCGAGAATTCAATGAAATATAAAGATTGGTCAAATATAGAGGAATTCCACTGTAATGCACGTGATGATTCTTTTTTCTACGATCTCTCAATATCCAAAGCAGATACAAAATCTCACGTGATGACTCTTCTTTCAATAAAAATTGATTTCCGGAGAACAACATCAGATGAGTTCCTCAATCTCCCTCAGACTTCAAGATTTCCAGAAGCGTTTATCGCAATTTCTCTTCATTATTTTTCTTATTTACCAATAACGCGATTTGGTGTTAAATTGAGCAATTCCCCAAGCTGCAAGAAATATTCTCCTTCCATTACATTAATTACGTGATTCTCATTTATCTGAATATTCACAAATTTTAATAGATCTGCAATTGATTTGAGCCAATTTATATTAGCCGTTTTGTTATGATTAGCTCGTAGAGAAGTATCATAAGAAATTTGCAATTCCTTGATGGTTGCTTCCCTATACTCTTCACTCCTAGTGGCCTATTGAATTCAAGAAATCAAATAAATGATAAAGAGAAATAGTGATTATTTGATAGTTTACCTGATGAAGTGAAAATTCGAAAAACAAAATTTCAGCGATATCTTCCATTAGTTTCTCTTCAGAGTATGGAATCTTTCTGTGTCGATGGAAGTTTTTGACTATTTCAAGAAAGTATTCTACATATGAACGATCTGGCTTTCCATTCTCCCACCGATCATCGAGGGGAAAATCACGAGTGTTTGGGAACTCCGCAGATTCAATCTTGAAATAAAACAGATAGCGTTAGACTATATTCCTCAATTTTTTGATCATATTCAAAAATGCAGGGAGAAGTAGGGTAAAATTGTCATTTTTACGAAATGCTTCGAGACAGTTTTTTTTTATAATTTCATTTAAAAATGGACGAAAATTCCGGTGAAAAGCGGAGCTTCTAATCAATTTTCCAGTTTTGGCCTGAAATTCCGGGGATTTTCGGGAATTTTTAGTTTTTCTTGAAATGTCTCTGGTTCTGACAGGAATTCCAGTGGAAAATAGGGTTCACAATAAGTTTTCATAAAATTCTAAAGAATCCGAAGTTTTCGCCTAAAAATCGAGCGTATTCTATGGAATTTTCAATTTTTTGGGGGTATGAACTCTGGTTTCACTGCAAAAACTCGATAACTAGCAGCAAGATAAGCTCATTTCCCATCAATTCATGGGGTTTGTGATGACTTATCATCGATAAAATATATAACGGTTCATTAAATTACTCAATTTTCCCATTGAAAAAAAAAATCTATATCAAATTGTTGAAAGTCTCACCCCGATTTCATACGTTGAATGATCAGAAGACATCACATCAGCACTGATATGAAAAAAAGAATGTGTACCTATCAATTCACTGTAATGTCGATCCAATTCTTGCCAGCTAACTGTTGCTTCAGCATTACCACCCAAGAGTGGCCAATCACCGAGACGTCTCAATATCCTATCAATTGGTTCGATGCCTATTCGATTAAGAGTATCTAGAACATATCAATGAGTAGATTAAATTACCAATAACTCAACAATAGACTTTATTTTATTGTTGATAAAAGAATTACGTATAGCTTCTTCTACTAATATTTCCAGAGTGGATTTGGAAGAAAATGACAAGAGTTTTTTCTGTAGTTCATAAAATTCTCTTCTGAAAAGATTTCCTCATATTTCTCTCTAGATCTATTTAGTAGTGAAGAGGAATAACAGGTCAAGTCAATCTTCGTACGAAAATCAGATTTTATCACTACTCGCCTCAGGATGTATGGACACATGTCCCACAGAAAGATTTGGCTGAATATGAACATTTTTCAGAATGTTATCGAGTGTCGTGTTATTGACACCCTGGTTAGGTGTTTTTTTGCGACTCATCATCATTGCAAAAATATTCCGATCAATCGATTTTTCGTTGAGTTTATTCACGAGAATTCGACAAACTGAATTGACCGTTCAAAGAGCCGAGGAGTGATACTTGTAGAACGTTAAAAACAAATTAAGAGTTGAGTCAACATGACTTGAATTTCTTTCAGAAAATTCAAGTCAAGTTACGATAGTTTTTGAATATCTAAATTAACTGCAGATTAATTACGTTTATCATGAATGCAGCGTATAATGACAATCGCATTAGCGTTTTACAATTTTTCGGCTCCCATGAACATTTCACTTTTTCGATTGAACCTATTACTCCGCTTCACTACTGTATTCTATCTGAAGATATTTGCAGAAGTGATTACTTGAATACTTTGCCTGAATTCTTCTAAAATTTCTTGCTGCAAGAATATAGTGGAACGGAAAGTCTATTGAGCTTCACTGAGATAATTATTTACTTACCCAAATCCATGCAGTCTCGATAATACTTTCTCATTAATGCAACAGGTCGTGACACATTCGTCTCATTCGGGGCTTCAAGAATATCAATCAATCTCCTTTCCACCTTTCTATTCCGAACACTAAATTCGGACCACTGTTCTCGCCCTTGTGGCAAAGGATTCGTCTTTCGCCATCGTCCACACGTGAATTCATAAAAATCATCACAAGGATCTTCTTCTGGATTTAAACCACTCAAAATAAATGCAGAAGTTTCCTTACAGTTCTCTGTTTGACAAATTGTAGGATTATTACCTCTCTGATTATTACGTTGAGGGGG
Organism: Aleiodes leptofemur; assembly: GCA_963942555.1. Lineage (NCBI taxonomy): Eukaryota > Metazoa > Arthropoda > Insecta > Hymenoptera > Braconidae > Aleiodes > Aleiodes leptofemur. The sequence goes on from OZ012610.1 coordinate 14,396,341, forward strand.
AGTACTTAGTCCAATGGCCACTTGCATGAATATCATCAGAAGACTGAATAATTGTGAATGCATTTCCCTCATCCCTTTGAATCAAGAAATTCATCAGTGTTCGATAATTGTCAATACTGATGCAGAATAAGTTAATTTCATTATTCATTCTTTTTGGAAAGTATCTCGGGAACTAAGCGAGATGGCGGTATATATTTGTAGCAATCTTATTTATAGAGTGAAATCAGAGCTACAAAAAAGATTCTTGAACAAATCTCACTATCTCGTTTAGCTTAATATTCTCGTGAAAGAGCAATAGTTCAAATTATCCATGAAGACAGAATTAGCAGTTCCAGATTCTATTTATTCTACTCTAATCATTAATTCTCCCTTCTCAATTCATTGGAGCTTCAGAATACAAAGAATGGAAATTTTCCAAAATCTATACTCACTTGATCTGCAGAAAATGCGAGCAGCAAAATTTTTTCCAAGGCTCTGTCGCAATTGTGATGTAAATAGCGGCTTTTATACAGCCCATGTTCTTCAGGGAATTTATTTCGTGTTTCTTATCAAAGATCTGCCAGTTGTAGCATTGTCATGAGATGTGATGAAGTTTTGTTGATGCCTCTTCCTGCATCGGGCACGTGTATATCTGATAAAAAATAATTTTCCTATTTTTTTCAATGTATTTTGCATCAGTGGCTTGAACAATTTCCTTTTGGACTAATCCTGTAAGATAATAAAGCACTTCGGAGCTGGAGAATTGATTTTTTTGAGAATCTGTACAGTAACTTCTAAAGAAGTTCACCGATTCGTCCAGGAGCTCTCATCAAAATTTCAGTTTCCTCCTTATTTCTACTCTTACGTAGAGCATCTTCCTGTGCGCGGTTCATTGCACCGTGGAGTATTCCCCTATGAGCAATTCAATGCGCAGAATTTTAGAATATGTTCAAAAGTACATTTGAAAGAGTTAGCGAGGAACTTTAATGAAAGAGGAACTTCAATGGGTGAAACTTTATGGGGAGCCTACTGCATGCTGGGGTTCTGTTGGTTGACAAGCTCGATAATCATCACTTTGATGCTTACGTGAGGATCGCTGAGTAATGATCGAGATATTATTCTTACCAGTACATGTATTTTCCTATTGATAATTGAGGATGTTGGTGATAATGATTTATTTATAATAAATAAAGAATTATATAAAAATATCATCTCAGAATGGGGGGAGATGGCCTCAAAGTAATTTGAATTCTATTTTGATTATTACTTTTTTGTATCAATTTCGTATTGAAGAAGTAAAACAAGATAAGTTGAGTTATTTTGGTGATCATTGTTGAACGAATATTTCGGAAAATAATCGAGGTAGAAAAGTTTCTATAAAACCCTCTTTTGCTCTGACATGTATCTACATAAGAAATCTTGCTTATGTCCGGAGATATTTTTAAAAAACGAATGGCCAACACAATCGACCAATCCTCGTATTCATTTACTCCTGAATCTATTTTTCAGCTCGCAGGTTTTAGAACAAAGAATTTTCAAAAGAGAGAATAAACCCATTTTCAATTTGATGAGTTTATTGCGGAAATGATAAAAATGAGTTTTCAATAGACCTAATTAATGTTAACTTTGATGAAATTTCAATATTACAAACAATTATGATTATTGATACGTGGACGAAATCTATCATAATCACCAGCTGGCCTCGTGATCAGTCAGGATGTTGATTCGGTGGACTGATGCACCAATTACTTAATTGTTCGTGATTCCTCGGAGGAGTTGACTACGTCTGACAAGAATTCTTCAAGTTGATCCTCGATAAGGAACATGAAACCAATTCCTTCAATAACATGGGCTGTATAAAGCCGGAGACACTTGCCATGAGTTTCAGAATCATCATTTGGAAGCATTCATTTTCTAGAAATAACACTCAACATTGCGATGATTCTTTTCATCAATAATTCACAATTATCGAGTTTTCTTCTGGTAATATTGATCCTAGTATCGACAGCTCGGAGAATATTTACTGCAAAAACTGATAATTACATGGTATGTGAAACGGAAAAATGCAAAGAAATTGCTGCGTATATTTTAGATGGTTTGGATCCACAAAGAGATCCTTGTGATGATTTTTATGAGTTCACGTGTGGACGATGGCAGGATACAAACCCTTTGCCGGAAGGAGAAAATGTTTGGTCGAGACGTGAAGTTCTAAATCAACAAATTAAGAAACGGCTCATTGATCTCCTTGAGGCAGAGGATGACATCAATGCAACGGACCCTGTTAAATCAATGAGAAAAATTTATCAAGACTGCATGGACGAGGGTAAGTTGATAATTCATAGAATTTAAATGATACTGACCTTTCTAAAAAACAAAATTTTGGGGAGACATTTCTCGTAGCTCTTATTCTCCTCTATAGAAATGGTTTTGTTTCACCTATCCGCTAATGATCTGATCCATCATGATAATTTCTAGATGCTATTGATCGAATTGGTATAGAACCACTCGATAAGATATTGAAAAAAATGGATGACTGGCCACTCTTGACCAATGATTCTGGAGCATCAGTCAATTGGCAAGAACTGCATCGAGATTACGCTGAACTTTTGGGTGATTATTCATTATTCCATATTACTACGGCGCGGATGGTCGATCTTTCAGAACGGCCAACATATCTCATGCAAGTAAGATTGATTATAAAAAAAATTTCAAATAAAAAATTTCACTATTTCCTCTTTTAACATTACCCAACGAATTCCAAGATCGAAGGACCAAGGTTTCCAGGATCCAATTACTTTCCAGTCAATAGACGATGGGGAAGATTTTTGATGAACGGAGAAACGTTTGGTCTATATCGCAACTTTACTCTAGAAGTAGTTAAAGTCTTTCTGCAACATCGGAAAATCCCATACTCTGAAGAGAAACTTAGACGAGACATCGATGAAATGCTGAGTTTTGAAGCAAATCTATTCATTGTAAGATTATTAATAAATCTTTGATTCATTTTACTTTTTTTCGAGTCTCAAATTTAATAACATGGATAATCGGGAGGAAAGGTTGAAATCTGATTAGACCTGATTAAATCTGAACAGATCTAATCAGATCCTACCGCAATTTCAGAGCAATTCTCACGAATCAGAAATTTTGAAAAGAAACGAATATTAATATTGTTTTCTAATATTCATGAATTACAAGATGTTTTCTTGGAAATATAATAGATTTGAGGAACGAAAGAATAATAATAAATGAAACTTAATCACTTGAAATTACTAGATTCAGTAAAATTATATATGATTAGATCTAACAAGATTCAATTAGATCTGATGAACCAATATGACTGAAATTGAATCAAGTTTAAGCAGATGGAATTGAATCTAACTGGATCTGATTAGATGTAAACTTTGTAATTCGAAAACATTTTCTCCCGGATAGGCTCAAAAGGATGCAGAGGATCCTAAGAATGAGATGCGGACTATCAGAGTGCTGCAATATCATTATAATATGTCTATACCAAGTGATCATAGCGGAACTACTGAAATTAATTGGCTTGAAGTAATTACAAATATTTTCAAATTCACGAATGTTTCAATAAATAAAGATGAAGTAATCTCTACACCTGTGCGGAAATATCTCATTAGACTTGGAATGATTCTATATAGAGCATCGAATCACGTTGTTGGTAAGTCAGCAAGGTTTTTTTGTGCAAGGAATGATGAAGAAAAGGATTTTTGCAGCAAATCGGCAGGGCGATAGATTTCTAATCTTAAGATTCTGGGTTCAAAACCTGATCTGTGCTGATTGACAGAAGCACCGCTGTAATATTCTTACATGTGCTTCGTTGACACATCATGAACCTCCGTTGCTGATTAGCATACTCCTTATCACGAATAGGGTGACGTTGAATAAAATTCAAAAAATTGTGAGTTGGATCTGATCACATTTGAGGAACGCAGATCCAATTCAATATCATCAAAGATAAAAAAACGCGATAAATCACGTTTTTTCCTGAAAAGGATCTTTTCTTGTTGTGGAAAGACGAGGCTAGAAGAAAGACCCTAACAAAAAATTTGGCTTTACTTACTCTATTGCTTAATGATCCAGCTTTTCTTTTCTTTCAAACAGTCAATTATCTCCACTGGAATTTCATTGCAACAATGATTCAATACACCGATCAAAATACAAGAGGATTAGTAAACAACTTCATCAAACTAACAAAATTGAAATCTCGGTAATGCTACGATTTTCCAAATAGGCAGAGAGCTATGAAGTAAAATGGGCATTCAAATAAAACAGTGAGAAACTAAGAGAATTTCCAATGGTAAACATGTGTCAGAATTGAATTGCGGGCATTCATGGAGAAGTCCCTAGTGTCCATTTTACTCCATCTTCTCTTATATTCTTGAATACAGGAAATTTTATAGAATCTCTGTATTCTCTTATTCTCCATTTTTAGACGAGAAAGCTGCCTAGATGAGTGTAAGCTTCTCCCCGTCCTATACAACGAATATGTAAAAAAATATTATACACCTTGTGCCAAAGAAAATGTGAGTAATTTGCCGATGGATAGTTTCTGAAATATTTCAAATTTCTGATAAATTTTTAGTCTTTATTATAGCTTACTGAAAAAAATAATTTAATAATTTGACATTCCAATAGTGAAGACTCAAACGCAAATATCTCGAGAACTAAGTGAGACCTTTTTTGTAGAAACAAATCGAAGCTAGAAATAAGATATCCTCTCTGAAATTTTACTATATCCTTTAGTTTTCGAGATATTCCAGCAACAATAATTTCAAAACTAACGCAATTCGTTTTATCTCTCCACCAATCAATCAAAGGCTCTGCAAATGGCTGAAGAATTGAGGAAAGGGGTACTGTATAATCTTGGAGAGTCTAGCTGGATAGACAGATCAACGAAATCAAGATTATTCAAAAAAGTAAAGGCAATTGATATGCTGATTGGATATCCTAATTGGTACAGTGACGAAAAACTCGTGGAAGGTTATAAAGATTTGAAACCTGCTGCAACGTATGTAGAGACAATGATGAACTATATAAAATTTCAAAATTCAATTGACTTGCGGAAATTTCAACAGCCAGTGTCTGAATCCGGGTACGTTGATATATAGCTTCATTTTTTTTCAATTCCTTGAGATTTCACTAATTTGATTTTCTTCATCAGATGGCCAATAAATGAGTTGGGCCCATTTGCTTCTTTCCGTGGTGAAACTAATAAGATAAGTATGTTGTCACCTTGTTTATCCTCCTAATGTTCGAGTAGTGCTCAGCTATAGCTTAATATATTGCAGTTGTTACAATGGCACTCATTCATGCACACGATTCTTGTGACGATCGGTTACCCAGGTAAATAATCTCTCATTTTCCCGCACAATAGTGAGAATTATGTGGAAATTGGAACAAAATAAACATTCTGATGAACTGGTCTAGGATTTTTCGCAAAATGGAAGAATATTTATTCCACCCCATTTCCCCCAATACTTCAATAACTTGATAATTAATATTTTTTGCAGGGCTGTTCCATATGGATTGGATGGAGTCATCGTTGGACATGAAATCTTTCATTCACTTGATAGTAATTGTCTCATCAACATGGATATCATCGGTGTAACATTGAATATTAGTTAGAATTTCATGTTCCACATGATGAAAATCCTCTCATACTAGTGAAACTATTTGAGATAGGATCATTCTGATCATTCCATTGAGAAGCTGAGGAAATTTGGGTAGAAAATTAATTTGAGTCATATCTTCCGCCACAATTATCCTCAGCCTTCAAATGACATCATCGGAAAAAATCTATCTCACAGTGTTTCATCGAAATAACTACTTTACTCAAGACTTTTTTTATAATTGAAATCAAAATCTTTCATCAATTTATAAAATTTTAGGAATAACCAGGGATGAAAATGACAATTTTATTGAAGCACCGGATAAAACGAGGAAAATCTTCTGGAATAAAATTTTATGTTTTATCGATGAATATGGTGGTATTATGTTCATAGATAAAGATCCACGGACAGGAGTTCCAATTTTCATTAATAGCAATCAAGACGCATTGCAGAGAGAGAGCATTGCAGACACTTGTAGTATACATACCACTTTCCAAGTTTTTCAAGAAGAAGAAACGGATAAAAATGATTTGAGATTACCAGGTCTTGAAAATTACAACAGTGATCAATTATTCTTCATTTCCTCTGCTTCTGTAAGTAACAGATTAAATAATCGTCAGCACAAAAATAATTGTTGCTTTCACTAATCTATAATACAAAAAAACTCAGTCCACAGGTGATATTAATCACAAGAATTTCTCTCTTCTTAAGTGTAATCTGTTGTTATTTGCAGCGAATGTGTATAACAGGAACCGAGGATTGGTGGATGGATAATTTTGGAATAAAGGATGAGGCAAATGAACATGTCCCATCACGGATACGTGTCAATAATCAATTAAAAACATTCAATGAATTCTCCAAAGCATTCAATTGTAGCACTGCACATAGAATGAATCATAAACAAAAATGTACAATCTTCGGCTCATAAAGGCATTTCATCGAAATTTTATTCATTTTTATTTCTAATGAAATTAGTAATGAAAGTTAACAACAGCTCAATGAGAAGTCGTTATTAGTTAAAGATTGCAGATTTTGGAACTTCGTTCATTTTCACTTTAATAAAAATGTACAAAATTTCAATGCAATGTCATTATTTTGTTCCAAGGTCTTTTCATAATAGGATTAGAAGAATGTGAATTAGAAAAACATTATTTTGGAGAGTTTCTACATTATTTTTGTATCTGTAAGAATAGATCAATGGAACAAATAATGACTTCTCATTGTGATTTTATTCATATTAAGAATGAAATTCCCCATGGAAATGATCACAATTTCGGTGAGAAGACAAAATTCTTCAAATTCTCATTATGATTAATGTGAACAAAATTTCAATAAAAAATCGTTTTTCATTTCATCTATCAATTCTTGAAGATAGGAAAATGATGTAGTGACTCTCCAATAAAAATTCTGTAGCTTTCATTTGTCAAATGCTATAATAGAAAGGACAATGTACAGTCGTATTAGCTGAAAAGGGTTCACAACCGTAGCCTTCAAATAAAGTTCTACCCATTAAAGTACTAGATTTTATTCCATTCCTTCATCAACTTTGCAGGATGTGTCATTTGAATAATATAAGACTGTATCAAACATTTCAATAAATAAAGTCATTTTTTTTTAATCTTCCATTTAACCGATTGATTACTGGAAAATAAAAACAATGGAACGCAAGGAATCCTAGAGAGAAAAAATCTAAGCCACTGGGAGATATTCAAAAAAATTCGGCCACATAAATTTCAGTGCATGAACATTTGTTTAATCTGTACAATTCTAAAAACTGATGATAAAAATTAAGGAAATTTGTAGTATTTATTCTGCAGAGTCAGCATCTTTAGAAATTGAACCTCAGTGGAAAACCGATCAAGAAGACAGTTAGTTGAAGATTGTGCATTTTGATCTCCATATCATTTTGTCTCTAGGTCTACAATTAAAGGCCTTGGCAAATTCATTATAATTCTTTAATGGATTATTCACACGTATTCGCACTGGACTGTGTCCACCATCATAATAGCTCGATCTAAATGTTTTCTGCCACCAATTAGTTGTCGCTGTTGTACACCATGCCTGTAAACCAAAATGGATTGTTATTAACTGGAGACTCACTGGAATATATAATTGGAAGCAAATGTGGTAACATGGAAATGTTGAATTTAGAAATTTGGAGAAAATTATGAACGATAGTTTGACGTGAACTATTTCATTGAGATTTCCATTTTAGCCCATTCTCCTCCATCATTCACATAATTACGAATATCAAATCTGTAACTTACACTAGCGTAGGAAATAAAGAACAGTTGAGCACTGTTATAATTACCAAGACCCGGTAATTTCAAATCATTTTTATCAGCTTCTCCTTTATAAGCTTCAAAAGCCACACGAATGCCACCAATGTCTGCTACATCTTCTTTTTTCGATACCTCTCCATACGTACGAATCCAAATTGGTGCTCCTGTTCGTGGATCAGTCTCCATCAACATGTTGCCGCTGTATTCATCAACTATACACTTAACTTTTTCGTTGTACTTTCTTCCAGTTTGACTCGGTAAATTTAATAGTCCACCATGCTCGTTGTGCCTCATTCCTAAATTTTTTACCTTCTATGACTGCCTGAATAATGTTTGAAATTCATAATTCAGGGGAGAATTACCGATTGGATCGAGTCCATGGAAAATTTCATGACCAACGATAAATCCGTCTAATCCATATTGAACAGCCCTGAGGAAAATATTTATGATATTTGAAATATTCAATAAGAAAAGAAAAACAGATCTCCATTGTTTGATTCAACTTATTTTGTTAAGTTACCTCGGTAAGTCGTTGCAGCAATCGTGTGCCTGGATAAGTACCATCGGAAAGGCTGCAATTAGTTTCACATATAAACATCATACAACATCCAAGCAGCAGGAGATTTGAGAAATTCAATACACACCTATTCTATTGTGGTAGTAAAAGTACACACCACTTGCTTCTATGGGTTCAGTAAACCATCTAATGAAAAAAAAAAAAAAATTAGTAAAATCTTTAGAAAACGCAAAAAAATTGGCAATACACAGAGAAAAAAAAATTCTAATCCCAAATAAATGTATTTTACACAAGTAAATACACTCGTTTTCTATATATATAGATATGAAATGGTCAATGCTTTTTCGAGAACAACTTTCCATATTTATTTGTGTAAAGTACATTTATTTGAGACCAGAATTTTTTTTCTCAATGTAGATTCATGTACTCATATTTATCCACTGGCTTCCGAAATTGGCTCAAGTTAATAAGATTAGAGAATTTGATGGCATTGATCATTTCTTCGGCATATGACCCACGAGGTTCTAAATATTTGTAGTAATTAGTAAAGTTTTGATCGCTGTACCAATGAGGATATCCAATCAGCATACGCATTCCCTGTATTTTTCTAATTAAAGTCGATTTCGTTGCTCTGTCCAGCCACTTGACTTTTCCAACTTCTTCTAGTGCCTTTCTTTGCACCTTCTTAGCCATTCGGAAAGTCTAAAGTTATTCCAATGAACATGTTATTGAGATTGAATTACCGAGTACATCATTATTACTCACATTTTCTTTCGCACGAGGGGTAAAGTACTTTTTAGCGTATTCGTAGAAAAGGACAGGACGGAGTTGACACTCGTCTATACATTCGCTTCGTCTACGAATGACAAAGAAGAAAACGTAGAGATTATCTGAATTCAATGATATTAGAAAATATGAAAGGGTTTGAGAGAGAATTTTTTTATGATACCATTGAAAAACTGAAGAAAATAATTTTCATGAATTTTTTGAAGATCCGACAGTTTGGCTCAAAATTGATAGTATTTTTGGGCATTTTTAGTTATTTGGAAATATTTCTGGTTCTAATAGTTGTATAATAAAAAATCGATAACAGGCGGAAAGATGAGCACATCTTTCATCAATTTATGCGTTTGAAAGACATGGATTTCCTGCAATTTTTCTGTTGAAGTGGACGCAGCGTGAAAATGTTGAAACACTGATTTTATCGATTATAAATTTTGTTAACCATTGGTGTCAGATTCAGACAGATACATAAATAATTTATTTACGTGGTCAGTAACTCCAAAAAAAGACGAGTTGAAGCACGATAATGAATTGATTGCTGAAAAGTTGAAATTGTTGATACTACTTGAAAAGTCTCGATTAACAAAAACCCGATGATGTACAAAATGTAAAGCGTTGATGCTGCCTAGACATGGAATGGTTTGAAAAGATGTGTTCTCGATGAAATCTTGGAGAATACTGATTGAAAAGTGTTCTTCTTGAACATAGATCGAATCTTCGATCCTTGGTGAAAATGATCGAAATTCTGAAAATATCCACAAAATGAATCATAAGACATATTTTCCATTTGGTACTTCCTCCAATTGTCAATGGAATCTTCGAAAAAATTCTATCTCAACTACTTTCAATGATTCCAATCGATCTTCGCTCCATTTGATCTCACACCATTTTTTTCTATACCTATATGGAGGAGACGGAGGAAAAATGGACCTGCGGTCAAGAATGATTCGGATTTCTTTTTGAGAGTGAAGAAGTCTTCAAAAAATTAAAAAAAGAATCATCAGCAATGTCCACTATTGGAGCATGTTCTCGAGTTTTTTTCAGATTTTTTCACCAAGTCTGAAGGACGTGATGGAAAAATCCAGATTCATGTTGCAATGGAGGTCCATTTTGCCCCACTTCCCCCCCTATATAGGAGAGGGCCGAGCAAAACGGAACTGGACGGGACACCCAAAATTTGGAAAGAAAAGTTTAAAAAAAATTTTAAAAAAATCCAACAAGGGTTCAATTTTTTTTTCATATTGTTTTAATTTGTATTTCCCACAATTTCCAGATAGGGCAAGCTGAAGGAAAAGGGGACATGGAGGGGTAAACAGATACATCCTAACTTTGATGTTGTACATTATGCAAATTGCTCGAAATCAGTGAAAATATTTGCAATGAGCTTTTTTTTATGATTCCATTTGAAAGTTGAGGGAATTTTCGATGGAAATCATGAGCCAATATTTTTTTTTCTTTTTTTCTCAGAAATTCGATTTTCTAGTCAAGATTTAGAGTTGCAGCTTCTCACGTTTTGGAAAAAATGCACCTTCTGGTCAAAAAAATTGAATTTCGAAAGATAAAAAAACAAAAAAATTACTAGACTCGAATTTCCATCTCAAATGTTCTCAGAATTTCGATCGAATCATTGAAAAATCCCTAGGTCAACCTCTTCTTTTGGAATATCCATTTTACCCCACTTTCTCCATATCCTGTTTACGGATTTTCGGTACTTTTCATTTTTTTTGCCCAAATTGGAGTGTTCTATTTGGCCCGTAACGGCAAAATAATGATCATAATTTGATAAAAAATTTTACATCAAGCCGAAGTAGCATCGATTACTATCAGGATTGGATCATTTAGGTGTTCCATTTTGCCTGGCCCTCCCCTATCAAGAAAATCATAACAACGATACCGTGATGGACGTAATTGACCATGGCCATACGCATCCCATGCCAATCTTCTCATGCGCTCATCCGTGAATGATATCATTTCGGCGACAAATTTCCAGTGTATATAATTAACTATTCGAAGAAGAACACAATTAATTCAGCAATCAAATGGTATAAGCTTAACTCCAGTGGAATTTCTCTATATTTGACTCGTCCACCCAGGGTCATTCTCTATATTTGACACATTCTTTTATCTTTATTCCATTACACTCATGTCTCCATGTCTCATATGCGTGGGCCTATGCAGCCAAATGCGCAATGAACATAAGAATACTTAAAAAAATTTAAAAAGCCCGCGAAAATCGTTTTTTGAGATTGGTTGTCCTGGGAGTCGCAAGAAATCGTAGTAGGAGACAGGATAATCAAGGCAGAGCGAGAATTCACTAAAATATGAAGACTGGTCAAATATAGAGGAATTCCACTGTAATCCACGTCATGATTCATTTTTCTACGTTATCTCAAAATCCAAGGCAGATAGAGAATCTCACTCAATGATTCTCCTTTCAGTAAAAATTAATTTTCAAAGAGCAGCATCAGATGAGTTCCTCAATTTCCCTCAGACATCAAGATTCCCAGAAGCATTCATCACAATTTCTCCTCTTTATCTTCATTTCTTAATTACCGATAACACGATTTGGTGTTGAATCGAGCAATCTCCCAAGTTTCAACATATATTCCCACTCCAAAACATGAATTATTTGATTCTGATTTATTGGAATATTCACAAATTTCAATAGATCTGCAATTGATTTGAGCCAATTTATATTAGCTGCTCTGTTATGATTAGCTCGTAGAAAAGAATTATAAGAAATTTGCAGTCCTTTGATGGTTTCTCTCCTATACTTTGCAAATCTGGTAGCCTATTGATTCCATTGAATTCAAGGAATCAAATGAATGATAAAAGAAAATAGTAATTCCTTGATAACTTTACCTGATAAAGGGAAAATTCGAACTTCAAAATGTCACTGACATCTCTCACGAGTTTTTCTTCAGAATATGGAATATTTCTGTGTCGATAGAAGTTTTTGGCTACTCCTATGAAGTATTTTGCGTATGGAGCATCTGTCTTCCCAGTTATTAACATGTTTTTCCACCGATTATCGAGAGGAAAATCATAAGTGTTCGGAAACTCTGCAGATTCAATCTTGAAATGAAATAGATAATATTAGATTATATTGCTTCAATTTTACGATCATATTGAGAAAAGCAGGAAGCCACTGCTCAAAGTAAAATGATCACTTTTATGAAATGGTTTGAGAGAGTTTTCTTCTTATGATTTCATTTAAAAAATGAGAAAAACACCGGTGATGATAAGGCTCATAATTAATTTTCATGAATTTCTGAAAAATCTGACGTCTTTCATTGAAAATTCCGGATGTTGTCGTTTTTTTTTTTTCAATATTTGAGGTTTCATGGCAAAATCTCAATAACAATGAACGAGATGAGCCCATTTCCCATCAATTTATGGGCTTTTTAATCAATTTTTATCGATTTTCCAAATACATTCAATCTTCAAATGAGATAGATAACGTTAGAGCGAATCATTCAATGTTTCCATTGAAAAAAAATTAATTTATATAAAATTCTCTACAATCTCACCCCGATTTCATAAGTTGGGGAATTGGCACGCATCATGTCAGCTGCAATATAAAACAATGAATGTGTACCCGTCAATTCACTGTAATGTCGATCTAATTCTTGCCAGCTTATTGTTGCTGCCGTATTACTGCCCAAGAGCGGCCAATCACCGAAACGTCTCAATATCCTATCAATTGGTTCAATGCCAATTCGATTGAGAGTAGCTGTAACATGTTAATGAGTAGATTAAATCACCAATAATTCAACAATAGACTTTATTTTATTGAAAAATGAAGAGTCATGTATGGCTCCTCTTGCGAATATTTCTAGATTGAGTGGATCTACAAAAAAAGGATAAGAAGGTTTCTTTGCAGTTGATAAAATCCTCTTCAGTAAAAGGTCTCCTGATATTTTTCTCTAGACCTACTCCATTCGAAGATATTTGCAGAAAAAGTTATCTGAATACATTATCTGAATTTTCCAAAAATCTAATGGTGAAAAAATACGGTGAAAGAAAAATGCAATAGAGCTTCACTGGAATAATTATTTACTTACCTAAATCCATGCAGTCTCGATAATGTTTTCTCATTAATGCAACAGGTCGTGGCACATTCCTCACATTCGGATCTTCAAGAATATTAATTAGTCTTCTTTCCACCTGTCTATTTAGAACATCAAATTTGGACCACTCTTCTTGTCCTCGTGGCAAAGGATTCGTCCTTTGCCATCGTCCACACGTGAATTCATAAAAATCATCACAAGGATCTTTCTCTGGATTTAAACCACTCAAAATATATGCAGATATTTCCTTACAGTTCTGTGTTTGACAGACTGCATGATTATTAGCTTTTCGATTATTACGTTGAAGGGAAGCACTTAGTCCAATGGCCACTTGGATGCATATCATCAGAAGGGTGAATACTTGCGAATGCATTTCCCTCATCGCTTTCGAATTAAAAAATTCATGAGTATTCGATGATTGCTAATATTGATGCAAAATGAGTCAACTTCATTATTCATTCTCTTTTGGAAAGTATCTCGGAATGTAAGTGAGATAGCGCAATATTTGTAGTCATATTTTTTACAGAGAAAAATCAGAGCTACAAAAAAATTTGCTATTTCACTTAATTTTCAAAATATTTAATAAAGAATGATCAAAAAAATATTCTTGTGAATAAACAATAGTTCAAATTATCCAAGAAGACAGAATTAACAGTTTGGATTTCATTCAATCAACTCGAATTATTGCCTCTCCCTCCTCGGCTCTTTGAAGCTCTAAAATGTGAAGAATGGAGATTATCCAAAATCTGTACTCACTTGATCTTCAGGATAGACGAGTAGCAAAGTTTTTCCTAAGTCACTGTCGCGATTGTGACAAATATATCGGGTTTTATACAGCCCATGCTCTTGAGGAAATTCATTTCGTGTTTCTTATCGGAGATCTGCCAGTTGTAGCATTGTCATAAGATGCAGTGAAGTGGTTTGATGCCTCTTCCTGCATTGGGCACGTATATTTGTGATGAAAAATAATGTACCTAGTTTCTCAATGACTCTTACATCGATTGCTCGATCATTTTCGTTTTGAAATTATCTTGCAAGATGATAGATCACTCCGGAGCTGCAGACTGAATTTTTTTGAGCATCTATACAGTAATTACCGAATAAGTTAAAACATGTCCAAAAGTACCTTAGTAATGCCGCGCCTCTAAGCTCAATTCTGATTGACCTACTGAGGTATCAGAGTGAGGGATTTAGCGAGGAACTTTATTGGGAGAATTCTGGGAACTTTAACGAGAGAGGGACTTCAATGGGTGGGACTTTAGTGGAAATCTACGGTATGCCTGAGTTCTGTTGGTTGCTAAGCTCGATAATCATCACTTTGATGTTTACGTGAGAATCGCTGAGTAATGGTCGTGATATTATTCTTACCAGTTCATGTATTTCCTCATTGATAATTGATGATGTCGGCGATAACGATTTATTTATGATAAATAAAATATTATATGAAAATATAATTTCAGAAGAGGGAGCAATGGAGATGTATCAATTCCGTACTGAAAAAGTAAAACTAGATGAGTTGAGTTATTTTGGTGATCATTGTTGAGCGTATATCTCGGAAACTAGACGAGATATGAAAGTTCATAAAGAAACCTTTTTTGTATCTCTAATATTTATCTACAAAAAAGATCTTGCTTATTTCCTGAGGTATTTTGAAAAAATGAATGGCCAACAAAATCGACTAATGCTCATATTTATTTACTCCTGAATCTGTTTTCCAACTCGCACGTTTGAGAACAAAGAACGTTTTAAAAAAGAGAATAAACTAATTTTCAATTTGATGAGTTTATTGCGGAATCGATAAAAATGAGTTTTCAATAGACCTAATTAATATTAACTTTGATAAAATTCCAATATTACAAACAATTCTAATTATTGATACGTGGACGAAATCTACAATAATCACCAGCTGGCCTCGTGATCAGTCAGGATGTTGATTCAGTGGACTGATGCACCGATTACTCAATCGTTCGTGAGTCCTCGGAGGATTTGACTACGTCTGACAAGAATTCTTCAAGTTGATCCTCGATAAGGAACATGAAACCAATTTCCTCAATAACATGGGCTGTATAAAGCCGGAGACACTTGCCATGAGTTTCAGAATCGTCATTTGGAAGCATTCATCTTCTAGAAATAACACTCAGCATTGCGATGATTCTTTCCATCAATAATTCACAATTATCAAGTTTTCTTCTGGTAATATTGATCCTAGTATCGACAGCTCGGAGAATTTTTACTGCAAAAACTGATAATTACATGGTATGTGAAACGGAAAAATGCAAAGAAATCGCTGCGTATATTTTAGATGGTTTAGATCCACAAAGAGATCCTTGTGATGATTTTTATGAGTTCACGTGTGGACGATGGCAGGATACAAACCCTTTGCCGGAAGGAGAAAATGTTTGGTCACGGCGTGAAGTTCTAAATCAACAAATTAAGAAACGACTTATTGATATTCTTGAGGCAGAGGATGACATCAATGCAACAAAGCCTGTTAAATTAATGAGGAAAACTTATCAAGACTGCATGGATGAGGGTGAGTTACTAATTCTTAGAATTAAAATGCTATTGACCGTTTCAAAGGAGCATGAGATGATTCGATTTTTTACGCTACTGGTTTTCGAGAATATTTCGACAAATAAGCGAGATAGCAAATCTTTTGTGGGGACATTTCTCGTAGCTCTTATTCTCCTCTACAGAAATAGTCTTGTTTTACCTATTTACTAATGATTTAGTTCATCATGATGATTCTCAGATGCTATCGATCGGGTTGGCATAGAACCACTCGATGGGATATTGAAAAAAATGGGAGACTGGCCACTCTTGACGAATGATTCTGGAGCATCAATCAGTTGGCAAGAATTGCATCTTCATTACAGTCAACTGTTGGGTGAATATTCATTATTTCATATTACTACCGTACGGAATTCCGATCTTTCAGAACGGTCAACATATTTTATTCAGGTAAGGTCTAATCTGAAAAAACTTTTCTAATGGAAAAATTCACTATTTTTCCTTTTAAAATTGCCCAATGAATTTCAAGATCGAAGGACCAAGGTTTCCAGGATCCAAGTACTATCCTGTCAATATGCGATGGGGAAGATTTTTGATGAACAAAAAATCGTTTGGTCTATACCGCGACTTTACTCTAGAAGTAGTTAAAGTCTTTCTCCAACATAGGGAAATTTCGTACTCTGAAGAAAAACTTAGACGAGACATTGATGAAATGATGAGATTCGAGGCGAATCTGTTCATTGTAAGATTATTGATAATTGTTTAGTTCGTTTTACTACTTCCTATATCGTTCTTAAATTTTGAAATCGTTAAATGTTCAAATTCCATCAGATCTGAAATTTAGCCCGAATGTGATCAGATCTGAACAGATTTAATCAGATCCCATCACGATTTCAGAGTAGATTTGATGAATCAGAAATTTTTAAAAAAAGATTTTTTTTCCGTAAACTCTGTAAAATTTGTAAAACTATACAGTGAAAATAAAATCTATTCTATTCTTTTCAAAAACTTTCTCAACAAAATAATATTAACATTGTTTTATAATATTCATGAATTACAAAACATTGTTTTAGAACATAGTAAGTTTGAGGAAAAAAAATCATAATGATAAATGAAACCTAATTAGTTGAAATTATGACATTCAGTCAAATCATATCTGATGAGTTCTGACTACATTCAATCAGATCTGATGAGCAAATATGGATGAATATAATGAAATTTAGATCTGGCCCAAATCTGAACGGCTTTTTCCCGGATAGGCTCTAAGGAATGCAGAGGAGAGAGACGGTCCGGTGGGGCCTATAGCACAGATACAATATCATTATAATAGTACTCTAGAAGATGAACATAGTGAAACTTCTGAGATCGATTGGCTAGAAGCAATTGTAGGAATTCTCAGATTTATGCATGTTTCAATAAGTGAGAAAGAAGTAATCTCGATAATTGGGTGGTCATATTTCCAGAGACTTGCAAGTATTCTGTATACAACACCGAATCACGTTATTGGTAAGTCAGCACTGATTTTTTGTACAAGAAATAATGAAGAAGGGGTTCATAATGGCTCATTTGGTAGAACGACGGATTCGTAGTTCCAAGGCTCTGGGTTCGATCCCGGTCTCTGCCGATTGACACAAGCACCACTGTAATATTCTATGTAATATCAAACTTCCTTCGTTAATTAGCATATCTTTAGCATAAATATGAAGACGTTAAATGAATATTTAAAAAATCATAATAATAATAATGGAGGAAAAGATTTGCAGTAACCCAATCGGTAGGGTGACGGATTTATAATTTCAAGATTCTGGGTTCTAAACCTGATTCGTTTCGACTAACACAAGTACCACGGTA
Source organism: Aleiodes leptofemur (assembly GCA_963942555.1). Classification (NCBI taxonomy): domain Eukaryota; kingdom Metazoa; phylum Arthropoda; class Insecta; order Hymenoptera; family Braconidae; genus Aleiodes; species Aleiodes leptofemur. Next base: position 14,413,964 of record OZ012610.1, read on the forward strand.
GAAATTTTCCATGTGCTTTGCCACAGACACAACATAAATTCCCAAGACTGATAAGTATATTATATATATACTATGCCGGATAGAGAACGGCAAGACTGAAGGATCGGCTGAGCCTCACCCTAGAGTGGCATACCAAGAGTAAACTTGAACCAAGTCTAGCCCGTTCAATTTTTCTAACCCGGGTTAGCACAAATAGGGTGTTATTAAAATCAAATTTAAAAAAAATACAAAAAATTCTGAATTCAATCAGATCAGATCGGGCTAAATTCCAGATGTGATCCATTAGATGTGAAAAACAGGATGAACCTCGTTTTTCCCTTCTCAATTTTGAAGAGGATCTCTTTCTGTAGTGGGAAGACGGAGTTACAAGAAAGATCCTCACAAAAATTTTGCTCAACTTACTCTACTGCTCAATCATCCAGTTCTTTTTTTTTCGAACAGTCAATTATCTCCATTGGAATTTCATTGCAACAATGATTCAATACACCGATCAAAATACAAGAGGATTAGTAAACAACTTTGTTAGACCAACAAAATTGAAATCTCGGTATGCTACGATTTTCCAAATATGCAGAGAGCTATGAAGTAAAATGGGCATTCAAATGAAAGAATTGATTTGTGGGCATTTATTGAGAAGTCCCTAATGTCCATTTTTCTCCGTTTTCTCTTATATTTTTGAATACAGAAAATTTAATAGAATCTCTGTATTCTCTTATTCTCTATTCTTAGACAGGAAAGCTGCCTAGATGAGTGTAAGTTTCTTCCCGTTCTATACTACGAATATGCAAAAAAATATTATACACCTTGTGCAAACGAAAATGTGAGTAATGATAAATAAATTTCTGATAAATTTTTGATCTTTATCAGATTTTACGGAATAAAAAATTTAATAATTCAATGTGTCAGTAGTGAAGGGGGAAGAGCGAATATCTCAAGAACTAAGTGAGACCTTTTTGGTAGAAAAAAATTAATGCTAGAAGAAATATCCTTACTGGAATTTTACTATATCCCTCAGTTTTCGAGATATTCCATCAATAATGATCTCAAAAATAAGTCGATTTGTTTTATCTCTCCACCAATTTATCAAAGGTTTTGCAAATGGCCGAAAAATTGAGGAAAAGTGTACTGGATAATCTTGGAGAGTCTAATTGGATAGACAGAGTGACAAAATCAATATTCTTCAAAAAAGTAAAGCAAATTAATATGCTGATTGGATATCCTAATTGGTACAGTGACGAAAAACTCGTGGAACGTTATAAAAATTTAGAACCTGCTGCTACTTATGTAGAGACAATGATCAACTATATAAAATTTCAAAATTTAATTGACTTGCGAAAATTTCGGCAACCAGTGTCTGAATTCGAGTACGTTGATATCCATCTTCATTTTTTGTAATCTTTTGAGATTTCACTAATGTTTTTCTCTCGATCAGATGGACAATTGACGAGTTGGGGCCATTTGCTTCTTATTCTCACAGAGTTAATCAGATAAGTATGTTGTCAACTTGTTTATTCTTCTAATATTCAAGTATTGCATATCTACAGTTTAAATACATTGCAGTTGTTACGATGGCACTCATTCATGCGCACGATTCTTGTGATGATCAGTTACCCAGGTAAATAATCTCTCATTTTCTCGCACAATAGTGACGAATTATGTGAAAAGTGGAACAAAATAAACATTCTGATGAAATGGTTTAGAGTTTATTGCAAAATCGAAGAACGTTCATTTTATCCCATTCCCCTCCAATGTTTCAATAACTCGATAATTAATATTTTTGCAGGGCTGTTCGATATGGATTGGATGGAGCCATCGTTGGACATGAAATCTTTCATGCACTTGATGGTACTTAATTGTCTCTTCATTATGGACATCATCGGTATAACAATGAGTATCAGTTGGAATTCCATGTTCCACGCGATGAAAATCCCCTGATACTAGTGAAATTATGTGAGATAGGATCATTCCGATCATTCCATCGAGAAGCTGAAGAAATTTGGGTAGAAAAGTCATTCGAGTTATATCTTCTGCCACAATTATCCTCAACCTTCAAATGACATCATCGAAGAAAATCTATCTCACAGTGTTTCATTGGAATAGCGACTTTACTCAACTTTTTATATAATTGAATTCAAAATTTTTCATCAACTAATAAAATTTTAGGAATAAACAGGGATGAAAATGACAAATTCATTGTAGTATCGAATGAAACACTCAACAGCTACGTAGATGAAATTACTTGTTTCTTCTATGAATACGGTGGTACCATGTTCATAGATGAAGATCCACGGACAGGAGATCCAATTTTAATTGATAGCAAGCCAGCGGCATTTGAGAGAGAGAGCATCGCAGACATTTCTAGTGTGCATACTAGTTTCAAAGTTTATGTAGAAGAATCGGATGAAAATGATTTGAGATTACCAGGCCTTGAAAATTATAACAGTGATCAATTATTCTTCATTTCCTTTGCTTCTGTAAGTAACAGATACAATAATCGTCAGCACAAAAATAATTGTTGTTTACATAAATTTCATAATACAAAAAAACTCAGTTCACAAATGATATAAATTACAGGAATTTCTCTATCTTTAAGTGTAATTATTTGTTATTTGCAGCGAATGTGTATCACAGGAACCAAGAATTGGTGGATCGATAATTTTGGATTAAATGATAAAGCAAATGAACATGTCCCATCGCGCATACGTGTCAATAATCCATTGAAAACGTTCAATGAATTTTCCAAAGCATTCAATTGTAGAGTAGCAGATACGATGAATCGTCGACGAAAATGTACAATGTTCGGCTAATACCGACTTTCCACAGAAATTGTATTTATTTTTATTTCCAATGAAATTAGTAATAAAACTTAGCAAAATTTCAATGAGAAGGCGTTATCAGTTGAAGATTGCATATTTTGAAATTTTGTTGATTTTCATTTTATAATAAAAAAGAACAAAACTTGATAATGTTCAATCTTTAACTAATAAAGACTTTTTCGTTAAAAATATGACGATTTTGATTACTAATCTCATCATTAATAAAAATGAACAAAAAAAAATACAAAGAATTGCTAGTTGTGTGTTAATTTTATTATCACTTATTACATCAAACAATATCTCCTCGATTTTTTCCTGCTCAAACTGCTCATCCAAAAATTCGAAAAAAAAATCAGAGATGCTTTGCACAACTTATGGCATGCATAAGTTGTGCAGAAAATCTGTGGTGACCCCGGTTTCTGACACTTTACAGCTAATTTCTAACAGCATAAGTCGAAAGCAACTATTTGCTCATCAAATATAATTTAATTATTTCAATACATATTTTTTGCACTAAACGAGCTCCGCAATTGAATGTAAAACAATATGCTGTACATTTAACGATAACTGAGAAATTTGCAAAAATCGTCAGTTACTGGGGCACTGTCAGTAACCGGGGCCACCGCGATACAGTCCTTTCTGCGAAACATTTGATATTTCTCATTACCGTGGATGTACCAGTTATCGGACGGTTAAGGAAATGGTACCAGTTTCCGGACAGTTAGAATTAAAGTCATAAAATGAAAAAATAAATTAATTAAATGGATCAAACAATTTAGTTGATTTTTATGTTGAAATTTTGTAGGTATTGAAAATCTGGTTTTCTCATTTGAATATTAATTATTAGTATGTTTTGCTGCTGCGTCCGGAAACTGGGACCTGTCTGGTAACTGGGTCCCCCACGGTACCTACTCCCACGCGCATTGATTCACATTCAAAATCCAGTAATTTAAAAAAAGCGTTCGGTAGTTCCCGCCAAAACTTGCCCTTCGCCTCTGATGAAAATGCGCCATAACTATTGACCATAATTTTCTGTCTCTGTCTATGGCTTGGCGGCTGACGATAGGCGTCAATCGGCACGTGAGCACCAATTTTTTTCCATCACTTTAATCCACAAATACATCGACAATTACCGCCAAATATTGTGAATATTCATATCAATAAATGTTTAAAAAAAAGAAGTGAATAATTTAACAAGTGTCAAAGTAACAGTAATGGTTTATTATTTATATAAAACTGTGATAAATGAAATTCGAATTGAAATTAGGTTAGGGTCGAGGAACTCGGAAACGCTTGGCGGGAGATGATTGTAAATAAATTTTCTAATTAATTTTTCATGAAGACAAAAACTTGAAATTCACATTTGAAATTCAATCAATGCCATTTTATTTGTCTGTATATATATATATTCATATGATATTAATTAAATTATCAATAAGTCATTAATTACAATGGAATTCGAGGAGAATTTTTTATGGAATTGTGCTTCAATTGCTGCAACTATACTTGCAACAACAATTGCGATAATTATAATAATTCAAAAATTGAGGTGAGTGATGACTAATTGAAAATAATTAATTTATTTAAGATAATTTCACTGTAGAAATGGTTTTTTGCAAATATCTTGAAAACCAAGAGGGATATGAGAATTTTTGTAAAAAAAACCGTTACTGTAACTCTTATTAGTCTCTACAAAAAAATGATAATAAAATTAGCAAACATCTGATATTTTTTTCGATTTTTTAAAAACCAAATTATTATAAAGAAAATTTCAAAAAAATTTGCACATGCAGTTTTTTGAGTTTTCTACATGTGCATATTTTCATTTTTTTTCAAAATAATTTATGTGTTAAAAGAAGGAGAAATCTAAAAATTGTCAGATGTCTGCTATTTGCAGTGTCATAAAAAACCTCCACTATTTAACACTTTCAACAATCCCATTTCAAAATTCCTCAATTCGTTCCATTAATTTCCCTGATAAAATATTATTTCATTTAGAAATGATAATTATTTTAATCATATAATAAAATTATTCACTTAGATTACGATGGCCAGTAAAAGCCAATTGCTGGTTCTGCAACACAAATACAAAAATATGGAGATCAGAGATTGATTGGTGGCGATGTTCATCTTGCCACCAGTACAATGGATTCACCATGGATGGTGATTATAATTATGATATACCAGAGCAAAGGAGTAGATCTCTGAATGACTCTAGGATATATACAGCATCATGCAGAACCGATAGAGCATTTGATAACAATAAAAATACACTTTGTAAAAACTGTAATCGTAATGAGGAAATGAAAATCAGTCAAATGCGTTTGATTGATCCAAAAAGATTGTCTGATGATGAAATTGAATGCTTTCGACAATCATTGGAGGAACAGTATCCACTCTGTCTTAGGTGTAATTCACTTGTTAAAAGAGTTTTGCAAAAACAATCACTTTGGATTACGCAGTACAAGATGCTGCTTTTTAAACAACGCCCTATAAAATTTATTATTAAGGTAAATTCTTTTATTCATGATTTATTCACCTTTTATTGTCAATATCTTGGAAATAAACAGGTTTACGACAATTGACATTCAGACCTTTTTTTTTGTGCATGATTTTATTTTCTACAATGGCTCTTGCAAAATTTCCGTAAAACTAATAATTTCAGAGATATTTACAGATAAATATTAAACAAATGTCTTCTTCTGTTACAGAATTCCGAAAAATTGGAGAAACATTGTAGAATAATTTTAACAATACTTAGTTCAATAATCATATGTTATCCAAAATCTCAAGCACTGCCAATTATTGGTGCGATACTTCAACTATTCACTGCCACGAGAGGATTGAACCGAAGATATATATCTCACGTATTATTAATTCTAACATGGCTAACTGTTTGTACACTGATACCATTCTGTGATAGTCACTTGATAAGATTCAAGCTCTTCAGAAGCCAATGGTTGACACTCGAGTCTATAACTGGTTATCAAGTGGTAACATTTTTATCAACAATCTTGGGCTTGGCAAATGCAACATTGAACAATTCATTGCCCACAAATCCAAACGTATCATTCAAAAAATTGGAATCTCCTGGAGCAGCCTCGGAGTTTAATATGTCCCCCAACTCGTCAACTGATGAACTCGATAATTATCTCAACGAGGAACCGGTTCATCCACAGGTGGAAAAAAAATCACCAATCAATATAACGCATCTGCTCACGTCATCATCGAGACTCGAAGCACCAGCGTCAATGAAATCAACCCCAAACTTTCGTGTATGCAATAGTCAACAGAGTTTTTCCAGTCTCGTACCATCACCTGATCCACTAGAACTCTCATCAAAGAGATCACCACAAATTTATGCAAAAACAGCATTTAATGATAGCTTGAGAACCCTGAGTAATCTTTCCCTGAGTGAAACAAGCAAGAAAATTTCACCGAAAAATCCAAAAGTCTTTGAGACTAGAACATATGGCACAACTAGTCCAGATCTTTTTCGAAAGAACTTCAAGTCGAAAAAATTTATATTATCACCGCCTAAATTAAAGTCAGTAACGCAGAATTCTTGGGTTGCTGGTGGCTATTGGCAAATGGCAACAGATAGACCAACACTATCGCGATCATCGAGTCAAAGTTCCGGATTTGGCTCTACTGGCTCGAACTTTGCACCATCACGTGAACCATCTGTCGTCAATGATGTCGATCGTTGTTCAGTTATGTCTGATAACACACTGTGCTGTCACTATCAACCACAAACAAGCATTACACCGGGGAATTCATTCTGTCAGTATGGATCGTCACAGTGTCGCTTGATTAATCAAGAAATGCCAATTTGCATGAGCCCATCGTCAAGTTTAATGTCGAATACCTCTTGCAATCAATTGTCCCAGCGAACGATTTGCCATAATTATCATGTTAATGATCAATACTTGAAGAATGGTGGAGGAATTCTTCAGAAGAATCAAGAAGTTTGTGGTAATCATGGTACGACAGTTTTAACGAGTCCAATTTGGCTTCCAGCACTACTTTGTGGCTCAATTGTGTTTAATATGATTGTTTTCTGTACTGTTTTACTTCGTGGATGAGAGAAACTTCTTTTTTTAGCTAATGGTAATAGTAATTACGGTGATATAAATCAAGTTGGTTCGAAGAATTTTTATAATCGAACATGAAGAAATAATTCATTTGTACTTGATAGTTCTGGGAAACTGTGAAACTCTAGGCATTTAAGAGGGATATATAAATTTTAGCGCTAATCTTCTTTGTTGGAGAAAAATAAAAAATACAAAGAAGGTAATCACGAAAATTTATCTATTCTCATTGACAATTTGGTCGTAGAATAGTTATTTAATGAATGCAAAAATAATGATGAATTAAATTGAATATTAATTCTTAATTTAAGTTAATCTTTTCCTCAGTAAAAATAACTACTGCCAATTGTTAATTATGATGAAAATGGGTAAAAAAATATGTAAATACAGTGAATCTTAAGTAGAATAAGTCAGTGAATTGACACACATTTTATTTTCAAAGTATCGTAATAATTTGCAGATAACAAGAATTGATGAAAACTTGTGATAACAACAATGTTTTTTTATGTGTGTTCACTAGGCTAAGAGGATACGGGTATGTCAGATGGAAAAAATACTTGGCAAATGAAAATAGCATGAAATATCATGAGTTTTTTAAAGGAAAAAATAATTGAGATTATGAAAAATTTATAAAATAGTTGAAACAAAAAAGAACGAAACTCGGTTTATTTTCGAATTTATTTCATTTCATTATCAATTTTATTTTTGAATTATTCGATATCATAGTGCTTCCTCAAGTACTAATTGTTTTATATAAAAATTGATCAAGACTGCCAAGAAATAATTTTGTTATATAATTTTTCTCTTTTTAAAGAAATATTTTTTTTCTTCACGTCAACAAGAAAGTTTGATGGTAAAATAATTGAATCATTGATACTAAAGTAATTGAGTAGAGCAGAGGTAAAATGAGATGAATAATTGTATTTAGTTTATTTTAAAAACTATCTCGTAAACGATAAGACTTAAGAGAATTTATCAAGAGACCTTTTTTTCAAGAGAATTTCATTCTCTATGCAGAAAGGTATTGATAAATTTTCCTAAACCCACTAGTTTTGGAGATATCTGCGGGAGAATGTAGTCTTTTATCCCCCAAGTCTGAACTAAAAAGACATGGGCTGTCTTACCTCTTCACTACTAAACTGATCATTTAATCTAAAGAATTTCATATAAATTCTTTCGTTACGATGCAATTGTTACAACAATGAGTAATAATTTTCTTTTACCATGTGTATAGCATCGTTGTACATGCTTCATTAAACTGGCTTATATTATTAAAATAATATTGTCGAATAAAGTTTTCTTTTTTTATTTAAAAATAAGGTAATCTTTAATGTCTCAATCCATGAATTTTTTGTTGGATACAATTAATTCTGTGATAGCCATGTGTGAATTGTCGACACCACTTTGCATCCAGATCGATATCCAGATGATGTAAATCTGGTCTATTCATATCAGCACGCTTCAGTGGATATCTTTAATTAATCAAAATAATCCGGTTATTTTCATGAGAAAAATTAAAACTTTTTTTACAATAAAGGTCTCTCGAAAATGTTTCTCACCTGTTTGTCATGTCAGGAATCTTCTTCTTGGTGTAATCACACTGATAAATACTCCGGGGAATATCTGTTAATTCTGAAATAGCTTCTTGTTTCTTTCGTTCAATGTACTCTTTGTATCCATATCCATACGTATTGCCAAAATTTTTCGCGAGATCTTGTTCAGGAACATAAAGTTCGTTCCTTCAAGAATTAATTCTGGATTAATTGAGGAGGATTACGGGAAATTGGCAAGAGGCTTTTTTTTGTAGCCCATGAAATTCTCAACAAAAAAAATCTCTTGATAAATTTTCGCAAGCCTCTCTATTTTTGTCATGGTCTCAAAATGAAGTGCAAGTGATTTTGAGCCTTTCGTTATTCACTATATTTAAATTAAATTTAGTTGAGAGATCTTCTCTCACGATATCTCGGAAACGAAGCAAGATACAAAAAAATTCCATTAATTGCTTTTTTGTAGAGCGAAAAGAGGTCTTTACGAAAAAAAGTCGTATCTCCACTAGTTTCCAAGATACGTTAGAACTGTTTTTTTTTTCATTCTTAAAAAATACTTTGCATTATATGTTCTTTCTGGTGGTCCACTCAAGCCGTTTGGGAATATTCGATATATCAAATCATTCGTCGTTGAATAATTATTGTAATAAGCATTGCCATGGTGTTCAATCAATTTCCTACTACCGACCCCCTAAATTGGAGTTTCACAACATTAAAATATTCGCCAGAAAAATAATAATTTGTTGAATTAATTGGAAATTACTTTACTCCTCTCTTTGAGTCTCTGCACAGCTTCACGAGTATCTGCAAGAATTTGCAGTTTCTCTCTGCTGCAGGGCTTGAAACCTTCATTGTAAGATGTATTCCAAGCCTCTGGAAGTGGTGGCAATGGTTCAGCATTCACACGCTCTTCAAACCAATTGCCAAGTAACACTTTCGGGCCATATCTCGGTTCACTAACTCTCAATCCATCCGAATCATTCTTTTTTCCACTCGAGAAGACTTTATTCTTCAGGAAATTGAGATCTTGAAGGTGATAACATTCACAATCTTTTGATGATTCACAAGCGTCAAATATTGAGGGATTCATTTTTTATTTATTAATTTTAACAAAATTTTTTCATCTATTCCTAAACATTGAAGGATTTTTTTATCCTTAATTTTTAAATTAAATAAAAAATCATAATTGAGGAAATGTAAATTATAAAAATAAAACAAAAGTGTGAGAGTTGTCATGGAAAATTAAAACAATGAAAATATCTGAAGAATTTTCATGCAAAAATTACTTTTCTCTTGAATTTCCTCTAAATCTACTAATTTCAAAAATATCTCGAAAAAAAAGGCAGAGGAAACCCTGAAACTCATCTTCTATTAGAATATTAATTCATCACAAGTATAATTTCAAATGAAACTTTTTAATTTATGATAATAGGTATTACAATTTAATAATAGTAAATAAGAGTCTCACTACATCCTGCATTCACAATCTAAAAATAAATTTTCATCTTCTACAAAAATTATAGAAAAAATTCATCATAAAATTCATAAATATTTGTATTCTCTGATTTTTCGTAATTCTATTATACGAGAAATCATCTGATATACTAAGAAATTGTATTTTCTGGAGTCTCCTTAAAAATTTCGCTCATCAACATAATAATGGAATAACAAATTATTACGAAAATTAAGATTTATCGAAAAACAAAATTTTGAAACAGGAGTAAAGTGGTTTTATTCGATAATATCTCGAGAATGAAGAGATTGGCGAGAATTCATCGAAAAGTCCTGTTTATAGAAAATTCAATTCGCCACAAAAAAAGATCTCTTGACAATTTCCTCTAAATTTAATCGTTCCAGAGATATCCATCAAATAATTTTTTCTAAAAATCGAAAAATCAACTCATTCGCTTTCCTCATCATCACTAAAATGAAAAAAAAAATTATATTAATAAAAAAATGGCAAATCTAAAGAATCTCATTCTTTTATAATTCATAAAATCACCAAAATATTGGAGACAATTGTTACATACTGCTTTATTGTGATAATAACACAGACAATATCTACATTGTGTCGATAATTTACGTTCAAATCGAAATGAAATTATTATTATTTTTTTATTATTTTCAAGCCATTGTAAATGACGAGATACAAGTGATTACTAGCTCATTCATTGCAATTTAGAGTTCATAAAATTCGAATCATTTTCATTTTTTTTGAAATTTTTTAAACAAGTGTCATTCAGCTGGTGCGCACAATATTCATACAGTCTCCCTATGTTTATAATAATATAAGATGCAATTTCTCTGATTTATTTTCTTTAATGTATTATGAAAAATAATCTGTTTCATTTCAGAGTTTGGAAAATTTTCATGGTTTTTTTTCCTCTGAATTGTATTCTCTTTACACATTTTTTTTCTTTCTCTCCCTAACAAATTTGTCTCTTTACGAAAATCCCATTGTCTGTGCATACGAAAAATGCAACTTAATTAGGCATAAATGCTTCGGTAATCATTATTATTATTTGTTCGTATTGAAACTGAATTGAGAATTTCTTCCATGGGATACAATTTAAAATTGTTAATAATGCCTTCTCTGGTAAAGAAAAGTTAAAATTCATTAATTATTATTATTTTAAATTAATCTAATGAAACGAATGAAAATTATATTCGTCGAGTAATCACATTTCCTTTGATTTCATCAAAGCTGCGATACCTTCATTTAATTTTTTTTCTTGAAACCCAAAATATTAATTTCAGCTTGAAGTAGATTTTCTCTGAATATCTCAGAAACTAGGCGTGATACATAAATTTTTCTACAAAAAAAGTCCTTACAAAAATTTCCCATCTCCATTATTTTCTGAGATAATGCAAAAATGCTGGAACTAAACGCAAAGTTTACAATTTTTTTAATTAAAAACAAATAGGCATGGATGAGAGAATAAAAATGCATATGACGACTGGACCAGGGACACTGGAGTTAATGAACAAGTGTGCGATAGGCTATCTTCAAAAGTTTCTCCTTCAAAAATTTTTAATATTGAATTATTGCAATTTTCATCTTTCATTAACGTGTAAATGATGATTATATACACAGACACACGCATTATTAATTGCACTCGTTACCTTTGACAGCATGGTATTGTAAAAATTGACATGAACCAAAGCGAAAAAAAAGTTATGAAATTTAATTACAACTGAATCATCAAAATTAATGGTATGGAAATAAATTTAAAAAAAACAAGTCAAGTCGTCTTGAAAAAGAAAAATTTTCAAATTATTAATCAACACAATATCAATTTGTTTCTACCTAGAAAATTGCAAGCTCACCTATCGAGCGTTCCAGGCTCATGTCACATTAATGTTTTTCACATTATTACAAATTTTTCATTTATTTCAAAAATTTATTTTTCCATTAATTATTAATTATATAACGTACTGTATACCATATTAAATTCAAATGAACATAGTGTCAAGTACGTGTGGCTCGTAAATTACAAAATTAATATAAATACAGCAGCCAATTTTTTTAAAAATTAATTACTAAAGCACTTTTAATAATTTTTATCATTTTCATTAAGCTCAAAATACCATGAAAATCTTAGAACAACAATTGTAATCGCGATTTCATTATTTTCATGTTTTTTTCATTGTCTTAAATATTATTATGCACAATTGTGTGTTGCACCAAAATTGACAGAGAAAAGATCAATGAATTTGAATTCTGTGTACAATTATTTCTTATTATTTTTTTTCCATCAATAAATATAATTTTTTTTTAGGAACATAAATGTGAGCGATTTCGGAGGTTTCAAGAGAAGATTAAAAAGAATGCATTGTAATTGTAAATTTTGTTTTAATCAACTTAATTTGAGGGGAAAAGATCTAGAATTTTAATAATAAATTCGATGTGACTTTATTTTGCGTTCAATTCTATCGTGTGTGAGCCTCTACTATTTTTTTTTCCTCAATATAAAATATCATTATAAATTAATATAAATATTCGAGCGGGATGATGAATGACAAAAGATATATTATGTAGTATTAATTTTCTTCATCTCTTCATAATAAAGTAAAAAAAAAACAATTGATGATAATTAAGCCAGTGAAAAAGAGAAGAATGAACAGATTAAAATAATAAGAAATGTTAAAATGCCCAGGAAAAAAAATGTAAAGAAGACAATTTCAATTATTTCGAATTGTAGAAAAAGAACAATCACAATTGGAGTGGCTTAAACAAACACTTAACACTGAGTTAAGTGAGTCCTCCATTAAATAATTCGTTTTATCGAAATTGTCTTCGTATGAGGGCACCAATCACCCAATAAATTACCAATAAACAACCGAAGAAAAGAATTCTTTTCCACTCCTTTTCTTTTTTTTTCTCTTCATATCTCTTCTGCGAGTATAAATACACATAAGCCACAGTCATTCTTACAATCCATCAGCAACTGCATGTCCAATCGCATTTTAATTGCAAGCAAACAATTTAAGAATACCAACTAATCCATTGATTGTAAACTTTTTTGTCACTGGCATTTATAGATTTGTATTTTTTTTCATTACCCCAAAATTATTTGTAAAAATTTTCACTGTCTCGATATTCAGGGCTAATGAAAAGCTTCATGAATTATCATCTTTACTTGTCAACTAATCTTCATGTTAATGTCATTCAGAGCCTGATATTCATCAGGATTCTTCTCTTTTCCAATTATTAAATCCAGCAACATAAAAAAGAAATTACAAGAATGATTCATTTCTGTCTAATTCTAGGATATTAAATGTATTTTTTTATTTTCTTTCATTTGCATCAATGTTAATGAATCATTTGCAGATTAAAGATATAGTCGGTGCATAATTAGAAAGCGTACGTAATACGTCAACGCAATCACAAAATTACAATATCGATTAACTGTGTAAATCGATCAGTTTCATTTACTTGTGAGCATAATCTATTTTTCTTCTTTTTTTTTCAAGCAAATTTAAACTTGTTATTTTTTGTCCTCCTTTTTTTCCCTCTCTTCTTCATCATTATTTTTTTTCTTTCATTTAAATTAAATAATTTATAAAAATCAACTATTTACAAATCGATAAGACATGCAGTATTACACGTTAAACTTAATAATATCTAATCTTAGCCATTACTAAGCACATGCTTAATTTTTTTTTTAGTTTTTCTCAATTTTTTCTCTTGTATTTAAGTTTTGCTGTTTTTTTTTTCTTAATAAAAAGAAACGGATGGTGCTCGTTGCGAATAGTACGTCTATAACCCTTATCTCATACAGAATATGTTGTTTTTTTTTATTTTTATTTTTCTTGTTTACCGTATTATTTATGTGTAAGAATTGTAAATCGTAATATCCATTTCTGGAATTCTTTTCTTCTCATCGGCAAATGCACTCTTACGTTCGTTCTCTGTAAAAGTGAAGAATGGTTTTGCGTTTTCTTTTTTATTGATTTTTTTTGTTTCATTTTTTTCTTTTATTTACTTATATTCTCGGGTTACACTCACGACCGGGGAGCTTGCACATCCACATCTATCAAGGAAAAAAAACAAAAGAGAAGTAAAGAAAGAGCAAAAACAAATAATAATTACAAATTAAATGAATTCAATGATGTACGTAAGTATGCAAAAAAATAAAAAAAATAATTAAAATAATAGTAATGATAATAACATGCAAAAATTATTAATGTATAAATTTCTCACCTCGATTACCAGTCCTAATAACATTAACTCCACCACCATGATGTTGTCCAGCACGTATTGGTTTAGCTATTTGTGCACTTGGTCCACGTCTTGACAAATTTTTCTGTCTAACAGCCTCTTTAATCCTATCCACCTCATACTGGTAACGTTTACGATCTCTCATTGCACCCTCTTTGGCATCACGTAATGCAGTCTCAAGTGCTTTGACACGTTCAACGGTAGCCCTCAATCTTTTTTCTAATTTTGGTAATTCACATCTTAAATCAGCATTATCTCGGACCAATTGCTTGTGTACTTTAGTCAATTGATCAAGATTATTTTCAAGAAATGAAATTTTTTGTTTCTGCGCCAATGAACCACCATCGTCCTCATTGTCCTCAGCATTAGCTGTTTTCTTCATTCTAACTTGTAAATCTTGTACAAATAATTTTCGTAAATTATGAAGTGTCTGTAGTTCTTTGGCAACAGTGTCCTCTAGTCCCTTGAGATCTTTTCGTGCCTGTTCACGGCGTTCATTCATCATTATTAATTCTTGTAATTTCAGCGATTTTTCAGCCTCCTCTTGCTTCAAACGCTCGTAATCAGCCTGCATTTGCTGATGGGCAAGTGTGAATTTCTGATTGAGATCCTTTAATTCACTTATCATCTCTTGTTTCTCAGATATATCGTCTCTGAGTGCAGCTACTTGTCGTTGATGAGCATCACGCAATTGATCCATTTGCTCCTCGAGGGCAACACGCATCTTCGTCGCAGCCTCCTTCTCCTCGGCTTTCTCCTTGTTACTGACAGCCTGCACCTGTTCAGCAGCTTTGAGCTTGGCGCATTCCTCTCTCATAGCATCAACGTCCTCTTCCAGTTGGCGTTTTCTGATTTCAGCCTCCTTCATTGATTCGGTCAGCGTCTGCATTCTCGCCTCGTGCTGGGAGATCAATAGTCGACACTCGCCAAGTTCTTTCTCGTATTCTGATACCTGGAAATTAATTAATTGCAGATGTAATTTCTTCTCCCAGTCTTATTCGTGTTTTTACAATCTCCTGAAATATTCGAGAGGACTTACCTTTTTGTTGCAATCAGTTTGGAACGTCTCCAATCCATTACAACGCTGCACCAGATTCTTCACCTCCGATTTCATCTTACTTATATATAATCTTGCTACAGTGAAATCCTCCTCAAGTTTGCCATTAGAGTCGGGCGTGATCTGACACTGGAAAGAAAAAGGAAGAATTGTAAATTTCAAATAAAATATAATGTCTCCATTTAATTGAATCTCATCATGTAAAAAAACTGAAAAGATAATATTTTTATCAATTGAATTACGTAATTACCTTGAGGTTCTCATCTCCACCAATAGCAACACCAATTTCTCCAAGATCCTTCAAAAGATTCGTCAACATTTCAGCAGTACGTTTACGCTGATGAGTCGACATATCTCTCAGCTGTTGTAATTCTGACATGGTAGAATTCAATGCAGTCTGTTTGGCAAGTAATTCCTCGGTCAATGCCTCATGCTCCTTATTCTTCATCTCTACCTCCTGTGATTTTTGATCGTAATTAACAGCCAATTCTTCCAGAGCCTGTAGCACCTCCTTGACCTCCTCCTTAGCACTCTCGGTTTCTTGATTAATTGTACTCATTTCCTGCTGCAACTGTTCATAATCCCTTCGTGCACTGGCAATGAGCTCCTCTTGTTCCTCCAGCTGCTCCTTGAGTTTCTCGAGATACTGCGATTGTTGATTAATTTCCTCGTCCTTGTCATCAAGCTGCTGATACAATCGCTCCCTCTCTTCCTCGAGCTTCTGTCTCTCTTCATTAGAGAGTGAACCAGCCATTAATCCACCACCTGGTATCGCTGGTAATGGACCATCAACTACTTTGGGCACTTCGACTGGTGGTACTGGTGTTATGACCTCACCCTCAACCAAATTAACTTGTTCTTCTGGCTTAACTGTTTCACCCTGTCGCCAACGTGATAATTCATCCTCCAATTTTTCAACTTTACCCTTTAATCTTGCTGCCTTTTCTTTCTCACGTTCATAACGTCTCTTCCATTCTTCAGCAGTCAATTCTTCGTTAACACAAACAACATTCTTAATTGTCTTGGCACGTTTACCAAAGTCCAACGTTGATTTAGTCTCGGATTCGTTGAAACTAGCTGGTGAACAACAGATGATAATTGTCGTTCTAGCATTACCACCAAGTGATTCCTGCAATATTCTCGTAAGCTTTGAGTCACGATACGGTATATGCGTTTTATTGCCATCAGCAAGCGCTGATATAACATTACCAAGTGCTGACAATGATTTGTTGATGTTTTTAGCCTCGTCCAAAACTGTACCCTCAGCACCAGTTTTTGATACTTTTTCAGAACCAGCCAAATCAACTAGGTAAAGTTTACCAGATAATTTTTTTTGATTCTCTAAATTTTCTTGCTTGACATTTATCAAAAACACTGAATGGGAACGTGAACTGTGCTCATTCATATTTGTTACTGCTATGTGACGATTGGATTTTCCCTCTTCAATAACTTCAAATACTTCCTCAGGACTAGATACAAAACGTTCAGTTGCACCTTTTACGAATGGTACACGATTTTTGTCCTCGTGTACACTTAGATTTACCTTTGATACATCCAGTAAATCACGTATTTTGTCCATGTAAATTTCAAAGTACGATACTTTAATGTGAAATTCAAGATTTTCCTCCATTCCGTAGATGTGATTGAAGATGTCATTGACGATCCTTGGAATGATACCTTGCTTGTTTTGGTCACCGATAACGCCCTCCATTGTGTGCGTTTTACCTGTTAATTGATAATTGTTTTTATTCTTTTCCTTTGAGAACTCAAGTTAATTTACTTGTTTATTCTCTCGTGAATATCTCGAAAATGAGCGAATTTAGGAGAAAATGTTGAGAGACACCTTTTTTGTGAAAAATTCCATTAGCTAGAAACACGGTCTCTTGATTAATTTTCATAAAATTGATCGTTCTCGAGATATTCTCGAAATAACTTGACAACCGAATTCCTCAACGAATTCCTCTTATTTCCAAGAATAAACTGCATCAATTTACCTGAAGATGTTTGTCCATAAGCAAATATAGTTCCATTATAACCTGCCAATACATCCGTGACAATTGATTTAGCAGCTTCATTGTAGACTTTGTCTTGAGTTGCATTTGGCTTGAATACTTTGTCGAATAAATAAACTTTTCCCTGAAATTAATAGATGAATAAAATTAAACAATTGCCAATTAGTGAAAAGAAGTAATCACAATTAGTTCATTAATCCGTGGGAGTATGGTATAATATCCCCATAAAACACGAGAAAATCATGAATTGTTAATTTTTTCTATTCTCATTTCTGTACAATGTGAGAAATGAGTCACTCCTTCGTGCTCGATAATTAATCACTTCAAAATACAATTTCAATTCCAAATTAATGCAAAATCATGTATAAAGCATATTCGTACTCTTCAAAATAATCGAACAATTCCCTCCACAAAATCCAGTATTAACAATGAATTTTTTCAATTATTCAAAAAAAAAAAATTGAAAAAATTTGTGCATAAAAAAAAGGAGCATACGACTTTGTTGAGCTGTCAGCTGTGCGCCAGCGCGTACCCATTGGCAATAATAACCCACAGGATAAATTGATGAAAAAAAAAGTAAAAAGGATGACGAAAAAAAAAAATGCCTGAAACATTAGACTTACCCCAATGGATATGCAATTATCATCGCCACCAGATGGAAATTTAACGACAAATTTCGATCCAGCCTTTTCTTCAGAATCATTGAGTGGACGAAATCTGCAGACTACCTTGATGCTGTCCTCAGCTGCAATCTCACGTTCCCTCGGCGTATCCATTATTAATTCCTTTTCAAACTATTATTATTTTTATTTTTTTATTTTCTTCCCCCCCGATTAAATGAAAAGAAAAAAAAAAAAAAAAGTTAAAAATACGAAAATGAAATACAATAAACGTTTAATAATATAATCGAGTCCTCTTCCACGTGACTCGTTTATTATTAATTACAATTATCATAGATCGTTATTTTTTTATTTATTTTGCAATTTAATTTAATACGATATAAATTCAATTGAAAACGAATACATTGAACGAAAAATGTTAATACCCTACTGTCAGACCACGGCCCCGTCCTCTCTCTGTGTGGTTCCTCAACACCAAGATGGCTGACTTTTCACCATTACCAATAGCCACACGAGGAGTATTACGTAGAGAATAGAGTGGGGTTATTGCGCGCGGGGGTGATGAGGCACATTAGGGGGAGAGAGGGAGGAAAGGAGTGAAGAATTAGAGAACTTGCGCTCTTCGGAGCGGCTAGTTTCATATACAATATATACTACCAAAAATTTTAATCTGTGTGGGTGAGAATGAAGATCAACAGACTTGAACATTTTTTCTTTTTTTTTTTATTAACGCACTGGAACAAGGTATTATTGAAGCTGAGGAGATACGTCCAACTGTCACGCATCAGTCGGCACCGGCAATGTAACAATTGGTTATTTTTTTTCATCTTATTTATTTATTGTAAAATTGAGGCGAAAGGAGGTGGGAGTCTTTCTTTTTTTTAAGACTGAAAATTTCAAATTGATTTTATTCTATCATCAGTTTTTTGAAAATATCTAGTTAAAGAAGCAAGATAGAGAAATTTCGATTGAAACATTTTTTAGAGCTCTTGAAATATTCTAGAAAAAAGGATTCGGGGAAATTTCTCTATCTCGCTTAGGTTCCCAGATATTTACAAAAAACTGGTGACACGATTAAAGCTGTTCAAAATTTAATATTTTGATTTTTCTTTGGATTTCCCGGAATTCAAGCGAGATACGAAAAATTCAGTGGAAATCTTTTTTTTAGGGCAAGAAAAGAGCAAAAAAAAAGATTCTCTCGAAAAATCTCGTATTCTCAAAAGTTTTGGCATTTGGGGAATATTAGAAGAGAATGGGTAAAGACTTAATTACCACAGGAAACCGGAAATTTTGATGAATTCAAAATTGTTGGGCAGCCATGCGCAACTTGGAGTAAAAAATCTATCCCGTTGCTTCTTCAAGTGCATTACATATAAATAGTACTCATCCCCTTAAAAAAAGAAGAATCTCTTTGTTTTCATTTGAATGCTCCTGCCATGACCTTCACACTTCTATTGATTTTCTACTGCTCTCAGTCTCTCTGCTAAATATTTTGTATTGCATTTATCCTTTCTCTCTTTTCTGTTCATTTCAATTTCTCCTACTCAATACTTTTTTCTAGAGATTTTCGAATTATATGGATTTAACAGCCCACGTTTCGATTTCTGCCAGACATTTTCGCGTGGGTTGATTCCAATTTTCACGTGTTAGTTAAGGAATCATATTCACTTGGAATAGTATGACACACACGTGTACTTAGTCATGTCCCAATTTACTTTCTTGAGAGAAAGAAAAATTCTCTCAAGCGTTTTGAAAGCAAAAGAACTCAACCAAAAAAAGAAGACTCTATCTTTTCAGAAAAGAAGAGAAATAAAAAAAATGAGTAAATCCATTTTGAAAAAAAGCCCTGAGGGCAATTCAAGTTTTTTTTTCTTCCTTTTTTTTTTTATTCTGACATGCTCCAATTCTTTTCTCCATGTACATTTAAATATGAAACAAAAGTAAAGTTATTAATCAACAACTTTTAAATAAATATTCTTTGAAATTTTTGTGCAACAGAAAATTCTGTTTCATCTTTTCTTTTTCTTTTTATTATTTTTCCCTTTTTCAATTAAATAACAGACAGAATTCGATTTTCCACTTGAACAATGGGAATATGTATAGTTAATTATTAATGTGTAACAATTCATTTTTTTTTTGATTTATCAACTAATTTACATATATTAATTATTCAATGCGTATAATCAATTGAATGACTAGGATTAGGACTGAATATTAGTGTGATTTTAATAATTATTATTCATACGCATTAGTCTAGATTAATATAATAAACGTAAAATTGCACTTTGGACATAAATTGGCCTTTCATTAAATTTTTTTCATAATTAACTTAATTTTTTTTATATTTATTTTTGTACAAAAAACAGCAAAAGAGAATCAGAAGTGAAGTGGTGAAGAATAAATCTGAGATGATCATAATTTATTCTGTAAGTATCTCAAAAACGATGAGATTTAGACAAAATTGTCAAGAGCACTTTCTTTTTTACAAATCACGAAATTCTCTATAAAAAAATGTGTCTCGACAAATTCCCTTAAATCCGCTCATTTTGGAGATATTTACATTTTCATCACTTCACAACTGAAATAATTCAATTGAATTCTTCTAAAATTCATTTCACAAGCATGAACATGGTGGCACATGATTTTTAAAATACAATTTATTCAAAGTATCAGCTAATTGCGTGCTGTGTCTGAAAGTGCCATTTAGAATGTGAAAAATAAAAAAGACTTTTAAATCGAACGCTCGGTTCTCGTCACTCGTATTTTGTTATAAATAGCAAAGTGCTTCAGCTATGTAAATACTGTGGTTGACTCCGGAAAAGAAAAAAAATATTCAAAAAACTCGAATTAATCCGGTTCAGATGATTTTAACAAAATTCGATTTAAACATGGCAGTTCATAAATTTTCCAGTATTTTTTTTACCTCTACACATAATTTTGTTTTTACTTTCAAAACTTAAGCACAATTAAGCTTTTTTCGTTGTTACAATTTCGCCTGTGAAATAAGGATTCATTTAATTATTTCTTTTTTTTTGGATGGAACACGTTGGAGTACCTCAACAATTATTTTCAGACTTTGTGTAAACGGCCCTATTCATTATTTCAATCATTAAGATTAATATTGCTGTATAGTAATTATGATTCCATTAAACTGTTTTATCAAGTCTTAATTGTTTTTTTTTTCATTTTTTAAGGACAGTATTACTTAAACATCGATGCATTTCGTGAGCAAATAATGCGACTTTTGAGTACTTGGCTCATTTTTGTTTTTTTTCAAAACCTTACTTTACGTATTAACCGACC
This sequence comes from Aleiodes leptofemur, assembly GCA_963942555.1. Lineage (NCBI taxonomy): Eukaryota > Metazoa > Arthropoda > Insecta > Hymenoptera > Braconidae > Aleiodes > Aleiodes leptofemur. The sequence goes on from OZ012610.1 coordinate 14,435,132, forward strand.
CGTTTTTTTTATATTTTATCAAATTTTTTTTCTCCTCTATGAAAACTGAAAATTAATTACTACTTTGTATTGCATTCTTATTTTCAAACTGAAAATACTAATATAGAATTCACGTTTTTGTGTGCGTGATATAAATTAAGACATTGTACGGTTGCGTGTAAATTAATAGACAGTCTATTCATTGATCATTTTTTTCTTTCTTGAAAGTGAAAATTAATTTCTATCTGATGATGAAGTCGATACTAATCCGAGTAGTTTGAGATTTCAATCACAATTTTATTAATTTACCGGAAAATTTCTTGATTAGAGTGAGAAGAATTCTCACTGTCGAGTTAATGAACTTTATGAATTAACTACTTTTTTTATCTTGCAAATTTTCAAGATAGAAGTCCGTGAAAAAGTGAAATTAGATGAGTCACTTTCGCTTCAGAGTTTGTTTTTTTTTCTGTAATACCTCGGAATCTATGCGAGATACAGAGATTTTCGTAGAAATATTTTTTTTTGTAGACTGAGGAGAGATCTACAAAAAACGTCTCTATGAAAAAAATCGTATCTTCATCATTCTCTGAGATATTTCAAAAAATGAAAAAAACCGATTCGTAAAGAATGATAAATCCGAATATTTGATGCTGTTTCTTTTGAGAATATTTCAAGAATAATTAGATTTAGGCGAATCCATAAAGATACTTTTTTTTACAAAGAATTTAATGATTCACAAAAAGGTATCTTGATATTTTCCTCTAAAACTCCTCGTTTTCAAGATAGTCACAGAAGAATTTCAACTAGAAATGCTTTAAACTCGAAAAATCCATCAACCTCTTAATCTTGAGAATTTTTCCCAGTCAGTATGAATCAAGAGCCTCGATTCCGTATTCAATATATACACTTTGTTACACTAGCTTAATAAAGATTAATTATTAATTTATGAAACTTTTTTTTTGCGATACTTTCAGTATCATCAACTGTTAATATAAGTAGACGAGTAAAATTGGACGTTTAAATTTTTTTTTAGCATAAGCAAATTACTCAATACCGAATGTATTCGTTTCCTCCACCGCCAATAATAATTTTTCGTATAAAATTTCTGGAGTTGGATAAGGTGGTAAGTCCAATCTGTTGAAACAGGTGTGTGCTCTGAAATGTAAAAGGATTTTTAATCAGCAAGGAAAGTGCTTTTTTTATTGTTTAAAGAAATAAATATGTTAATGAAACGACCAGATAACAGATCTAAATAACAAAACGATTCAACATTGGCATTTATCGTTGCAGTAAATTTTTGAAAATCGCGAATTTTAACACATTCACTTTCACCATTTAGCAATTTCATGTTCATTTAATGTTTATTCAACCATTTAGAAAATAAAAAATAGTTAAATAATCAATAGCTGCGGGAGAATCATTTTACATTAACTTCATCGGCACCTTGGAAACAAAGTGGCGTAAGTGCTATATTCAAGTATAGCACTTGCGCCACTTTAATTCCTTGGAAAATCTAATAAAATTTGATGAGAAAAATAAACATTAAATTGTACTTAATAGCATTTTCAATTCTCTTGCACATTCGTCCTGCATTATCTCTCAAACAAGTGGACTTGGTAAAATCCCTCTTAAGATAATTAATAATGATTTAAAAAATATTACCTCGGTAAACTATTGGGTCTGCCCCATTTTTCAATGCAAAACTTCCTTGGTCCCGTTGACCCCCTCAGTGCAGCGAAGCCTTCATATGGAATGCTCGAAGTCCCCGTAACAAATTGAAGTAATCTCAATCGTTGTTCATTAGTAAATCTACTAATACTACTCCAAAACCACTCAACAACTGGATGACCATCATGATAACCGCTTCTGTACTCGGTATGTGCTCTCCAATCATTCAAATCAATTTCAGCAGCACCAGCAATAACCAGTTCCAACTCTCTCGCGTCAAACACAGAAACTAGTCGTGGATCAACGACTTCATAGAAGCCACGTACAAGCGATTCAGTCTGCTCCGAAACCCCACGCTCCAGCCTCCACCTAACGACTCTCTCCAAGTACTCTTTTTTATTTTTCTCAGTCACCATAATGTTTCGACCGCCTGGTTTCAGCTCCCGTTCAGCAACTCTGCCCAATAATTCCTCAGTAACTGAAAACGTCAGCTCGAGTGGTTCAATGCTAATGTCTCGTTCTTTAATCCACATGAGGCTCTGATGAAACTCTTGATCGAGGCTCTCCAAGTCACTCAAGCTGGCCGGTAGCCTCAGTAATGCCTTGTAAAAAGGCCTCGTGAAGAATGCGTCAAGCAGGTACTGATGCACCAGTGCTAATCCCAGCACACGCCCAGAGAACCTGAACCAGTCGTGATAATTATCAACAAACGCTGACATTGGCGATACCTGAACCGTATAAGTGTCATTGGCCGAGTACTCGAACAATCCATAGTATGGATTAAACAATTCCCTCGACAGATGAAAGAAAAATTCACGCGAGGGTCCACCGTAATCCAGACCTTCCTCGTGATCGAATATAACGACGAGTTTGCCCTTCTGCAGATCTTTCTTGGATGCTGCCATTATCCTGGTGAAAGCATCCTCGAGCAAATGTTCACGTCTGATGTGAAGTTTTAATTTACCAGGGCCTTGGCCAAAACCTTTGCTCTCCAATTTTCTGTAAAATGTGCGTAATTTCGCTTCAAAGTCTCTTCTGTAAGGTGCTGGTGCACGTGCCGATGCACGTGTTAAACCTGGTGACGCGTGTGGACTGCCAATCGGCGAACGCCCGATATTGCCGGGTACATAGGACATTATTTCCTGCTCGAATAGGCTCAGTAATAGGGCCAATGGCACGTCGTGTCCTAGTCTCTGCAATGCAGTCGCCCCCTCGACTCTAATGGTGTTGACTTTTTCACGGAGGGCAATGTTTTGCCCGAGAGCTGAATGACGTTCCTTCAGGATATCCATTATGTTTGGTTGACGCAGGAATGCAACGACCTTGTCATTGTAGGCAACTGGTATGTCTGGTGTCGTTGTTACTCCTGATTGTTGAGGCCTCGGTGGCGGTACTGGTGCTTCATCGAGCAGAGTTCTAGGATGCGCTGCCTCTGTTGGTAGCCTTGGATCAATAAAAGACGTTGCCTTTCTGGCGTGACTTATGAAAAATCTCTTTCCAGTTCTATCGAATTTTGACTCGTATCCTCTCGGTAGTTCCTTGCTGGGGTCTGAGAAAAAGTTGATCAATGCCACAAGATCTCTGTTGTGTTCATAACGCGGAAAAACCGTGGGATCCCTCCGTATTCTGCTGATCATGTGCTTCAAGCTCGGATTACGATTGTACAGCTCCATCGCGTCCATGTTGGTATGAAGGACATTGAAGAAATCTGGTCTCGAGAGAAAAAGAACCGGTGGAATTGTTGATATATCAAACTGCTCTGTGCTCGTGTCACCTGGACGTTCAAGACGTTCAACTGGTGGCCGCTGACGTTCATTATCGGGTACCGATGAAGCACCAGCAGCACCAATTTCTCTGTCAATACGATCGATATTGTCAGGTCGTGATATGGTCCTCCTTACACTCTGGTATCTTCTATCAAGCTGCTGTCTCCTCATCTCACAGCCAGTATTTCTCGACGACTGTCCTGGTCTCTGCCACGTTGTCGTACGATTAACATGATCAATGTAAAAAACCCGACCATGACTATCGATTCTAGCCTCCCAAGATGGTGGAAGTGGTTCTTCATTTGTTAAAGATGAATTAGCATTAGTAGGGCACATTGGCAAAGGCCTCAGTGGTTTTGGACGATGCGTTGGTGTTGGTGGACACTCAGCTTGTATGGCACTACTCCCATTAGCACTGGCACCAGTTGGTCTAGTTAGTGGTCTATGAGTACGTGGTGAGCTCAATAATGCAATGCTCTTTGTGACCGCTGTTCTTGCTTTTAGGCCAGCCGCCTCATCTACATCAACTATCTCAAAACCAAAACAATCCTCAGGCCGACAGGGAGTTGTATGTTTGTGGGAATGTAGTGCATTGCTTCGGTGAAGTGGCCGGTGTACTGCTCTCGGTGGTAAAGGCGGTGGATTTGGATAAAGTGTGTCGTAAACCGAGTCTGATGATGTTGATGTCTGTCCACCGCCTGTACTACGCCACAACTGATAGTACTCGACTCTCTCCTTCGCTCCAGCACCATTCAAATTCCTATGCCTCTTGTTTACCAATTCTTTTCGCGGTGCATCATTGGTTCTCTGGGATTCAGTGTCTGAATTACTCCCTTCACTGCTGTAAGATGAATGCGGCTCCATCTCTTGTGTACCATCATCATCTTCACGATTATTAGAGGCTGACGATGATTCAGCAAGAGCCGATGCACTGCCCTCGAGTTCAATTCGCTGCGCAGCTTCAGCTGCCTCGAATAAATTTACTAAACTCGGTAATTTGAATGGCTTTTTAACATTTATTTTCGCAGAATCCTCTGGTCCTGGTAGTCCGGCTGATGCTCCTTCAGCATCATCAGCAGCTGCTGCCTCGTCCTCAGTGACACTCGTGCTTTTCTGCTGCTGTCCACTGCTGCATGCCTCATCCGAACTGTTTGAATCATTACCAGGTGATAAATCATGTGAATCAGTTGGCTCTTCAGTCAATTGATTCGAGGATTTATCCAAACTATTTGCTTGTCTATTATTCTTTAAAAATTCCTTTTTCCTAATCATATTTCTACGCTGCGGCTCTTTGACACATGAAAATGATTGTGAATAACTTGGTGATACTTCTACATTATCTAATGATTCTTGCATCAATCGATTACTCATTGTATCATTAACTGACGAATCATTTGATTCAATGCCTTTGTCATTTTCCTGGGATGATGAATTATTGGAAACATGCTGATGCCTTTCTTCCTGATTTGATGACGATGACGATGATGATGACGATATACCGTTACAGTCTACATGATTATTATCATGATAACTCGTCGATGGTAATTGTGAATTTTCATTGCTTTCATTTACACTGTCTAGATGATATGATTCATCTTTCTGCTCAATTTTCAGGGACAAACTATTGGAGTCTGATGATTGTTCTAATGAATTTTGATGATTTAATGAATTATTAAATTGTTTAGATGAGTCAGATGTGGACTGTATGCAATCCGTAATGCCATTCTCAGTATTATTTGATAAAGTTTTACTGAGAATCATGCTTGCATGATTTTCCGATGTTTCTGTAACCTGATCATAGTTCTCCTGATTTGGCTTCATGTCCATCTCATCAATAAATTAACGTGGGGAGTTTAATACATTGCTAGAGTATTGCGAGAGCCCCAAGATGTGGAGTCACCTGTAAATTATAGAAAAAATACAGAATTATCACTGTTTTCTATGATTATTTTAAATATTAGTGAAAAGTGTCAATCCCGTCAATGGCAATTCCTGCTGACTCTTTTGTAAATATCTTTGGAGCAAGTGGATTTTGGGGAAATCGTCAAGATACCTTTTTTGTAGAGAATTTCCTGGGCTACAAAAGTGGTCTAATCATAAATTCTTTTCAATCTCATTGCTTCCAAGATATTTAAATAAATAATCCCAACTTGATTGTTGGACTTATTCTTTGCCACTTTACCAGTTAATTCATCAATTCAATACTTTTCTTTATTGATCTCCGAGTGATACTATTCGTGCTACGTCAACATTGTAAATGAATTAAATTTTCTAGGATGAGTAAAGTGGACAAGGTCGTTTTGGCAAAAGTGAAACGAGTTGTCTGTGAATCAGCACACAACCATGAAATCATGTGCTAAAGAAATATAATTTTTTTCTAAATTTAGTTTATTGACTCGAGTGATTGATGAAAAGATTAACATTTTAGTGTTAATAAAAATTTTTATCCTTTAAACAGACGTATTTGCTCACCATTATTTCCATCATCTTGATACAATAATAATATACATTTTTTTTTTAGTTAATCACTGCCACTTGTGTTATGCAATGTGCTGTCTTTGATTATCATATTCTTCAACGAAATTTCTTCCCTCTTTATTTGAAAAATCGTTTTCTGTTTTTTTCTCTGCTCTCGATGAGTGCAAGAAGTTTTTGCGTGATATATAAATTTGACAGGAGGATTAGCGAGATTTTTTTGTGTGTGTGTGAGTGTATTCGTCTAGTTGAGTACAGTCAGTGTTGATAAATCACTAGTGCAAAAAAAAAATAAGCAAGAAATCTAGGGAATTTCTCGATTCTCCCACTATTCTGAGCGATGCACTCTTGATTTCAAAATTTTTACGAGAGAAAATTCGCAAATAATTGCGATTTAAAAACTCAAAAAAAGAGCAATAATCTCTCAACTCCAAATAAATTCAATTTTTACTTTCAAATCTTTCGTTCGAAATTCTGGAAATCTTTTCAATTATTCGATATTCAAATTTACACGAAAAAAAGAGTTTTTAATGAAAAAAACGTGAAATAAGATGAAAACTATTTCAAGTATTTATCCTTGAAAATCACTTCTCTCTCCAAATTCTCAATGAAATGAGATAAAGGCGGAAGTAATAAAAATTTATGAAAAATTTACGTCTTAATCGAAGAAATAAATGTGGAAATTCTCGAATTTTTTCTCCATAGTTTTAAATTCAATTTTGATAAAATATTGAATTTTTTTTTTTTTCATCAATGAATCGAGATGAAAGATTATTGATTATTTTAATTTCAAATTAAATGTAATTACTTACAAGTGCGCTTGTCGGCAAAAAAATAACTACTGACCGCATGCGTAGTATCAACAAAAAAAAAAGTACTCTGTCACGCGCGTGTATGAATAAAAAAAAACTATCCACCTGAGACCGGAATGGTGTACGTGCCTTCCGCAAAGTGAATAATGTCTTTCAATGTGTAAGAGCCCAAGTTCAATGATGTTTTAGACGTTTGTGATTGTGTATTAGTGTTTAAAAACTGTTTGAAGCGGAAAAAACGACACAGCGGCTAACAGCGATATTAACCTATGAATAAAACCAGTTGGCTCAAGAAAACAAGTGATGAATTATTTATAATTAATAATTAACCAAAAAGCAGTGTTAATCTTGGGCAAAGAAAATTTTCATTTCCCACTGACACATATTTCGTTTATTCATTTCATGTGGTAAATAATGATTATTGAAGAGGTATAAACATGCAAATGAAAATTTGACATTTCATAATTTCGTGAGAATCATGTAAAATTGTTTATTTAACTTTTTGCTTAATTTTTTTTTTGACACTCGGTTGTGTCAGTGTGCATCACGTGCTGATTGAGTAATGACATCGAGGCACTGTAATTATTCCAGGTAATTGCTCCATATGTTCTATTCTTGTTGTGATAATGATTTAAAAACAAATTCTGAGACGGAGATTCAATTGTTAGAGAGAATTTGTCTAATCATTGAGCAGTAGAGGAAGATAATGAGATGAGTCGATTTTTATCTAGAGTTGGTTTTTTTAGAAATATCTTGGATTTTAATGGAGATGTGGACATTTTTCATGAGAACCTTTTTTGGAGCTCTTTTTCCGATCTGCGAAAAAAGTTTGAATGAAAACTCGCGTAGCTTGCTTTAAATTTTGAGATATTTGGGGAAAGTGCCAAAATGAAAATTGACTTGTCATTGCATGAGTGAAACTTGTCAGTGATGGAACTGCTGATACAGAAAGGAGCAGACAGCTGACACTTTTTAGATTTTTTTTTTCAACAAATAAATCATGAAGGGGAATGAACAATATGCACATGTAGAAAATTTAAAAAACTATAATTTATTTGTAGAAAAAAAAATGGAAAAAAATTGTCGGATGTGTGCGTATTTTATTGTCATTGAAACTGAGGGGTTTTCCACATTGTGAGGGATCACCTGTAGAGTCAGAAGATTCTATCTAGAAAATGCTATAATTCAATATTCTTATTCGTCTTAATTATATGGAAAGTGGAAGAAATCTGACAATTCTTTGATTTACTTCTCCTTCAACAAATGAATTACTCAAAAAAATTTTAAAAAATGCACATGTTAGATAAGTAATGCAAAAAACTAAAAGTGCGATTTTTTTAAATGTCACATGTTTGCTAATTTTATTATCATTTGTTTTATGTGTTTCAGGTGATTAGTGACAAATTCATCATGGAACTTTTGAATGTTTCACCAGATTCACCAACAGATAATCTTTATCTCGCTTTGATACAGTGCTTTGCGATAATAATATGCGGGTATGTATACGAGATATTCTACAACAAATTATCTACACCACAATATCCTTACCACTAGCTTTTCGTGAATATCCCGGAACATAAAAGAGATACAAGGTTTTTCATAGAGATCTGTTCTGCAAGTCTCATTTTGACAAGAAACAGATATCTCTATGAAGATTTTTTTATCTCCCTCTTTTTCAGAAATATTCTCAAAAAATCTACTTTGATATTAACTCTAGACTGATCACCTTATGAGCAATTCCCCGTATTCCGCTGTTTTTATTTTTCCGGGGTTAACTCGACATTCTAACTCTTCACTAACAAACCAAGTTAATGACCCGACAGTTTAATTCAATCGGCAATTTTTTTTTATTTTCCAGTTACATCGCGGGAAGACTCGAAATTATAACAAGACCTGAGGCAAACGGCTTGAATACCTTCGTCGGTACATTTGCATTGCCTTCCCTAATATTCCTATCCCTCGCCGAATTGGACTTTTCCCTCGTGAATTGGAAATTCCTTCTATCAGTTCTGATAGCAAAAGGCTGCGTATTCTTCGTCGTCCTAATACTCTCATTGATGATCACAAGGCCAATGAATCCAGGACGTGCGGCTCTTTTTGCTATTTTCGCAACCCAGAGCAACGACTTTGCAATTGGCTACCCAATGATTGATGCACTCTACGGCGACACGCATCCAGAGTACGCTGCGTATCTCTATCTGATGGCCCCAATATCCCTGGCCATTCTGAATCCAATTGGTTTCGTCCTGCTGGAAATTGGCAAGAGGAGGAATGACAGTGAGCGCCAGTCAGGATGGACCTTGGTCGCCTCAGTGGTCAAAGGAATTGCCCTGAATCCAATTCTCTTCATGACAGTCCTCGGAATAATCGGCAACTTTGTCTTTGCACACACAATCCCAAAGGTTCTATCAGTGGTTTTGGAGGTATTTGGCAATGCCTTTTCAGCAAGTGCATTATTTCTCCTCGGCCTGATGATGGTCGGCAAAGTCCACACACTGAAAGGTGCAGCCCTTGTTATACCCGGGATTCTAATTCTCGTAAAGCTCCTGGCACTTCCACTCGTCATCAGGGAGTCGGTGATTCTCTTGGATGCTGGAACAAATGAAACAGACACGAGAGACCTCAGCACTTATGGATTCCTCTATGGAACCATACCAACTGCTCCAGCCCTCTTCATTTTCACAATGCGTTACAGCCTCGAGGTTGACTTGATAGCATCAGCAATGGTAGCCTGCACCTTCATGTCAGCTCCGCTAATGTTTATATCAGCAAAACTGATCACAGCAATCAACAACGGAGTCACTCCCACGAATTACGCAAGGCAATTGAACGCGTTCTCTATGGACATATCAGCGATATCGATCGGTGCTTGCTTGTGGCTTCTCGTCTGCTTCTTCCTGCTGGAGGGAAAAAAGTACAAGAGACCAACGCACAGGTGCACCATTGGCATAATCATTGCGCAACTCATGATGGCAATTGGTGTGATCATCTGGACAAAACTGGATGCCGAGAGTAATGGGTCGTTTATTTGGTATCTTCAGTTTGCCCTCATCACAGGAGGTGTTTATGCCAGCAGGCTCTGGACTGCAGCCATGGCGGCAACTCTTCTGTTTCTTAATTCCAGATCTCTGGCATTTGTCAACGATCTGCAGAGGTGGATGCTACCAGTTGCGCTTGCTGTACCTTTCGCCATTGTTGGACTCATGTGCGCAGTGGTATCTCCAACTGTGCCAGTTCGAGACGACCTAAAGAATCCAAATTTTCAGATGGGAAGCGTTGAGGGAGCCGTTTCAATATTCATTCTGCTCTTTTCCTTCATCGTGACCATTGGGTGCCTCGTTCTACATCAGCGCTATCAGCGCCGTCAGCATACAGAGGCCTATGCTAGTCTCATCGGTAATGGGGAAAATACAGAAACCACCACAATCGAGAGAAATATCGTTGATGTCGAGGATTTAGTATCACCAATTGTACCACTTTCAACTGCTAATTGTGGATTAGAAAACGGTTGTGACTTTCAACGGGGACTTTGTGCAGCAGCTTCGGGGACACTTGATGAATACGACCAGGAGGATGATTATAGGGATACTTTGAGGGGTGACAATGATGATCCGCAGATATTGAGACATCTTGTTTTTCTCATTTTTCTGCTTTGCTCCATGTTTATTGGATTAGTCCTGTCAGTTGGTACGATGATCATGGAACAATTGACTGGGGTTTATGCGGAATTGGCGTTTTTGGATGTTGCATTCAATTTCGGACAGCCTCTCATTGCATTTGGAATATTTGGTCTCGATCCGGGTCTTGGGAAATTGGGCAAATGGCTGAAGAAAGCTTGCCAAGAGTGGAAAGCTCGACAAAAGTTACAACTTCCAGACGAAGACTCACTAAGTCCAGAAGTTAGATCAATTCGTGAACAATTTAAACGCTGTCACTTGCACGAGTGTCAAACGAGAATATCAATGTGTCGGAGACGATTACTTAAGAAATACGAGGGAGTATTTTCTGGTACCGATTTAGTTAATTGGCTTTTGGAGGCTGGTGTTGCGGAAACACGGGACGAGGCTGTACGGTATGGACGCTGTCTTCTTGAGAGTCGAGTGCTTCATCATGTTGATAGTACTCATCATTTTCATGACAAAAATATTTTATACACTTTTCGTGGATAACTTATTTATTAATTATTGATTGAAATGTCATTAATTCTCTGACATTTCAATTTAGTTCTAATTTTTTTATGTTTTTTCAAATCGTATTTTGCCTCTTGTATTTCAGTTGCCGAAAAAAAGATTGACAAGAGAAAGAATTTGTATTCCGAGTAGGCACTGAAGTCTCGACGATATTATTTTGAATTTTCTTTTTTATTTATTTATTGATTTTTCCGTAGAAATTATTTTTTACACTACAGTAAATCTGCGGGACAGAATTACTGGGTTTCTTCAGCTAATTGAAGAACAAAGAAACGCACTCATTGAATAATCATAATTAGGAAGCGCAATTGATTAGAATAATTTTCATAATTATGAAAGAGATGAAGTGATAGCTTTAATATACTTTTTTTTGTGCAGCAATGCTTCCTAATCTTGATTATAATTATTAGAAGGAGATGAATTCAAGTGGTTAGAGCAGATGAATCAAAGAATTTGCTATGCATTCTTTTGCGAATATCTTTTAAAAGTGAAGAATTTGTCAAAAGACTTCATTTATAGCGAATTGCATGGGCTATAGAGAAGATCTTTTCATAAATTCAGTCCAATGGTTTCAAAGATATTCCCAAAACAATGAAAACGTGATTTTTGGACTTGTTCTCTCAACTCTTTACTACTGAATTATTTCATGAAGAAAGAATCTTCAAAGGCTGTGTAAAGTTGTGGACAATATGCGCAGCTTCAAGTGATGAATGAACCAAACTACATTTTTCTATTTTTTTTATTTACGTAGAATTTCATACGTAGAGTGGTAAAACATTAATTTCACTCTAGAACCTACAAGAGATTCGCAAATATTCGGAAAATTCTTTAATGAAAAAAAAATGAGATTTCTCTCGTTTTACCACTTTACTCCTAAAATACTTTCTTCAGCTTGCACGATGTAAATGAAGCAGTTTTTATTTTTTCTAGTAATTTTGAATTATTTCAAAGATTCTCTCAAATAAATTTAATACGAAAGTGGTAAACCAGGATTCTTTAAAGTTTCCTGCTTACCACTTTTACTGCTGAATAATCATCAAGGAATGGCTGATAGAGAATGTGATGACTAATAAGAGAAATTACAGTAAATTATACAGAATGTATAATTATTGTTGAAAGTTGACTATTTTTGAGGATGAGACTAGAATTGATTAATTGTGGATAATTGTAGCTTAATGAATTTGCCAAAGGATTCAATAAATACGCGACAGTAAAAAATATGATTTATTTATTATTTCTTACCCTCTCTATTTCTACAAATATCAAAATGGCAAGTCATCGTCAGGATCTTCTTCATCGATATCATCAACATCATCAGGCACATAAAGAATTTTAGATTCATTAACTGCATTACTATCATTAATTATATAAGGTAATGGTGTTTTGTTCCTCTGTTCAATTTCTCTCGCACTCATCTCCATTCTGAAAGATGCCTGTGGTTTTATCGCAGGTTCAGGCACAGGAGCTTGTGTTAATTTTGGAGTTGGAGCAACTGGTGTTTTCTCAGATTTGATTTCATGAGTTGCTACATCTTGTGTTATTATCACATGATTTTTAGAAATACCACCGCCTTGTTTCCGGTGAACGACTGATATTTCATAAGCAATATCATTTCCCAGACTGGTCGTGCCTGATTTATCCAGCCTCACGTATGTGCTGCCTAATGTTTGGATCATTGGTACTTTTTCCAGACCAAAATCTCTCCGGTAGATGCAAATCAATTGGTTCACTCGTTTCCCAAGTTTCTCGATGAACCTCGCTGCTCGTGATAGACCAACTGATAATATCAGGCTGCTCAGGCAGTTTACAATCACAGTCGATCTACGACCAGAAGAAAACTTGTTTATCATTCCATCCAAATCCAAACTGCTTTCATCGTAGACATTGTTGATGTCCTGCGTGTAATAATCGTGAATTTCCAAGTTTTTGAATGTCTCTGTCCAATGATTGAAGCAGCATCTTGGATCTGAGAAGAGCAGCAAGTCTGCTGGATGATCTGAGCCAGTTTGCCATGTTTGAAGCCATCCTGCTACGAGATCTGTTGCACGAATCGCTTCGACACCTGGAACAATTGGAAACTTGAGATGTTTTTCTGGATTAGCTCGGAAGTGATTAGGAGTAGTGGTCAAGAGACTTTTTTTTTTGAGTTCTGAGTTGTTTCTACAAAAAAGGTCTTTTGATAAATGCTCGTAAACCTGATTGTTTCTTTGAATATTCTTAAAGTAAACTACGTATGACTCCTGGATTTCTTTTTCTTCATCAAATCACTATAGAATTTAGTTTTGATGTTAAAAAAAACTGCAAAAGCTGGAGTTTTATGAAAATACAAAGAAAAATGAATTGAGAATGTTAGAAAACAAGTGAAATTGTAGAAACCCAAGGCGAGGAATGCCACTGCTCATTTATTAATCCAAAACAAGTGAAAAAAAAGAAGGTTCAAACTGACGTATGACCTGTTTTTCATTTAAATCTATGAAAAAATAAATATACTGTATTAATCGAGGTTACCTTCATCAATTACAATGAACTTGGCATCTTGAAGCAGTGGTAATGTTTTAATTTGCATTATTATTGCGAATTAATCGATGAATTTCCACTTTTCGTCAATAAAACCTGAGTTTTTGTAATTTTTTTTGCAATGAGTTAATTTTGACAGAAAAACTTCATTCTGCACATGTATGCAACAACAATCCCCAGTGTATCGAAAAAAACCGAATAATCCCATTTGTTTTTTTTCTCTTCCCCTCCCCCCCTTTCACCTGCACCACCGAGAACTTTGAACTCTAAAAGTTAGAGTGCGCCACGTGACGACAAGTAAAAACACGTCACCAACATATTTGAGTGTTTGTCATTGTATTTATTTAAAGTGCAGCTGAACAGATTGACTGAAATAAATAAAAAGAACAATGTTAATTTATTAAATTACAAAATATAATTATTTATAATTAAATATTAGTTTCAAAAATAAACAGAAATGATTGTAAAAAAGTGTTTGTGGCAATCTTAACCTATCTTTCACATCTGACGGAAGAATTTTAGGTGAGTTTATTTACTAAATCATACTCACTTTAATTACTCACAATAATAAAAGACAACGATTTTCTCCTCGTCCCTAAAAAACAAATAAACAAATTTAAAAAATGAAAAACACGAAAAATCAATTATTGCAAAAAATTCTGCAACTAATTAAATTTTGATTATATCATAGTTGCAACTTCTTTCATCACATTAACTCAAATAAAGAAATTCAAACTTTCCAGGGTAAAGAATAACACCTGAAATAGCATCATGATGTCCAATGGACTGCAGAGCCCCAGTCAAGAGGATGAGACACAAAAGCACGAGCGTACTACACGAACCACAACAAATGGCTCATCATCAACAACATCAACACTAGATTCACCATTGATGAAATTATCATCGTATTTTTTAGCTGTACGACCATGGTCACTTAGTGCATCACTTATGCCAACACTACTTGGTTCAGCATTGGCCTATCGTTTAACTGGTATTGAACACTTCAGTTTGATATCATTTGTATTAACATTGTACACAATAATATCAGTACACGGTGCTGGTAATGTAGTTAATACATATTTTGATTATATTAAAGGTGTTGATAGCGGTGGTAAGAGTGATGATAGAATACTTGTTGATCAATTATTATCAAAGGATGAATTAGTATCATTAGGTACAATACTTTATGCTGCTGGTTGCTTTGGTTTTGTACTATTAGCAACAATATCACCAGCTAAAATGGAACATCTTGCACTTGTTTTTTTCGGTGGTTTATCATCATCATTCCTTTATACTGGTGGTATTGGTCTAAAATATATTGCACTAGGTGATGTACTTATACTCGTTATATTTGGACCAATATCCGTACTGTTTGCCTTCATGGCACAAACTGGATATATTAAATGGGGTACGATTTATTATGCAATACCATTGGCATTAAATACCGAGGCAATATTACACAGTAATAATACACGTGATCTTGATAATGATAGAAGAGCTGGTATTGTAACACTTGCTATATTAATTGGTCATACAGCATCACATGTTTTATACGCTTTTTTACTGTTTACACCGTACATAACACTTGTTGTACTTGCACTTAGATATTCTGTATGGTTTTTATTGCCATTAGTTACATTGCCTACTGCATTTAAAATTGAAAAACAATTTCGTAATCCAAATAAAATACAGAGTGTACCTAAACAAACAGCCAGGCTCAATATGTTTCTTGGGGTACTTTATGTATTATCGTGTCTTCTTGTTGAGCCACTTCCTTATTTATAATTTGACATTTTTTTTTTTTTTGAACTCTTCTATCATTATATTTTCATTTATCGGAGCGACTACCCTTGAAACACAATCGAGTGTAAATTTGGCTTTTGCGGATTGATGTCTGAGTGGTAAAGTGGCAGAGAGAGATGAGACTAGTTTCTGGAGGATATCTCGAAATGGCAGCTATCGCTGATATGTGAGATTTTTCATTGTAAAGCTTTTTTTGTAAAGCAAAAAGAGACGTCAAAAATGGTTTCTACGAAAAATTTTGTATTTCTTTTAAATTTCGAGATATTCCTATTATCCGTTTCATCTCTCATTGCTGATTTATTTTTGAAATATCGCGGGATTAATGAGGTTTAGGGGAATTCATCAGGAAACCTGTTTTGTAGTTTACTAAATTCTCTAAAAAGAGATCACTTGATGAACTCTCTTGAACCGTTTTGTTTCAAAGATATTTAGGAGAAAATATCTCCATTGCTGATTTGGCAAACATTTAATGTCAATGCGATGCATAATATAACGTCGTACGAATACAAGACTATTCTACAATTGTATTTTTTGTTAACTGAACGAAAATATAAGAAAGAACAACATTTTTGCATTGAGAATAATAATAAACTTTTTTATACACGACGTGAATCAGTACGAATAATGAAAAAAAACTCATGAAAAGCATTTTTCATGATAATTCATCCTGGATGAATTATTGCATTGTCCATTTGTTTTTCTTTTCTGTTAGATTTATCGAGGAAATTGAATAAATTAATATTTTTCATCGTGTATCATTGGACAAGTACTTGAATCTACATTTTATTTATAATTAAAAAATTATTGTTTTCATTGTCTTATTGGTTCGAACATTGTAAGACAATGTTTATGATAAATCACAAAATATATTATGTTAATTAATTATGACCATATGATGCAACATGTTGGACGATTCTATACGAATTAAAGCTCTCAAGAAAGATACAATAAAAAAATGAGAAAAGAGAAAGATGAATATTTATGAACAATAAAGGAATTAAAATGGAATGTAAGAATGTACTTCTCTAAAAACTACAAGATCATGTTTAGTTTTATATTAAAAGTAACATGAATCAAATAGTAAATTTATTGTATAGAAGATTATAATGAAAAAGCTAACATATTGATATACTCAGGATTTATTTCGTGTAGTTGGAACAAAAAAAAAAGAGGAAGGAATCTGATTTTGTTATTTTGAATATTTTTTGAATAAATATTGTGTACAGAATTGATTATCTTTGGTTTGACAGTGTGATAGATGGAGAGAAGAGATAATAACAGAGTATATTGTTTATTATAGATTCATCGACTTTTTGTGAAAATGTCGATTAAATTTCTATCTACCATAATTAAAAAATGAGCTAAAAGAAGAAATGTATAATGGAATTATCGCGCGTTATTGTTCGTTTCATTGTCCATTGCTCCAAAATTTCAATATCACTATTATTTATTCCATCTTTTTTCTTCTAGTACTAACTTTCAAATTGTATTCTAATTCATAAAATCGAAGAGAACAAAAAAATACATATACATTAAGATCGAATCTGTGAGACAATAGTAGGAATGAAAGATTTTCGGTAGAATTTTTTATTCTTCTCAAAACACAAATTTTTTTAAAAAACTAATAAAGATAAAGCTCTAGTCAATGATGCGAAACATTTTACCTGTAAAACATTGAATCTAGATAGACAGATATAAACTGGCTCTAAAAGAAAAACTGAAAATGCAAATTTTATTAATTAAAAAATAAAGAGAAAAAAAAGGTAAATGCTATTTGGCTAAATGTAGAACAGAAAACAGCTTTATTCGTGAAGATGTTTATAATTTAATGGTGCCTGTAATGGCCGAGGAAGCTGTGTGGAATGATGCTTTATAGATTACTGCAATAGAGTAAAAATAATTACAGTAAAATAATACAATTGAAATCAACAAAAAAGCCAATTGATGTGCAATTTTTTTTCGTTTAAACCGCATGGAAGAAGCATATCCTCACCGTGAATTCGGTTATGAGAAGGACAAATTCACATGAAAAGGAAATATATTTATGATCAACACAGAAGCTAAGCCGCCTTAGGAAAAAAAAATGGAAAAACTATTGTCGAATCATTATGTTGTTCCTGATCAAAGATAAGAACACAATGGATACTGAAATAAATTGTATGGAAGATAATTAGTCACGTTTTTATTCATCAATATCATAATTTCACAAAAAAATGTCAAGTTTGTAAAAAAAAAATAATGATTCTTATGTTTAATTGAATTCAAAATCAATTTGAATTACTTGAGAATAACGTGAATGATACAAATGATATTGATAGTTCCATGAAATAAACGATGTGGAGGAAAGTGAACATTACATGTAAGAGGGGCCTCCACGTCCTTTTCCACTTCCAAGTTTTGAATAATTTTGAGTCCCCTGGGATAGTTTACTACCACGACCTCCAAACGTCCAACTACTTGCTACTGATTCAACGTCGTCGAGGCCGGACTCCTCGGAACATTCCATCATCATTTGTACTCCATAGCCTTTCGGTGCACGTAATGGCTTCATTGCATCGAGTACGGGCATCGTTGATGGTCTAGAGTGGTGAATAAAAAATAAAAAGGTATGAGAAAATGGAAATTCGGTGGTAAAGTGCTGAAAGGAGATGACTGAAAAAAGAACGGAGACTTTTTACGGCTGATATTATTAAAACGAGTGAATTTAAGAAGAATCATTAAACGACCTTTCTTGTAGGGAGATTTTTGAACTACAAAGAGGGCCAAACGATGAATTCTCCTCAATTTCATCGTTTCCATGATATTCGGAAAATGAAGGAAAAACAGTCATTTCACAGTGAAAAAAATAAAGGATATGACGTTTTCAGACAGATTCACTTCATTTTTTCATCATTTTTTTTTTTGCAAATATCTGGGAAATCAAGCGAGTTAAAGCGATTTTGTCCTAAGACATTTTTGCGAAGAATTTCAAGAGCTCCAAAAAAAAAAAACATTTAATATTTAAACAAATCTATTTTATTCTATCGCCAATTTTGTAAGAGATATCTCGGAATATGAACAAGATAGAGCAATTTCATAGAAACCTCTTTTGTGGCACTGACTTTTCTCTACAAAATAGGTCATTACGCAAATTGCTCCATCTCGCTCGAATTCCAAAATATCCTAAAAAAAGAAATGATAAAATATAATCAATTTGTCTAAAAACTTCATAATCGCCTCGAAAATGGGATTAGGGAAAAATCGCTCCATCTCGCTCAATTTTCGAGATACTTTCAAGAAACCGGTGATGAAATAAAATTCATTCATCTGAAAACTTCATTCATAGTCGTAAAAAAGAGTTAATTACGTTGGAGGTATTTCGCTGTCACTTATTACTGAGCTAGTTTCACTAAAGTCATGGATTCTGTCGTCCATTATATTTCCTCCTTCCCAGCTCTCATCACATGGCACAGGCTTTTCCAATTCTGAAGGTAGACATGATCTCAGAGATCCATGTTTCTTCACGTCTGAAATAATTAAATCAGAATTATTTCAAGTAAATTATGCATAATAAACTTAATTGAGCTTATTCAAGTATTCATTTAGAATCGAATTTTTTCCCATAAAAAAAATGGAATTTACTGATCCATTTGATTGTATGTAAATAAACCGATATAAATGCAAATGCCAATTAAAATCGAGGGAAACAAGAGCCTCTCCCTTTAATTCCAGGATACTTCAAGATAACTCATAAAATGAACTTCTGCGTCTCTTCACGTAATTGATAAATTGAATTATTTATATTTTCAAGATTTCTCTCCGACCATTTGTTGATAATTTAATTGAGGAAAAAGGTCATTCTGGTCACTCCAAAAAAAAATTTTAAGAACTCAAATTTTCAAAATTTTGCATCAACGTTTTGTTTGCTATATAGAGACCTCTTTAAGGTACATTTATTAATCCTAGAAACATTATCAAATTACGAATTATAGAATTAACAATAAACAAATATTTATTATTAATTAGTTTACCTGTTTCTTCTTCAAAAATGAGAGACTTAAAATTGAAAAGATTGAGGAATGTTGGAAATTTAAAAAAAATCATTAGAAATTGATAAGAGAAAACAGGTAAACTAATTAATAATAATTATTTGTTCATTGTAATTTAATAATGTTTCTAGAATTAATGAATGTGCCCTGAAGAGGTCTGAATATAGCAGACCGAACGTTGGTGCAAAATTTTGAAAATTTGAGTTTTGAAGAAAAAGGTGAAGTTTTGGAGTGATCAGAATGGCCGTTTCCCTCGATTATTCATAACTAATAATCGAAATTTTCTTTTAGAAAGAAAAGAACGAACTTACAGCAATAATCTTCAGGATTAAAGTATCTTCTGTCTGGACACAATTGAACATGTTCCTCGAGTTCAGAAAGAAACATAATGTGTGTTGCATTGAACGGACACGTTTCCTTGTACTTTGGTGGAAAATTCTACCATACAAAAAGAAAAACAACAAAAATCAACAATTCAGTTCACTAAGTTGAGTCAAATCAAAGATGAATGAATCTGAGAACTCATTGAATCTTACCTTGGCACATTTAATAATGTGTCTCTGAAAGCGTTCACGATGAATTCTGTGATTTTTGTCGTAAGGACATATAATCACACTCGTCTCCTTCTCCATTTTGTCTGTGCGACTGTAAAAGAGTAATGAAAATTCTCTTTGTTCCTCGATTGTAATGCTTCAAGCACCGGCTCGAGTATGAATCAGTGTGCTGAGACGCCGAATTCCTTAGTGCCGCTGTGTTTACATTTTTTTTGAGAGACGAAAGACCCACTAGAGTAGTCGAGAGAGAAAAAAAATGAAAAACCATTATTTCAAAGGAGTTTTCCTTTTTTTTATTGCACGAGCACCTGAAAAAATTAAAGAGAATTT
Source organism: Aleiodes leptofemur (assembly GCA_963942555.1). Taxonomy (NCBI): domain Eukaryota; kingdom Metazoa; phylum Arthropoda; class Insecta; order Hymenoptera; family Braconidae; genus Aleiodes; species Aleiodes leptofemur. The sequence continues at coordinate 14,455,254 of OZ012610.1, forward strand.
ATATTCTATTTCACGTGGATCTAAAAACATTAGAGATATTTTTTTTTTCCAATCAAGAAGGGTTCGATGAAAAAAGTCATTGTTTCGACTCATTATTTGAGGAAATGGTGTCGGTAAAACAGAGAAGTATTCGATTATCATCCAGCGTCCTTCCTGTCCCGTGAAAAAAAAAGAAAAATGACGTAATACGTCTCCTCGTGCAAGTATAACGTGGAATTGAGGTAAGAAAATACTTTTTATTAAACTTGATAGTGCGTAATTTAATGGGAGAATACAAGGTCGAAGGGAAATAGTGCCTATTCATAACGATAACTCTGAGAAAAGATGGCGGAAGCTTATTCCATAATTCTGGGAATCCCCTAAATTTTTTGTGGGATGTGTTTGTTTCTTTTGGAGGTGGAAGCAGAATCTGTGAATAATTTACAATTTCTTGTGCATGAATTCTGTGTGGGGATATTACGAGGACTGGAGAATATGGAGTAAATGGAAGTGATGTAGCAGAATTGGAGTAAATATAGGAAGATGATGAAGAGAAAATTGGAGCTCACGTGTACACGAGATGGAGAAGCACATCGGGGAAATAGGTAAGGGTCTTTGGGGAATTCACATGAGATTGAGATGTGATAGTGCCTTGACATTATTTTCCTGGGTACTCTTTAAATTCACAAATAATTGCATTATTGAGGGAGAAGAAATTGCGATTGGATGAAACAATGAAATTAATCAATTTTCTTTCAATAAGGGAATAAGGTGGAAAAGTACATTAATCGTGTGGGGTTTATTTTCAGAATATCTCGAAAACACTGGGAGTTGAGAGAAATTTTCAGAATTTTTTTATAGGTCACGAAATTCTCGCCAAAAAAAGTCTGTTCTGATTTTTTACCAAAGTCAACTAGAATAGAATTTATCTCCTTGATGTTACAATTCTTGTTTTACATCGGTTTGTAAGTCCTTCTCCCAAACACATCTTTTCACTTAACTTACTCACCAGGGTAGCGACTGAAAACTAATTTCAAAATTCTCTGCCTTCTCCATGACTTTCCCCTGACCGAAAATAAAATTTCAGGACCTACAGAAGCAAATATTATTTGAATGTACGCTAAAATTTTTTTTTTTATTTATACACTAAAATTCGTAGTTATTTCTGAAAATAATTTTTGTATCAAAATTTAACAATAATACTCGGAATCGCGTTAAAATTTCCAAACTGTGATTTCTTGTTAATCTTTTTGCAGATTTCCGACTAATCGAAAAGTTCAATTTTTTTCGATTAAATATCTATAATTTTCAAAAATAGGGAGATAATAAAAAATAAACTACAAATTTCCTTGACTAAGATTAAAATTTGCTGACTTTTCCGGGCTTCTCCGGTCGATCGCTGCTTGCATATTTGCATTAATTATATCAAAGTCAACTATTTCGGAGATATTTTCAGTTGAATCTGTGAAAAAATATTGATTCAGTAGTAATCTCCACTCCTTCCAAAGATATCCCCGAGAACCTGTTCTAATCATCAAATTAGCTCTTTGTTATTCCACTCAGCTGCGCAATTATCCTCTGGAATTAATTAGCGAGTAATGAATGAAAACGCACCAAAAAGGAGAGCAACGATAAAAAAATATGAATTTCTCTCACAAAAAAGATGAATAGACCAGTGATAACAATGGTTAATCCATTATTTAATTGGACAAGTTCTCATATTTAAAGTCTATCGACTAAATGAATGCGCAGTGGTGTTAGAAATACGATCTGTGCTCTTGCGGTGTATTTTATGAATGAAACTCTACCTCATATCAACAGGCTGCTGCCTTTACTGGTAGGAAGCAGAAAACGGCATCGATCTGTGTATTCTGGTGTCGGCTTACCATCTCTTCCTCTCTCTCTCTTTCTCTCTCTCTCTCTTGGCCCCCAGCAAAAAATCCAAACTTCTCCCTCAGGCATTTTCCAATACGTACATCTTCAACGGCTGTTGAACAGCATTTTCCATCGTGACAAAGAGCCAATATTCCCTGCGATACGATCACATATATGTATAAAGACTGGGAAATCTACTGAAATCATAAAAGTATATACCCTTGAGAAAACTGAAGAACAGTAGGGACATATTATATCGTATATTTTCCCTTTTTTTTTATTAACGTACAAGGTCAAATTTATCGACGTCATTGGATTGAAAAGAAGCGGACTTTTGTTATGAATGTTTGACTAAAATTTCTGATTATTTTTTTTTTGGCTTCTGCAAGTTCAACTTTTCATGGAATCAAAGGGGAAAATATTGAATTCTTTATGCTATATTTTTTTTTGTTTTTGGAGAGGAAACTTTGGAGAACTCGAATGATTTCCGAATATTGTTTGATTACGTAGGTTGAAGGAGGAAGTGGTGAATTAGTGGGAAATTGAAATGGTGGGAAAAGAGTTGGGGAGTTTTCTCCAGATTCTTTTTCAAGTATCGATGGAATGAGAAGGGTTAGCAACAACCCTCTTAACCCTGAACTGATTGCCGTAAGCGACCTAACGACTTTTATTGGGTGATGAGGAATTCCCCATTTGTTATTTCAGCTGCAAAGTTGCCGAATTTTCTCTTCAATGCCCAGGGACGTTTAGTACGTTTTCGGCAACGTTGTTCACCCGGCAATTTCATTGAGCACGAAAAAGATTTTACTATCTCTGAGAATTCATTCGATCTCTTCATTAACTTTGCAGGATATCTCATTTCAGAAAAATTCATTGTTAGGATAAAATTGAAATTTCATAGACAATATGATGGAAATTTTCATAAACGTGATATTGAATTTTTTTTAATGGGAAGATGGTTGAGAAATCTGTGAGTTTCAGAGGAAATTCAAAGAAATCTATGAGTCTTGAATAGAATTAAGACGGAAATTCTACGACTTACTTGAATTTTCAACTGAACATGAATATTCAGAATCAAAATGACTTGAACTTTCAATTTTTTCTTGAATTTTTTCCATTTTTACTAAATTTTCAAGAAATAATTAGGGTCCCACGACCAATAGATGGACACTGACCAAAAGATGGACGGTTTCTACTATCGAGAATTTTCATAAATAAATGAATGATTCTTATACTTTTCACGTCAATTCTTGATTATCACATTCATATAGATTTATAAACTATTTATTACATACCGATTGATCGAAATTCAAAATCATACCACTGCAAATATACAACTGTCCATCTATTGGGGGTTCAAGTTATTTTCCAGTTTTTCCTTGATTATCTTTAATTATTTCTACATTATTCAAGTTTAATTGATTTTTAGTCGATTCACTGTGTATTTTTCTGTACATCATTCTTTTCTGCAACTTTTTAACGTGATGTGCTAATTTTCCATTGACGTAATTGTCTGAAATTTCAGTAGATTAACACAGAAAATTTAGACGGAAATTTTTAACAGTGATAATAGCGAGTTGAACACTTTAATGAATAAAATCAAATTTTTTCTGAACTTGGCGTTCAACCCATTCATGTAATTCCGGCCTTATTCGGCCGGTAACATGGGGTAGACTAAATTAAAAAAAAATCTCCTCATGCTACTCTATCGAACGTGACCAAAATTGGAAATTTTGATGAAATTATTGTAACTGATTTTTTGAGTTTTCGAAGAACATGCCGGGCTTTGAAAAAGATAGGAAAATTCTTGGAGAGAAATTAATAGGCTACAAAAAAGGTTTCTTGATGATTTTTCCTAAGCCCTTCTTGTTTCAGAGATATTCCCAGGAGGATTCTATGAAAATTTTAATCTTCTTTAAAAATTCCAAGAATTATTTTCCCCATTCGAATAATTGAATCCGCATGCGAATTGTCTAATTCCGTGAAAAAATGAGGACTTGAATGATAAAATAAGAAATATCTATGTTCATTCAAGCGAATCGGGAGAAGGGGAGAAAAATAGGAATTATGCATGATGTTTACTACGCCACGGGGGACTGAATGAAGTATCAGAAATAAAATATATGAAGAAACAGGGTAGAGTGAAAGAGACTCAAATTACGAAAATGTCATTTGCTTTTCTCTGTGATAATTTCATTACCGATAAAAAAACTTATAATCGAGAATAATTCTCAATTAACTGAACCTAGTTACAATTTTGTTTTGTTAATGCTTTATTAATCTTTTCAAAAGGAAAATTAGCAATATAGTCATTATGAAATGTTCATATTTCGCTTCTGATTATCAAATTTTTGAATTACAGTGTTTCAAGAAAGTGTCAATAGCTTAAATAACAATTGGGTTAATGTTACAGATCAATGATGCAATGTTCAATGGAAACTGACTGTTTTTTGATCTTTCTTATCATTTCAGCTCTTTTGTTTTCATATTTTTCACATTGCCATATTACATGATCCACGGTTTCCTCTGGATGGCCACATCAAAGAGTGAATCCTTTTTCTCATTAATTTGCAATGCTTTTCAATGCATGAAGTCTCAGAGTTCCTTCACGTAACCAATTTTCAAGGACTTGAGTGTATTGAATTATGTAACATTTCCAATTACTTTGTGGTAAACATGAAACCTCAGAAAATTCTGCTTAGTTCATCCTGTTTTTGAAAATTTCTTGCTGAATTCAGGTCAACGCAAGTGGGCGTTATATCTAAAATTCAAATTACCTCGTAGCATCTGTTGTTTACAAAGTTTAGGTTTCTCATTAGTGCTCATGTATTTTACAAAATCAAAAGTTAATTATGTTATAAACACTTTCAGTGAAGCAATATAAAATTTGACAGAAAATTGAAGGACAAGAATGAAAATTTATCGTAAAACGCAATACATTTTCCAGCACTTTCCATTTAGTACAGAAGCTTGAAGATAATGGAACTGATGAATTTTTTAAAGCTTGTTACATCAAAGAACTCGTGAAATTTCCGGTGGAGGAAGACAATTTTGGTGCAATTGTGTTTCAAAAGATTCTGATGAAACCGGTGGATTCCGGAGATTTGTTGGAAGCGAGTGAGTTTAACTCTAAACTAATTCACCCTGAGCTATTTAATGATTTCCATTGGGTGATGAGGGTGAAGTTCCCTTTAGTATGAAAAAAATATCGTAAACTCCCAATTTATTTTATTTCTCCTTTGTTTTTACAGAATACGTCGTTCAAAAAGTATGAGTTTGTTGAACCCTTTAGTGAATGAAGTCAAATTTTCTAATAATTTTCCACTCAACCGTTTGATCATGAAAAAATAAAAACAGCGGAATGCGGGGAATTCTTCACAAGAGGATCAGTCTAGGTTTCATGAAAATATTGAAAGGACTCTTTTTTTGTAGAGAATTCCTGATAAATTTTCCAAATATTTTTGAAATAATCCACCGAAGATTTTCTGTTTATCCTACTTTACTTTATCTCTCGGTTAAAAAAAATCCCAATTAAAAAGTTCATCAACTGAATAGGAAAGGATGAAAGGGTTTAGGATACTCTAGAATTTTCTTTTTCATCAATGAGAACGTAAACTAAGAAATTATCAAGAAAGAGGCTTGGTCATTGCATTCGTCCAGAACTTCTATAATTAAAAAAAAATTCCCTCCACTAGTTTACGTAAGAAACATTCATGCAACTATCACAACCAACTAGCTTCATTTCCATTCCTTCGTCTTTCTACTCGCGCCCACACAGCCTACGAACATTATATATTCTATGAAAATATTCTCCTTCCAACGCAAAAACCCTCCCCAACGTTGTTTTCTCCTCCAGCTGAATCGGTGAATAGCGACTGACGTCAATGGGCTTTTCTCCCTACCCTTGCTCGTTTTCATTTCTCCCACCCCTTTCTCGTGTTTCATTCTCCTCTGTTCTTTCAAGCTCTTCCCCGAACTTTCCTCCCCTCTTTTTCGTTGAAGCTTTCGCGCCCACGCATTACCAGGACAGCTGGAAGCATCCCTCTTTTCCACGTACTCGTTTGTGCTATTGGTATTAATCATAAATTTGCATGTACAAATGTTGTTAACGTTCCTTTATAACTAGTAAGATTAGCTTGAATTAATATTTTACAAGTTGATAGAGGTTTTAATGATTTTAATCGCCTGATTATCCGTAGATGAAAGGAAATTTCCGGGTTTTGGATAATTACAACTGATGATTATTCAATAATTCAAGCGGATTTCGATGACTTGGAACTTCTCCTTTAGCTTTGATCATGAATATCTCTGGAATGAGTAGATTGAGAAGAAATTCGCAAGAAACCATTTTTATAGAGAATTTGACTAGTTATAAGTGAGGTCTGATACTGAATTTCTGTAAATCTCATAGTTTCTGAGATATTTGGGAAATTATGTGGGGATAGCTGTTGGACTTGTCGTTGACTTTACTACTGAATTTCTAATTTTCGAGAAATATTTCAGAATCTAAGGGAAATGGGGGAAATGTTGAAGAGACCTTTTTTGAAGAGCAGAATGAGGCCTTAAAAAATAGTTTGGCAATTTCTGCATGTCCCTCAAATTTCGAGTTATTCGTAAAAAAAACTCGATTGGGTAAATATTTCCTGTGAAGAAGTGAATTACGAGTGCGATAACAATTACAATAAATTTTGAATTTTCTCTCAGTAAAGTTTCTCACATTTTCTCATCAAAAAGTACTTTTTGTAATGTCTTTTTCATTTTCCAATTCTATCCCCTTCATAAATTCATTCGAAACTCATTGGGAAATTTCCCATTTTCATTATTTTTTTTTCTTGTTCTAGATAAAACGTAATTCTGATTATGAATAAAATACAGTTAAGTAGCAATTATTTCGAAGCACGAAATAATTGTCAACTATCCATGGTATTGTGGCGTTGAAATAAGCCACTGACGCATGACTACCTGTGAAAGAAGACGAATGATGGAGATACGCGACTCGGATAGGAAATTATTCCAACAAAACAAAGAATGAAAAAAAAAAACATTGCTCCTTCGCATTCATCCAGACTCCTGTGCTTTGGCAACATGAGCAGGGCGGTGCCGGTTGTGTGGGCGTTCAGGTTGTGCTTGAATCACGTGGGTGTTTAGTTCATTGCGGGGGTGGAATCGAGAGAGACAGAGAGAAAGAGAGAGAAAGAAGTGGGGATGAAAACAGAGACGTGGCACTGGTGGGGAAGTAATGCCAGGTCAATTCTTATCATTTTTTTTTTCATTTTGCGACACAAACTCTGGGATTTTGCTGCCTAGTTTTTCCCAATAAAAAATTACTGGGTACTTGCAGAGTAATATGCGCAGCACAAATGGTGGAGAAATAAATTATCATTTCTTCATCAAGCTGATTCATTGAGTAATTTAAATTCATTGAGGCTTATTGGTTTTTGTGGAAATATGAGTTTCAAGAGTACGTGGAGATTATCTGAGAATAGCTCTGAAACTATGGGGTTTAGGAAAAATTTTCAAGAGATCTTTTTTGTAGCCCGTGAAATTCTCTACAAAAAGAGTCTGTTGCAAATTTTCTCCAAATCGACGCGTTTTACTGACATTTGAGGAAGAATTTATACGAAATTTTTTCACCACTTTTTTACTCAATTTCATTGAATACCTTGAAAGATAGTTGAGATAGAGTAATTTTCGTAATTGACTTTTTTTCAGCTTCCCCACAAAAAAAAGTACTACTAAAATTTCCCCATCTCAATTAATTTCCAGGATATTCAAAAAAAAAAAAAAAAAAAAAGGAAACACCCCCTTTCCATCGACTCGTAAATTCCAATCGTCTCCAATTATTTTGATTCTCCCCAGAAAGGGCAATTGCTCTAAAATCTCCAGAAATAATCCCCAAGTCTCCATCAACTGATGAAGCAATTCTCTGCCATTTTAATTCACTCGTTTCTCTCCACCGATACGCTAATTTTTTCCATACCATTAACTAGAAACCTATAAATCTCTGGTTCAAGAGTCCATGAAATGAACGCCTGATCTCTCACCTGTCCCCACTCTTTATTCATTTTTTTTCTCCAGATTCTTCCCTAGTGATGGATCATGCTCGCCTCAATCAATTAATCATCCTCAATTTTCCCTCTGATTCATGTAATGCCAACAATACTAATCATTAAATAACAAAAAAACAAAAAACAAACAAATCATCGTCTTAGAAGGAAATGGGCGAATGTGCAATTTTTTTGCTCTTTTTTTCAAATATCAAAAAAACGTAACTTTTTTGCCCAATCGATTTATTCCCTCCTTTTCTGATTCTTCACATCATTTTTTTCGAGTAACAAATGGGCGTATGTCCAAGTTATTAACTAATATACTAGTATGAAAGGGACGCTTCTTCCTCACATATGTCTATTTGATTTTAAGTGTCCCTCAGATTTCCAATTCGTCGTTTGACGTTGATAATAGTGAATTGGTATATCTCCTGCATATAAGCCCTTTTTTAAAAATTTCTTCTTCAATTCAAGATTTCTCATATCGAATTGTATTTCTTTGATACTCATGCCCTTTTGGTTCTAGGTCGACGATATCACTAAACGACAATTCCATCCAGTTCGACGTCTTGATGCCTTGTCATTCTTCCTTTGTGTATAAGACGACCAAAAAAAAAAAACGTAAACAATATTTCCCTGAGGGATTCGAGAGAGGATAGAATGGTATGATAGATCTCGGGGAAAATTCCAGTAAGGGGAAAAATAAACGTTGAAGTAGTAGGGATGGTTGATCGACCGTATCCACCTACACATTTTCCTCCTCTCATTTTCAACGTTCCCCCTCCTTTTGCCCCATTGCTCCAAGCATCCCTCCAATTGCTACCCGGGACGTTGTTTGAGAGTGAGGTGTTGGCTCACTTCTGGCTTGTCCTTCGTAGAGATACGAGCTTATCTTACTCCTCCAGGAGTACAATCAAACACTAGTGAACGAGAAAAAGCGGGTGATAAAGAAGAGAAAACAACGTCAGCATAAACTTCAACAAGGTAAGATTATTTTAATCTAAACTTTTTTTTTTTCTATGAAGAACATAATGCGGTTGGACGTGGATGAAAGTAGAACAAAGTTGCAAATTCATGAATGACCTACCCCCCCTCCTCCCCCACTCCACCCTCTCAACCCTCCGCGCAACTCTCACAGGATCGATGAAAGAGTTGTGAATCAAGTAGATTTAGTAGAACGATAAATTAAATGAGGCTAGAAGAACTTTATCAGTTATTTCAATGTATTTGCTTGTTGATTTGTACGATTGGAGGGCTTTTTCGTGAATAAATGCTGCTTGAGCTTGAATTTAGCTGCAACAAGTGTCGGATTTCTAGTATCTACCACTACCTTTGTAATATCAACCCATTCACTTCATTTGATACGATAAAGTTTCAAATTGACTCAATTTTGAGGAGAGTTTGAATGATTGTGGTAATAAGAGTAATTGGTATGAACGAGAGGCAGTAATAGGAGATGATGATGGATTGATATTAAGAAATTTCGCAGGGGATTATTTCGCGATTATCTTCATACTGAGCGGTTTTAGGAAAAAATTTTAAGAATTTTTTTTTTATTGAATTTCGTGCACTACTAAAAGTGCCAAATTCTCGTAGACCTGAAGGTTCTCGAGACATTTGCAGATTAATCGATATCGATCACTTTGATAAATGAGCTAAATCATTAATTTTTGTAGAAAATCTCAAAATCTTAGGAGATGTCGTTATTTTTGCAGTTACATTTTTATAGAGCGAAAATTACGCAATTTTCCGTAATTTTCAAAATATCCTGCAAAAAGTGATTACAAACTGCAATCACCCAATTTTAGAGACATCAATCGATTACTGAAAATAGTTTTTCGCTTCTTTGACCCCCAGATGAATCTAAATTGGTCACAAATTGTAATTCTTGGAATTGCGATAATAACCGTCGAATCGACGGATTCGATTAAGGATGATAATAAGCCCGATCAAGCAATGAGGCCAAAGGCTAAAAGAGCACAAGAAGTAATTATGTTTGGTAATCAACAAAATCGAAGAATTGAAAATCCATCGGGACAAAATACATTTGTCCTACCAAGTGAAAAACGTAAGCTTTGCATTAATAATGTCATTAGTAATTAATTGAATTATCGATTCAATTAACTTGAATTGAGAAGCACTTTACCTCAAATAATTGAAATTCCGATAATTTCATATATTACGTTAGGAACCCTTGGTACATCGGGTCTCGAGGATGTCAAAGCTGCTTTGGCCGAAGGTGATGTATTCAATAACGTCAAACAACCAAGTGCTTCGATTTTTGATCGTGAACGTCCATATGCGAAAAATTATGAGTAAGTTGAAAGAATTCACTCGAGTTTCGAAATTACTGAACTCAGTTTTTCCCATGATAATAAAATTAGCACACATTTGACAATTTCATGGATTTTTTTGAAAATTAATTATTATAAAAGAAATATTTAAGAAATTTGCACTTGTACTTTTTTGAATTTTCTACAAGTGCATATTTTTCATTTTTTAGAAATCCATTCGTTAGAAGATAAAAAAAGTCTGAAAATTGTCAGATATCTGCTATTTACATCATCATGTTTTCCGCTGATATGTCGAAATTTGTTGGAGATGCGAAATTTTTTCAGCGGAAATTTTCCTTTTTCGTAAATCTTTTTTTCCTCTACAAAGAGAAATAAAAATTAATGAAACTCTCGCTATTTCCCTTCATTTCCGATATATACGCTGAAAAGTAGAGAAGAAAAATCTTTAACTGAATCAATTTATTAATCATAAAAACCTCTCCATTTGCGCAGTTATGGAAAAGTCATGATGAATGAATTTGGAGATGATTCACCAAGAAACTGGGATATGCCGCCATATGGAAGGTACTTTGGTCTCGACGAGGATCGTCGTAAGAGATCAGAAACAAAGACCTCGACGACATCAACATCCGGCTCCCCAACAACTTCAACAACGTCATCACCACCATCAACACCAGCATCGCCACTACCAATCATCCAGAACGTCCAGCGTCCCTATGCCCAAGCAAAGCGAAGGTGAGTTCTTTTCTCATGAATACTTTGATTAAAAAAAGAAGCAAGAAACTTTTCGCTTCAATATTCAATTAATTCATTGAATGCTCCAATGGACATTCATTTGAGATAACCCGTCAAAAGCAAAGCCACCTGTAGATTGGTTTTTCTTGGATGAAATAGGAGAAAGACAGGCTTCTGATCGATGAGCATCAGTTGTCTCCTCCCTTTGTGCTCTATCGTCACTGTCCCTCGATATTTTTACACGAGTTTTTCTAAACTCTAGAACTTTGTGCCTCCTCTTTTGTCGACAACGACAGAATAACGATTTTTTTTTTATCGCTTGATAACAATCGTCAGGTTTCAATTGGAAGGTGCCAATACCTTTTCACCCTCACTCAACTTTTAGCTATTCATAATAGATGAAGAGCTAGAATGATAGGAATCGTTGAACACGAAATTGACCCTGAATGCTAAATGTAGAAACAGAGGTACTAAATAAAAGAAGAAAAAAATACAGTACAATTCAATTTCTCCGTGAATAGACAATTGAATAGAGTGAGGTCAGTACAGTACTAACAATAGCATAACTTATCAATCGAAAATTAAAAATACTTCAAAACTCATTGCTCATTGAATTGTCGAGTTAATTGATTGCAGAACGAGTTTATTGGGTTTTTTAAAAAATAATTCCAATTCCATTAGAGAGATGCAGAAAAATGTGGTGAAAAGCGCTACAATGCAATTAATTTCTGTCCAATTTGAGAGATAATGGAGAAATAAAAAAAACCTCAATTAACTTGTTTTTGCCGAAAACTCGTAAATTAATGAACGAAAATTGATGGCAGTATTTTTCAGTAGATTTTCCCCAGGCTTCTGATGAAACTGATGAAAATTGTGAAATTCCATCAACTTCGTTAAATACTGAAATCGAATTTTTTTGTTATTTCCCAGTGTGAGCCCCAAAGGACTCACGGGAAACATGGATATACACTGAGTGCAAAGCAATACAGTGAAACAGATGTCCATGATATGTTATGTACATGTCACTTATTGAGCACTGTTTCCATTTCTCTCAAGTTCCTGCCCCCCCCCCCCTTTCCACCCATTGTAACGATTCACATATACATGGTCGAAATATCCAGACTCCATTTGCGGCTGTGTGTGAACCAGCGGGTAGGAAAACCGTTCGATAAGCGTGACGCAAGAGTCGTGATATATATATATGAGGGAAAAGTGAAGGAGAGGAGTGGGGAATGGGTCGAAGGGAAAAGCTGAATGGAGGCTCCAGGGAAACTGGGTCAGATGGATGTAGGAGGGTGAACGGGGTGAATTGATGTTTTGGCAAAAGAGACAGATTCAGATAACGATATTAACTGAACTTCCAGGAGTTTTTCTATATCTGTGTAACAAGAAACGGAAGTGTGCCACTTTGGGAACCGGAAAGGGGCTGCTATTTCAATTTTATTGTAGTTTACTACTGCATTTACGTATTCAGGAATTGAAGGATTGGAAATTCATAAATTCGTATTAATTATTGAGGAAAATAATATGATAATAAAATTGGCACACATTTGATAATTTTTTGAATTTTTTTAAACAAATTAATTATTATGAAAAAAGTATTTATAAAAAATGCACTTGTAGTTTTTTCAATTCTCTACATTTGCATATTTTTCACTTTTTCAAGAATAATGTATTTGCTAGAAAGAAAAATTATCAAGTATTTGCTATTTTTAGTACCATAAAATAATTGGAGAAATGTCGATATGATGAGAAGCCTCTTTTACTAGTCCAGTTTTCTAAAAATACCTCAGAATCTAGTATTATTTTTTAGAGCTCATTCCGTTCTACAAAAAAGGTCTCTACAAAAATTTTCGTATCTCCCTCCGTTGGAAAGTTTCCTTAAAAACTATCCATAAATTGACACAACCGTGAATTTATTGCAGCATAACAATAATTTCTTTATTACCCTTCGAATTTACTCTCAGTGTAAAGAGCTCTATAAAATTCCCAGCTTCTTTGCCAATAACTTTATCAACTTTTCCTCTGTACTCTGTTTTATCGGTTTTTCTTTTGCAATTAAGGCAATTTCTTTATACCCTATGATCTTCACTGTAATTAAAACTTTAATTACGCTACTTTTGAGGAGAGAGATTAAAATCTCAATCCGCTTTTTTTCCGGAGTGTGAAGGTACTCTACAGGGGCTCTGATTATATCTTTATGAATATGAAAATTGAGGGAATTAAAATGCGTATTAAAAGTCAATTTCAAACGTTATTAGCATTTGTTAATTTAATCCTCTTGTTTGTTCTGGAATAATAAAATTTTAATGGATTTTTCATTCTTGAAATTATAGCCTGCCATTATATCAAGAGCCCAGATATAAACGTGCCCTAGATCGCGAGGATTTGTTGGCTCTTCTGTCCCTCTGGGAGAATGGACCAAGAGCTAGGTAAATATTCAACTTTACGTTCTATTTGATTTTCATTTTATTTATTTTTATTTATTTTTCTACTGACGAAATGGAAAATTATTTGAATGCAGTTCAGTAGTGGAGACGTAAAAAAAGACATAGAATATTACGTCACAAGTCGTAGGAAGACTGTTTTTGATGATTGTGAAGTTTACATCTAGAAATGAGGCTGAATGATGTAATTACAATCGTCAAAAATACCCTCCCCGATGTAGAACGTATATGATTTTAGTTGATTATGTGTAGAAATGAGGTTTTAGCGTTTTTATTTTTTGAGGATATTTCGGATACTTTGTTTTCGTAGAGAAAAATGAGAACTACAAAAAAAGCTGTCGACTGAAATTTTCGTATTTCTCTTGAATTTCGAGTTATTCAACGAAAATGAACCAAATAATAAAATTTATTTCACATTTTATGCATTTATCACTGATTAATTTATTCAAAATGATTTTTTTTTCAAGAAATTGGAGAAATTATGGAAACGACGAGTACGAAAATATCGAGGACGATGGAAGCTTGATGGGAATGGAAGAGGAGGATCCACGAGGTAAAATTTTTATTATTCATTTTGTTTAATCAAGCAATAAAAAAAGGGAATCTTCATGAATTCACTTCATTCTCCCGTATCACTAGAAAATATATGTTTCTCAAATAAAATTTAATTGAAGCAAAACACTCTAGTCATGACCCACTTTCTGAAACCCGTGGGTCCACTTAGTCACCCCGATTTTATGAGCATTCAATGATTTTCGAAACATGAAAATCCTTGAAAAAACATCAAATTCATTTACGACAAGAACTTAATTTTCAGACCCATAAAAATTTATGAATTCTAAAAATTTCATCGGTGTGAAACGCTGTGATACAATAAATTCGACAAGAACAATACGTTCTGCAAATATCTCTGGAGCAATTGAGTTTGGAGAAAGAATTCAGAAAATATTTTTTGTTTGAGAATTTCATCTAAACCTGCTTATGCCAGAGATATCTGCAAAAAAAATCCACAGAAATTTATCTCATTCCCTTTCTGTTTAAACTAAAGTAATCTTTGAATTAAATAAATAAAATTGTTGTTTTTCATAAACAAATCAGCTGGAGCATGGTTGGAGGCGCCAGTTTATCCACCTCATCACTACAGCATCGGTCCAGAATTATCCGCATCAGACATTGGAATACCACGAACTCATCCAGTTAATTCTTACGAACAATACGGTAATCAATATGGCCCATCTTACGAGAGTACGCAGTATGGAGCAGCTCAATACGGATCTATGTATCCTCACGGTGGTTATTATCCATCCGAGAAGCGTTTCATCGTGTCACGAAAGCGATCAGGGGTGAGTTTGCATTCTTTTTCTCTGATAAATTCCCATTTAATGGGAAATCCTCGAAGCCGTTTGTTTGCAAGAAACCGCGGAGGGATTATATTATGATTTAAGGATACGTGGAACATTCCAGCGTTGATAGGGGGATGTATGTTTATCGATAGTGAATATTTATAGAGTTACGTGAAGACTTCCGGCGTTTATTATTTGCGTCAACACTTGTCACTTCACTACTCAATTATTCACCAAATAATTCCCGAAATACTTCATTTTCCAGGGCTATGACGCATACAATGGTCGCAACCTCAACGACGTCGTTAGTTTCTCACAGATGATGAACTCACAACAAGGATATCCCAATATGCCGCAACGTCTACTGTATTAATTTCCTCAAATTTCTCATCTCAATTAAAGAGAACCAAACTAATTAAGGACTGTTGATGAAGCTACATGACTTTCCAGGATCACGCTGGTATCCTCAAACATAATAATGAATCCGTAAATGACCTGGAAGTATAGATCATTAGATTCTGAATTTTTCCATTACAAAGCGAGAGAATTATCGTGTTTTTTTCTTAATTGGTAAAAATTAGATTTTATATTTTTGATATTTAGTTCCCACAGAGAAATTGATGGGCAGGCTCATAATTACTGTTTAATGATACCAGCAGGGTCTTTTCGAATAAGGAAAATCCATAAAAATACGTTATCAGGGGAAATAATTGAAGAAAGATTGATTCATCGATTTTTGGCAATTCATTAAATCACTGAAGAACAAGTCTGAAAATCATTTTTTTTATTTTGAAAATATCTCGGAAAAAAAAAGGTTTTGCAGAATTTAACAAGAGACATTTTTTGGAGTCCATTCAATTATCTACGAAAATTGTCTCTACAAAAAATTCAGTAGTTCTCCCGATATTTGAAAAAAAACGATTCAATTCATTTTTTCAACTTGTGCTCATTAACCATTTTAGTAGTGTAGTAGTTTCGTTCAACAATCGCTTCGTTGAATCAATCAGACTCGATGAAATTCACTATGAATATCTCGCCGAAGAAGAAAATGAATTTTAAAAAAAGGATACGATACAATCTGACTGAATTACGGATTGAAATAATTCCATTAATGAAAAAAATTTAATAAAATCAATCCTTCCTCATTATGCGAGTAATTAATGAATTAGTATTAATCGAATTAATTAACCACTGTTTGTTTTATATTACGCACGACACTCAGGTTGCGATTAAAAATTAAAATTACTATTTAATTGATAATTTAATTTTTCTCATTAATTTTCATTTTTTATTATTCTCAATTAATTCATTTATCAATTAGTCAGCTTTATAATGTCAGTAATTGTCTAGCCTACTGTCTAAAATAACTAAGAAAGTAACTGATAGACCTCGTACTTGGAATTTACAGAAAATTATAGATAGCGAAAAGTGGAAAAAAAAATACAATTCATAAAAGAAATATGTAAAACTTTACAACCATGTCTACTTCCTGCTTTTAGAGGATAATAATAAGAGTCGCAGTATTTTTCTGATTTTCATAGAAAGAGAAAAAAACAAATATTTATAAGGGCGTATGTCTTCACTGTCAATTATACGGGATATTGATTTATCCAGAAATAATAATTCCACTGAATTTAAGTTTCATTTTTTTTTTCATTAACGAGGCTTAAAGTATTCGGCAAATATTTTCGTTCAGCGGTAGAAAATAGTTATTTATCGAAAGTAATCAATATTTCGAGTGACAAAAATTGCTAGTTCAATTAGAGCATTATTACTTTATAAACAATTCAGTACAGTAACAAAATGAGGAAATTAAAATGAGTCAATTTATATTCGGAGCTTTCCTGAAATATCTCGGATAATAATGAAAATATGGAAATTTTCATAAACCCGTTTTTTGTAGGTCTAATTTTTTTTCTACAAAAAGGTCCTAATGAAAACTTCACTATTTCCCTAATATTCGGAGAAATTGAAAAAACGAACTGATTAAAAAAATTGACTCATTTTGTTTTACCTCTTTCCCAAATTTTGAAGTTACACAAGTACGTTTCTAATTACTGCATTAGGAAAACCATACGTCTTTCGGTTTTAAATATGTAACTTGTAAAATATCCGAAAAAAAAAATTTTCGCTGTGAATAATCGGCTAGCTTCATTATCATTCTTGATGTTAAAATCAATTAAAAAGAAAAAAAGACAAAAAAAAAAAACAAAAATACCGAGTGATCAAAGACTGTTTATCAACGGCAATTACGCAATTAATAACGTAAATGGAAATAATTGAATACAAATAACGGTAGAATTATTTTCAAATCGTTGTAATTGTCGTTTGATTATTGAAATTAATTCTTTTAAAAAATCCTCTTGTTTGTGATTAATGAGTGTAATTTTACAGCACAAAATACTGCTTCAATAATTTTCAGGAGTTGCCTATTTATACACAAGAAAAAAAATGAAAAATATATATATACATATATATATATATATATAGAAGTATAATTTTGCAATGCTCAAAAAATCCTCACTTCGCACCAGTTTGTTGTACGAA
Source organism: Aleiodes leptofemur (assembly GCA_963942555.1). Lineage (NCBI taxonomy): Eukaryota > Metazoa > Arthropoda > Insecta > Hymenoptera > Braconidae > Aleiodes > Aleiodes leptofemur. The sequence goes on from OZ012610.1 coordinate 14,472,521, forward strand.
AAGAAATGAATCAAATAAAATGATATAGAATTCGTAGTGAAGAGGTGAAGTATGATTTTGCAGTTCATGTTTGAGAAATATCTCGTAAACGACGTGAGACAAAATTATTGTGGAGACCTTCTTTGTAGAGCGGAATGAGCCCTACAAAAAGGTGTCTACAGAAATTTCGATATCACCATTATTTTCCGAGATAATTCAGAGAAACTGAAACAAAAACTCATGTTTTTACCACTCTGCCACTGAATTGAATATGAGAAAAATTAAAACAGACGGAAAAATGGCTTTTGCCATACCTAAAGCGAGATGATTATTTGGCTGATATACTAAAATTATATATTTATAATACCGTACTGTATTACCAATTAAAATTAACAAAGAGGTGCTAAAATGAATAGCATTTAATTATAAAATCAATTTAATTAATTTAATTTCGATGACATTCGGCTTTTTTCATCATCGTATCCACGTGTCGTGTGACTGATATACTAAATAATTTTAATTAATCCTGTAATATGTCCAGTTATTGCAAAACAGATGAGAAAATTTCAATGCAAGAGGGAAACAAATTAAAATTCAATCAGAAACGAGAGAAAAGTACAAAAAATGATAGAAAAGTTTCGAGAGAAATCTCTTGAATTTAGTTTTCGTTCGTTTTTCAATCTCTATTTTTTTCATTAAATTTTTTTTTTGAATATAAACAATTCCAAGATATTCATTGTGGTTCCTATATCTCAGTGTTTAATAAAGTAAAATAGATACATTTTTAAAACAAATTATTGAGATGAAAAAAATGCAATGTAATTTTCATCGATAGTTTTGCAATCAGACACTGGCTGAAACTACAAAGCGCGAATTAAAATAGATGAAATCATTTATTCATCCATGTTATCACCAACTACGGCAATGGAAATGAAAAACCCCGCAATGAAAAATAATCATAAAATTTATTATGCCCTACAAGAGTATATTAGACGTATATAATCGGTGTACTCTATTAACTAAATGTGGATAACATCTGATTTATATATTCCAAAGATATATTTAATATATATATTAAATGATTTGCTTAAAATTTATGTGATTATCTAACCAATGAAATTATAGAAAGGCAAAGTAAAAAAAAAAATCTCACAATTCTTTTCTTTGAGTGTGTTTCTGATTATGTGACTGCCGATTGCGCGATCAACTCTCTTCTACTAAAAAACAAAAAAAAAAAAAAAGAAAAACAATTAAAATTAAAATGAAGTAAAGCAACGTTTTAATTACTTCTGATAACAGTTCGATAAAATAAATAACTTTTTATCAATTATTTTACACGATGAAAAAAAAAAAGAAATAATAATGAGAAAATTAAGAATTGAAAAAATTGTGACAGCGTCAACAATTATGATGAAGAAACCCGAGTATATTTGAAGATACGAATTAATCAATGGCATACCGATACTGTGCGGTTATTGCAAAGTATAATGAAGATTGTGAAAATACGGGAATGAGCTATTTTCGGTATTAGAATCCGATATTTTTTTAGTAGTTAAAGTGAAAAAGATGAGAAGAAGAAAAATAATACTTAATCTTTGATGATAATGAAGATTTTAAAAGAAAACTGTATAAAGTGAATTTATTTATCTAGAAAGAATTGGATCGAGTTATATTTTCGTAATCGAGTGTAGACCAATTACTAAAAACTCGCTAAATGCATTTAGTAAATATATATTATCATTATTTTTACAGAAAACATTATTATAGTTTGATGAAGTGATGAGAGAAGAAATTAGTAGTGAAGACATAAAACAGGATAAGTCAATTTTTTTCTGAAATATTTCGGAAACTCAGCGAGCTGGAACGATTCTGCTCTAATTCTTTTTTTGTAGAGAATTTCAAGTGCTACAAAAAAAGATTAGGACAAAATCACCCTATCTCGCTTTTTAAGATATTCTATTGTGTATGATCACAAAGATGAGTCGACTTATCTTCTCTTACTTCTTCACTACTAAAATACTGTAGAGAATACGGGGCCAAAATAGACCTAATGTTCAAAAGGATTCGGGATTTTTTTTGAGAGTGAAGGCCTCTACGAAAGAATTCAAAAAAATTCACCAATAATTTTCACACATTGGAGCATCTTCTCAATTTTTCACATTTTTTCAAGGAAGCCCTTCACTCTGCAAAAAATCCTGAATCATGTTGTCTTCAGAGGTCCATTTTGCCCCACTCGCCCCTATTACTCAACAAGTGCGGCAAAGTATTTCTTGATGAGAGTGAGAGGCGGAAAATCTTTGTCGCACGTGTAAAGTACAGTGCTTTATTGTACAATGTGCAGAGAGTGGCACTTTATAGCACGGTGTGCGATAATGTCTGTTCTATCTTGACTTTTTCAGAAACATCTGGGAAAAACGTTTTTTTTTCGGAATATCTCGAAATTTACGAGAGATAGAGTAATTTTGATGAAAACTTTTCTGTACAAAAGAAGGTCATTACATAATCTTCTCTATCTCGCTTATTATCCGAGATAATCTGTAAAAATCGTCAATGATTCTTCTTTCAATTCATCAATTAATTCTCATTTTATTGACAATGACGTTAAAACTATCGGCGCATAGCAAAACCAATTAATCTGACTCGTCACATATCAGCTTAGCTCTGAGTCGATGATTTTCCAATGATTCTCCTTAATTTATTGTCTTTCCTCAATTTCAAATTAATCTTAAGAATTAATGATGATTGAAAAAAAATGGATAAACGTGTACATCTTCAATAATTGATATTTTCATGTTTGAATAATTCATTGTGAACACTTGTAAAGTGTTTTTTACGGTAAAACCGTCTGTTTTATTGCTTTTCACTGTATCAATATGTTGAATAAATTGTCACTTAATTTTCTTTTTAATTTCATAGATGTAAAAAAAAGAAAAATCATGAGCTACCATTGAAGATTTTTGGCTGATTAATTTAAATGTTTTACTATTTAATTTGGAATGAATTAACCGACTTTAGCTGAGTGTGAATTGGTGTGTAATTGTTGAGAAAATAAAAGAATAATAAATATTTAATGACTGGAGATGGATTTGAAGGGGCTTTGAAGAGTTAATCTACATTACTTTAAGCAGCCTCGAGCACGTATATATAATTATACAAAACCCGGAAAAATTTTGTGCCATCCGTATGTCTTAGAAAATTGAATAAAGAATGTAAAACTAATATAATAGTTTGCAATACCCATTTTACTGCATTTTTCCCAATAAAAAAATCAGTTCCCATCCTCAAATGCCGTTGCAAGAATTCATATTCGGCGGGTTAAAATGGCTGACCTTTAATATGCATATTCCGGTCCAAAAATATGCGAATAGGGGGGTAGTATTGGAGGAAAAGGGCACACACGCCATCTTGCGGTTTTTTCATAACTGCAGAAAGAGCTGTGTCACACAAAACTTGAGGTGTTACTCCTGCACGTTTAAATTAATCAAGGATCATTTATTTTTCATCAAAAGAATAATAATTACCGATTTCAATGCAAATTAATGAGTCATGGAAAATTTTTATGACGAAAGTATTACCGGTAAACTTTTCTTCAATGCACATTTATTTTTCGTAAATGGCTGTCCCCTAAAATTTTATCTCGATGGATATAATCCATACGAGTTCCATGCCGTTTCGAAAATCGTCGAGGTAAAATTTTTTTTTCCATATAAATTAGGAGTTAAAATCAAAAAGTATCATGAAAATATCATGAGTAAAGATTGTTTAATCTCGCTTATTTAATTGAATTATTTGAGGTTAGCTAATTTTCAGAGTTTTTTTCTGAAATTTTCACAGGCTTATGGAGGGAGGCTGACAGCACCAGATAAAGAAACTATAATTTTTTCTGAACCCGATCGTCATGTTCAGAATTATTATTATCGTTATGACATTAAATACGTCTATGATTGCATCATTGCTAATAAAATGCTTGACGTTCAGAAGTATCTGTAAGTATTTTGTAAAAAATTTCTTTTTTTTTTACAAAACACTTTTTTTTTCATCAGAGATGACTTTTTTTTCATCTGAGAAAGGATTAACATTAATCCAAGAAAAAATGTAATTTATGGAACGTGAAATATTTCATCTAAAGAAATATTTCTGCGCATTTCTCCTTTTTCTTCAAAATTTCAACTGAAATTGGATCAATCCCTTTCACCCCTTATTTTTCATAATAACTATGAACTTCTCAGACAAATCTATTTTGTTCCGTTTTCAGTTTCTCAAGAATATCTTGGAAACTAAGCGAGTTAGAGCAATTTTGCATCAATACTTTTTTGTAGCTCTCAGAATCCTCTACAAATGAGGATTGAAGCAACATGGCTCTATCTCGTTAATCTTATGATGTATTTAAAAAAATGATGACAAAACGAAATCCATTTATCAAAAAAATGTAAAATTCTTTCGTTTTTTTTAATTTTTATACATTGAAATTATGAGAATGTTTATTTTTTAATAGACTTCCCAGATCGATGACTCCAGATATGTTCATTGATGAATCACCGCAATCAAATTCCACAATAAGAAAAAGAGAAGAGACGTTGAATTCCCAGAAAAATGACACACTGAACAAAAGCTCCAAGACTCCACTTTTACAGAGTACTTTCACGATTAAGAAGGAGCCTGGAGATGAAATTATGCCCATAGATGGCAATGGAAAGTTTCATGAGTCACGTCAAATTAAGGCAGATAAATCCAGATTATTTATGAAAAAATCGAGTAGTACAGGAACATCAGGACTGGTACCTGCAGATACAGCTAATGAACAGGGAGAAAAGTCTCATTTAAAATCAGAAGTAGGATTGCCTAATGAACCTGAATTAATCTGCCTAAGCGATGACAGTGACTCACAAATGGATAATCTTCCTGATTCAACTAAAACCGTTAATAATTCCCATTTAAAGCGATCAATCACTCAACAGAATCCTACATCTGAGGATAAATACAAACGTATGAAAACTGCGAGTCTAAATACTCCACAATCTTCTGATCCTTCAATCAATTCAGATTTGCCATCTACAAGCAATGGAAATGTTAAGCTCAATGAAATTCTAAACAACCGCAATCATCATCGCATGTATACTCTCTCATCGGATTCAGAGGGGGAATTTGAAGATTATCGGAGGAAAGAGCTAGTGAATAAGCGACCTGTTGCAAGAAAGTCTACAACTAAAAACGGTCAAGCTGTCGTGAACAGTGTGACTGAGAAAGAAAATACGTAAGTTGCGGTCACTTTCAAATAGCTGATGATTATTTGATGCAATTGAAATTCATGAGATTCTTTAACATTTTTAGCAGGAGAGGTGGAAAAAGATGTCCTTATACCAATGAAGAGAATGTGAAGATAGTAGAGTATCTCATTGAAAAAAATGCAATTCCCACAGCTGACAAACTTGCTATCTGGAAAGAATTTGAACAGGCAAAAGTAAGTATTTGGAATTTGAGACTTCTTTCTTTATTTCTTCACTCTTGAGATTCATATCAACGTTTTTTTTTTGGGAGAACTTCTGATTCGAATGGCTATAACGCAAAAATTTAATGAGCAGCAGGAAAGAGGGACCAATTATCCATTGATTATTGAAGCCATGCGGTTATTGATTGATATTTTCCCGATTTTCCTTTATGAATTGTGGAGAAGGGATGAATTGATAAATAATAATCATTTGCGCCAAATTTCACTAGCACCACTTGAAATTGCGGGAAGTTTCCTATCGATACAAGTTGGAACATTTTCAATATTTCCCATATTTTTACAGATATTTTCATTTTGGTAAAAAAATTATTATGTTTATTCACCCCTCTTATAATTTTTGAATTGAAATGAAAATGTTTGAAATCATTTTTTTTTTCGAAAATTGCCCCAGATGAACTGTCTGGAAGAGCACTGGGTATGGGATACCCGGAAACAAATTATGTTTTTGTCCCTGATCAATGGAAAAGTTGAGGGAATTGATCTTGGGATGGGAAAAGATTTTACTATCATGACTACAGTTCCTTCATAAGATATTGATGATTAGAGATACACGAGTTTGATAAACCCATGTGCTCTTGAATATGGAGCGGCAATAGTGCTTCACTTGAGTGTTAATACTGTATCCCAGTATGTCTATATTCATTTCCATGTGAAATTTTCCGCTTTTTTCAAATATGCTAATAACAATTCTCCCAAATTATTATTTTTATTTTTCCCTTGAAGAGTTATTCCAATGTTTTTTGAGGTGTCATTTCAGTTTTAGTGGGTCCATTACCCGTTGACTCTTGCGATTATTGATTAATTTTTCAAGATTTTCCCTCATAAATCGTTAAGAAGGGATGAATTCATGAAAAACAGTTGTTCAATGATGTCCATTGCACCTCAACTTTCCCTAATACTGAATGATATGTTCCAGATCCTTCTCAATCCTCATCGCTCAGCCCTCAATTTGAAAATCCACTTCCAACGGAAGCTGATATACCAGGCTCCACAATACACAGATGATCCTCAAGCTCAGAAGGAATTCAAGCGGTTGTTACATAAAAGGCAGCGGTTAATTGATGTACGAACTTAATGAGGGCCGTGAATAAAATTATAACTAGTTATTCAGTATATAAGTTTTCGCATAAGATTCTGAATTCTATTTCTCATAATATCGTTGATTAATATTTCCATGGGATTGCTCATCAACGGCTCCCACTAATATTACAAAAAAGATATATTTTTTCATTGTTGTTAACAAAAGTTATAAAAACATATAATTACTAATATTGTATTCTCAACTGCGAGCGAAATTGAAGAAGAATGCGAATGATTATTATAATTTTGGATCGACTTCTTCTCTAATCGTTGATTAGAGCCGCCTATGTGTATCTTAAAAATATGCTTCTTGGCCAAGTTTGGTATAGATAGGGATAATATTCATTTTCGGAAACTCCATTTTGTTAAAAAATTATAAAAGACCTCTTCTATTATTTTTGGGCCAAAATCAAAATGTTTGAAAATTGAATACTTTCTGTACCATATTTATGAATAAATATGATTTAACGAATAGTGTCTACTTAAAAATTTCATCTTTTTCCTCCTTCTCATTTACCAGAAAATAAAAAATTCCAAAAGCAATCGATCAGCGATTTCTATTGAATTTAGAGGCAGAATATTGAGCGGTGATTTTTCGACCTTGGAATTTTGGTAAATATGTATATTAACATACCTTTTTCCATATTCCAAGATTTTTCGAGAAAAAATTGGATAGTCCTGCACCGGGAATCGAAACCAGAATCTTCGGATGTCGCGTCTTTTTTTTTAAAGTTTATTAAATTGAAGGAGTTACATTATTTGTGTTATGGAGGTGTCATAAACTTAGCGAACAAAAACCTTAACATTATATATGAGTCTAATTGAAAGTTTATTGGCTTCTTCCCACGTCTGTACTTTTTAGAGTACGTGTATCGTCTATATAGATCAATAATGAAAACAAAAGATATTTGTTGTATCACCTTTTGAGCCTCAGGCACGCATGGCTTTACGTACATATTTTTTTAAATTTATTTTTAGTGTGTAAAATTTTCTACTTGTCCTGTATAGAAATAAAAACCACACTAGCGTTATTTTAAACTAATCACTAATCCTAATATTTACAAGCGATTAGCTATCACAGCCTCAGGAATTGACTGCTTATGAGTTAATTATTATGTAAGAAACGAAAAAAAAAATGATAAAAAAGTAATAATTCAGCAAAGGGAATGGAAATTTGAAGTACCAATCAACTTATTATATAGAAAATGTTCTCATAATCAATTTTTCCTCCCTTTAACTCTACTATCTACATCCCTATGCATCTATCTGATTTTTTTATTTTTTCTTCCTCGCTTTTTATTTTTTTCGTAGGCCGCAACAAGGTGCTTTACGTTATTATATCTACTTTTGAGTTTAGGTATCATGGCAGCCGTATTGTCCAGCCACCAGTACCGGTCCTCTGCAAGTCTCGTGAAGTCCAGTCTCTTTTGGGTATAGCGGTTGAGTAAACTATTCTGTGGTGTCTGTCCCAGTTTAGTGGAAATTTTTTATTCGTTTTGTGTCTGTTGTAATGGTGAACTATCCAGTTCTATACCAAATTTCCATTCAAATTGACTTGAAATCCCACTCAAACAGTTTTATTCCCACTCCACTGACTTTCACACAGCAATTTTCAATCAAATTTTAATTCAAAGGTGAACGGTGGCTCGTTCGGTAGAGTGTCGGATTGCCAACTCGTAGACCCGGGTTCAAATCCTAGTCTCTGCCGAATGATACAAGCACCACTGTAAAAATTATTTACAAGTGCTTTGTCCACAGACACACCATGAACCTCCGTCGCTGATTGGCATAATCTTAGCGTAAAAATGGCGACGTTAAATAAGTATAAAAAAAAAAAAAAAAAAAAAAATTTTAATTCATTATTGGACAGACTGAATGAGATACAGAATAGGTATGTCAAAGTATATACTTACCGGAATTTTCGTCACTTAATATTTTGCAAGGAATTCAAAAACAGGAAGAGGGGAAAGAAATCATAAAACAGATTCTGCCTCAATTATGAAATATTTTTACTGATTCCTCTCGCAAAAAAGCATCATTATTACATCAAAGAACATTTTCTGCTTTTTTTCCTGTTCAAACTGTTCTTTAAAAAATGCTTTGAAAAATCATCTCGGAAAGTAAGTGAAATAGAGCGATGTTGCTTCAATTCTTATTTGTAGCTCCCAAAATTCTCTAAAAAAGAGGATTCCAGTTAATTCGCCCTATCTCGCGGTTTTTCTAAAAAAACTTTAAAAAATCAGGGATTTTTCAAATAAAACCGCCGACTGGTCTTGAAAAAATATCATTGCAATGAACCAATGACAAGAAAGAATTATCAAGCCACGTGACTGTTCATGACAAGTGCTGCCACCTTTTTGGTCGATGCAAAGCACGTATTCCATCGCAAAGAGAATAGAATATTTGCAGTGACTGTACAATAACTCTTTCACGTGGAAGAAAACTGGACAATTCCCCCAATTAACTCGTATTCTTGAAGAAAATTCGGCCTTTTTCACATTAGACAAAAAATTCATTCTTCATCCACGATTTTACTTAATCCTGAATTATAAAGTTTAAATTCTATCATCGTGTGATCAAAATCACTCGATATTGAATTGAAAACAACAGGAAATATTTCAATATACATTGTAGCCATTTGAAACGTAAACTTGAGACCATAACAAAGCCGATAACAAAGTAGTACAGTCGGATCATCTGAAGAATTCCTTTCTCGGTAGACCCAAGCGGTATCTGAGCTGAGTTACAAAGAGTAATCCTTTCGTCAATCGAACGATACGAAAAAAAAAATCAGAGAACGTCTCTGAGAAGAATAAAGGCAAAAGAAAATAAACTCTGAATAAAAGCCTATTCTGAATTTATTCATCGAAAAAAAAAAATCCATTGTTTCCATAGAAGCAAAGGGGATATCTCAAGGAGTAAACATTGCAAAAATAAGAGGATTAAATCAGCAGTTGCTATGTTAATTCGTCCTTGTCAAGTAAGAATACCGAGAATGCGTGAGGAAAATAAAAAAAATCCAAAATTATTGGAAATGGATGGTGGTCCAGGGAAAATGTATCTGGAGGGATTTCTTCCTAATGAATTCGTTAAAATAGCAAATCTTATAACAGTGAGTTTTTTGTTTATCAGTCCAGTTTTTATTAAATAATTATTTTACCACGTGTTCTGTCTGATTATAACTCTTATTTTGGGTATTGCAGAAGCATGGAGGAATAGTTGTGTCGCCGGACGACGAAACTATTATTTTGTCGAAGGAATGTGATTCTCGTAAGGAAAGGAATGATCTACGTTTTCACGTGCAGTGGCTGTACGATTGCATAAGGGATAATCGACTCTTGAATATTGGGAAATATCTGTGAGCTTTGAATCTCTTTCCTTTTATTTCCTGACTGTGTGCACTGAGAAAAGGATTCGTTAACAGTTAACTCACGGATTTAGTTGCATTGAACGAATATTAGATGTCCTTAAATACTTGAGCCGGTTCACTCAACAGCGTATTTGTTAAATATTAACAAACACGCAGTTGAGGGACTACGATGGGCAAATACAATTGTCTTCTTGGTAAATGTGCAGAATAGCGCCCACAAAATTTAAATAATCATCAAAGTCAAACTCACAATCATCTGATTACATGTTAGGTGCTCTACCAATTAAGCTATTGCGAGTTCCTATACTTTCCTTCAAATTTCTAACCAAGATATATTACATCATTTTCACCGGCTCCCTTCCTGACGCAAATTTAAATTAATTTTTTATTCTGGGCTCTATTATACACATTTACCGTCATTTTTGCTTGGATGTGTTTTCCCTCGTTGAAATAATTTATTTTGATTATTTTCATGAAAATTCATTTTTTCTATCAAAAAAAGTACATTTTGGGTAATTCGAATTGTTGAGTCCACTCGCCTCAATCGAAGCCCCCTAAACGAACCATTCGTTAAATATCAACTAATATTAGTTTGGTGACCATTCTAACTACCATTCGTTAACAGTAAACGAGGCTCGTTTCAGCCAAACGACTCAGTTCCTCACTGTGTATTGATGATATTCATCATGTTTTCAGAGTGCCGAGAGCCCCGGTGAGTCCGCAGCAGGCGACTCTTGCTGAAGCTATTCCCATACGTCAAACGAAGCAGGTGATGACAATTGATAAAAAACTATCAGAGACATCAGATGAGAATTTTGAAAGGTGCAAACAGCTCGAAGACTCAAAAACTGGGCGATATAAAGCACTAGGTGAGCTGTAGGTCGATGGTTGAATAATAGGAAGGTGCATCAGCTGTGTATAAGCATGTGAGATGTGATTTTCTGTTGTTTAGCCATTGATATACAGTAGGACTCCTATAAATTCGAATTACTTGAATTTCTTTTCTCCTCCTCTGGAGGAAAATTTACTTTTCCCACTCTTTAACTCTTGCCAATACAAGAAAGAAAAATTGGAAAAATATTGAATGAATAAAGATTCCGTTCAGAGATTACCAATTACTTTCAATTTGAATTCAAACAATTTTATTAACATATAATACAATAACTGGGTGAAAATTTATATACAGTGAGAATTAACGGTCTATGCACATAGTCTTAACCCTTAGGCCACTACATATATTTAAGTTCTGTTTGTCAAATTTTGTAAGCCTAGTGTAGGAAATTGTTATCAGGAAATTCGAGATAGGGAAAAGATTAGATGAAAGAATCCTGAGATAGAAAAAATCCCAAGAGGGTGTCCCGTAAATTCTAACGCTTAGAACTCTCGGTCAAGTAACTTCAAATTTATAGGAGTTCTACTGCAATAGAAAAAATGATGAAATATATATATTTTTTGTATCTAGGGAGCGAAAAACGACGTTTCTCACTCCCTTCGGTACAAAAAATGTTATACGCACCATAGAAATAAAGAAGTCAATTGCGACAGAAAATTGGCACCCTCGCTTCGCTCGCCATTTTTGTCGCAAATAACTTCCTTACTTCCTAGGTACGTAATATACTATTTCTTTATTGCAATGTTTTCCTTGTATTTTATTCTGTTATTAGAACATTTTTCTTCCATTCTTACGAGTTGTGAATTGTTCCTTCAGAATTATTATGAAAAATGGGAAAGTATAGCTGCTTCCTCTCTTGATATTTGATGAATATCTTCTGAATGACTGGATTTGGGAAGAAATACCAAGATATTTTTTTTGTAGAGACCTGTCTGAATTCTTGATAAATCCTCAAGAGTCCAACAGGCAGTGAATGACTGCAATGAGATAATCCTAATTTCCCCATTGCACATATTCTTGTAGGTATCTTTGAAACAAGTGGGTTTAGAGACAATTTCCAAGATACCCCTTTTCTAGAGATTTTTGTGGACTACAAAAGAGCCTGCTGCTAAATTTTCCTCAAATTCATAGTTTTTGAGATATTCGCAAAACAATGTACAAATTATTTTTTTACTTCTTCTAATACTTGTAGAAATTTCAAAAATCCCGCCTAGTCTATGGAAAGACATTCATTGTGATATCACCTTAAAAGTAGATGCGCGCGTGTTTCTTGAATTTTAATACATTTCAATTGCGATTAAAAATAGAAAAACCATTAATTTATTCATAAAAAATTACAACAAATACCTTTAATGTGTCATAATTTCAGAGCAAGGTGAAAAATCTACGAAAGTAAATCGTTCACTTGTCAACAAACGAAAAACTTCACCGTCAAAATTTATGGACGATTCGATTGATCACTCAGAGGAAAATACTCCACCAGACGATGAGGAAAAACTTCAATTCACACCTAAGAAAAACAAAGGTTCGAAAAAACGTTCACACCATGTTATGGAAGGACGTATGGAAAAAAGCCTTGCTTCACCGCCAAAAAAGCAAAAGAAGGCAGATTCAAAGAAACAGGAAAATGCATCGTTGTCAAGTAGTATGAAAAATTTGAAGGTCGATATATCAAAATGTTTGACAGCAAAAGATAACATTGAAGGTGAGAGTTCAGATGAAGCAGATGATATTTCATTGAAAATATTGGCCAAGTCTAGCAAGAATAACGTCAGCTCATCCGAAGAAGGAATGGATTCCTCTAAAAGTTGGAAAGATGGAGGATCTTCTGAAGGAGAAATGAAGAAAACAAGTAATCATGATGATTCTTTGGACAAGAGCAAGTCCAAAATAACAGGAAGAAGGTGAGAACTCTTCGGAAATTACGAAAAAAAAATATGTAAAATACTTGATAATCATTTTTATTGTGAATAGGGGAAGATATTCCAGAGAGGAGACTCAGAAAATGATTGAGTATCTCACTGAAAACAATTTGCTATCAAAAGCAAATAAAATTGAAACTTGGAGAGAATTGGCAGCAACAGAGGTAAAATCATGTCTTTCATTCAGAATTTATTACCAAATCCTTCACTGTATTATTATTTTCATTTCAATAAATACTTCGCAGATGTTCCAGAAGCGAGGCAGAACTGCAGTAAGTCTGCGAAAACATTATCGCAGAATTACTACAGGCAATGACTACGAGTACCCTACGGATCCAAAAGTAACTGATGAAGCCGAAAAGAAGGAAAGGAAGAAGCTCAAGAATATTATCGGTTATTTCAACGTTAGTGCTGATAGTAGCAAAAATGATGACGAGGCGGAGGAAGATGATCAGGACGATGATCATAATGATAAAAACGATGATAATCATGATCAAGACGATGATCACAATGAGCATGATGATGATAATGCGCCTGATGATGGTCCTGATGATGATGAAGACCAATAAAAAGACATTGTTTTATTTAGCTCCTCAAATATTCATTGATCTTCATAGAAAAGCTATGAAAAATACATTTTTTACTTTGTAATACAACTGCGAGTTTTTTATTTCAATAAAGAAAACCTGTATTCATACAGATCCTAACTTCCTTTCTTTGATTTTCAGGAAGATAATATTTCTTATTCATATTAAGAAGATAGTTACGTTGTCTATTGCTGCATTCAATGGAGCAGAGAATCTCCTTTCAGATTATCAGCTCTTCCATATTTGAGATTCCTCAAACAGCGATGACTGTGTTTTCCCAATGAAGAAGAAGCACTCTTTATTTTCCCAATGAATCTGCGATTATTATTATCTTTACAGATCTCGCAATTAGTCTGAAAACCATTTGAACATTCCTCACCCTTCAATTGTTGATTCACGGTTCCATTTGATGTTGATTTTCTGATCTCAACGTTGGAAGACGTAGGAGTATTTTTATCAGATTTCAAAACGGATTTTAGGAATCGAATTTCGTCGCTATACTGATCATTCTTTACAAACTCTTTTTTTATGACACCTTCCATGCAGTGCTGACGAATCAGAGGAATCCTGAATGTAAGAAATTACAAAATGATGACCGCAAGTTATTTTCAAGATAATTCGTCATAATTTTAACTCAATTTTACCGATATTTTTCCAGATCCTGAAGCTCTCGAATAGCAATGCAATCACGAAGATATTGAATGTGAAATCTAGCATAATTCGTTGTTACAGAACGTCCTGGTTCAGAAAAAATGATAGTGCTCTCATCAGGTTCTGATAATTTTCCTCCAAACGCCTAAAAATTTATATTTAATTAAATAAAAAAAATTTTTTGATACCATCAATTTTTTTTTTTGCTAAAAATCTTAAAAAACTAAAGGACCTTTTTAACTCCAATGCATTTTTTTTAGCAATTTTAAGAACTACAAAAATAGATTAGGATGAAAAAGACGTAACTCCATTAGTTTCCCAGATTTTCAAGAAAAATTGTTGAAAAAAACGATTTATCGTGTTTTATCTTTTCCCTACAGATTTGTGATTATTTATGTGGACTTGTAAAAAGTGTCTACTCTATAAATAACTAAAAAATGAAGTTAATAATGAAACAATGGATAGGTTACTTCTACTATTCTCGCGATTTCCTTAACATCGTCGTTGCTGTAGCCATCCAAATAAAATTTAATCGGTTGCTCATCGATGGTAAATAGATTCGGATTAAAAAATAGACTTTTGTACCGAATCATGTTGAAGTTAAACACATTCATCAGTTAATTGCCATCAATTGATTATGCCATCTGTTATTTATTATTGTTGCGAGCAAAGAAAAATTGGAAAATTTTGACAAAAATCACTGCAATTTTTGATTTTTCTTGAAAAGTTTCGGTCATTTCTGCCGGAAATTTCTCTCATGTGCGACAGCCATTATGTCGATGGGCTGATACTCAACAAAATCGATTTATCAATTCAATAATAAACACAAAAGAGAAGAAAGAAGAGCGGACGGTGTCCTGACGTTGGATTCGTGTTATTATGTTTACGTAAAAAATTAAAGACAGAAAAATTCGTTCATACTTGGATATTAATTATTAAAATGAAAGACAAGACGCAAAATAATATGAAGTTATTAGTGTCCCCTGACAATTCTGCGATTAAAATATATCTTGATGGCTTCGGTATTCTGGACTTTCTTCGAATAGCTAGATTCATCAAAGTAACAAGCAACTTTATTCATGATTATGAATTTTTCGAACAAATCGAATTTACTACCTCAATTTTTTCGGGATATCTCGGAAATTAAGGGAGATTCGATAATTTTGTCCTGAGCTTTTTTTATAGCTCTTGCAATTCTCTACAAAAGAGAAATATATCACGAAATCGCTATATCTCGCTTAGTTTCCAAGATATCAAGACTATAAATTTTTCAGACAAAGCAATTTTATTCCATTGTCTATTTCTTGAGAATATCTGGGAAACTAAGCGAGATAGAGCGATTTTTTTCTTATCTTTTTCTGTAGCTCTTGAAATTGTCTACAAAAAAGGACTGGGGCAGTATCGCCCTATCTCGCTTAGTTTCCCAAATATAAAAAAAAAACTGACGACAAAATGAATTTAATTTGTCAGAAAATTTCAGATTTCACATTTTCATCAATTTTATTTCATCATCAGTTTTTTTGAGAATATCTCGGAAACTAAGCGAGATAGAGCGATTGAGCTTGAATCCTTCTTTATAGACCTTGAAATTTTCTAGAAAAAAGAACTGGGGTAAAATTGCCCCATCTCGCTTAGTTTCCGAAATATTACAATTATAAAATTTTCAGATAAATCGATTTTATTCCATCGTTTTTTTGAAAATATCTAGGAAGGTAAGCGAGATAAAGCCATTTCACCTGATTTCTTCTTTGTAGAGAATTTCGAGAACTACAAAAAAGGATGAGGGTGAAATCGTCCTATCTCGCTTAGTTTCCGAGATATGCAAAAAAAATGATGATAAAATGAAAACAATTTTTCGGAAAACTTCAGATTCTCATCAGTTTTTTGTAGATATGTCGGAAATTATGTGAGATAGGGCGATTTTACCCGAACATTTTTTGTAGCTCTTCAAATGCTCTACAAAAAAAATCCAGGCAAAATTGTCGTATCTCGCTTAGTTTCCGAGATATTTGAGAAATAAACGGGCGACTGAAATAAAATCAATTTGTCCACATTTTCCCTCATCTTCTCAATTTTTTTTTCTTCGTCATTTATCAAAACTAATACTACACTTTCTGTACAGGCACATGGAGGAAAAGTGTCAAGACCAGCTGACGACACTCTAGTTTTAGCAAAACCAAAGCAGCCACCTGCAACAGAATTTCTAAGATTTAATATCAGTTGGCTGTTTGATAGTATTAGACACAAAAAGCGTCAGGACATAGGAAAATATCTGTAAGTTAATGTCTATAATTATTTAATTATTCTATTATTCAATTCAGTAGTGCAAAGATCGACTCGTCCTCATTCTCTGTTGATCGAAATCTTGGAAATTAGGTGAAAGAGGAAAATTTTCGTCGAGACCTTCTTCGTCGATAATTTCAAGAGCTAAAAAAAGGTTTCTACGAAAATCGCACAACCTCGCTGCATTTCCATGATATTCTCAAAAAATTAATATCGAAAATTGACTTATCTTGATTCACCTCTTTACTACTGAATTTCATTGCAGACTTCCTGCAGCGAATAGTGACAATCAGGAAGAAGAAATGCCAAATGACAGTCAATCCAAAGAGGCTGATGCCGATGATTCAGAGGTCCAAGAGGAAGAATCGCAGAAAGAAGATGAGGTCGATGAGCTTTTTCTTGGTTTCCCCGATGCTAATGACGATGATGATGAACTGACAGAAGACGAAAACTCTGAGAATGCAGATATTTCTGGAGATTCTACTACAAATTCTGATCTTAATGAACCTGAACAAGTGCGAAATGTCGAGGAGCCAGAAGCTGAGAAGGAGGACATTCTGATGGAAGTAAATGGCAACGTTATAAATGTGGCTAAGATACCTGAGGATGTTTCCAATGCTCCACTCATTATTTTTAAGGATCAAGAATCAGTAATTGAGGTTGAAATTCCCAAAGAGAATGAATCGGAGCCTCCAAATGATTTGGAGAATTCTGAGTCATCTCCAGGGGGTGACCTTCATGAAGACTCAACTAATTACCAAATTATCCCAATTATTATTCTACCGAAACATTCAGGAGGAGATTCAACGGATGGTACCCCAGGAAATACTCATGATGTCACAATACAGTACGAGGAAGAAGTGCAGAATGAAGGTGAACGTCAGAGTAGTTTTGACGAGAACGATGATAATTTGGATAATTCAGATTCATATAAAAATGGCTGTTGGAGATTCGCAGGTAACGGAGCTGTGAACGGAGAAGCTTCTTCAGAAAATTCGGAGGATCATTCTTTGACTGATGCAAATATTAGTGAGGCTTCAACATCTGCTGGGGATATTGAAGGGAAGAAGATTGTGGTGAAAAAGAAAATTCCTTCTAAACGTACACACTCAATGACGGTATCTTCGGAACGATCGAGAAAGTATTTGAAAACAGATACATTACCGTAAGTTGAGATCATATGATGATCAGGAAGATTTTTGAGTAATTAAAATGGCTTAGATTCGTTGGAAGTACTTGAGATAGGATATTTTCGATGATTCCATTAACAATTTGAGGAAATATTTAACAGAAAAAGATATGTTAGAATTGATTTTCAGGAAATTCGATTGATTTCGTTGCGATGTGAAGGGGTAACTTTATCCATTTTTGCGAAAAAAATCCCAAAAATCGAATTTAAAATCAGAAATCTGCTCAGTTTTTCAATGGAATCATTGAAAACTCTTCATTTTGAAAATTTTTGGTATGCTGTCGTCGCCTTAGACTCGAAGAGGCGTAAATACTATGCTTATACAAAGTACTGAGGCACTTAGGACAATTCATTTCCAAGGCGACGATGTTGATCTTGCAGGAATTACCTATGTTTATGATAAATTGATTTTTTTTTCTTGCATAGCAAAATGAAATACTCAACTGCTGACGATCAAAAGATCATTCAATACTTGATCGACAAAGACGCAATCTCCAGAGCTGATGGGATAAGTATTTGGGACGAAATGGTTTCCGACAAAGTAAGTATAAAGTTTTACATCTGTTTGACTATTTATTCCAATCATCAATTTCAATTTTCCAGATTCTACCAGATCGTTCTGCGACAAGTTTGAAGTTTCGGTTCACCACAAGCTTGAAGCACACATTCAAAGAATATACAGATGATCCGGTAGCCCTCAAAAAATTTGAGCAGCTCATTACAGATACTCAACTATGAACGAGATTAAACCTGAGATAATTTACAACTATGATTTAATACTTAAAAACAGTCTTTTCAATTTTCACTCTAAGTGAAAATTATTAAACTTCAGTTGATCGTAAATTATAATTCTTTGAGAGAACATGTACTATTCATTATATTTTTCATTAAAAAAAAAGTTGAGAATTATCCGTGGTACGGTAGTGGCCCCGGTTTCTGACACTTCAGAGCTAGTCTCTGACAGCATAAATCGAAGGTAACAACTATTTACTTATTGAATATAATTTAATTATATTAATACGTATTTATTGTGCTGAACGAGCTCATCAATCGAATATTAAACAATATATTATACATTTAGATATAACTGAGAAATTTGCAAAAAATGTCAGTTACTGGGCACTGTCAGAATCCGGAGCCACTACGGTTTAAATTTTTTTTTCATAAAGAACAATATTTTAAAAATTCTGTAACAAAGGATAGGCAGAGTCTTTCATTTAGGTCGAAACTTATGATGATAAAATTAGCAAACATTTCATAATTTTTTGCATTTTTCAAACAAATAAATTATTATTTAAAAAATATTCAAAAAATTTGCTCTTCTAGTTTTTCTAATTTTCTACATGTGCATATTTTTTATTTATTTTTAAATAATTTATTTGTTGAAAGAATAAAAATTATAATAATCCTGAGAAGTCTGCTATTTTCAGTATTATCAAAACTTTTGAATTAAAAGAAAAATCTAATGTTTCCCATCTGAGATTTCATCAATTTCTTGATTCAATTAATAAGAAAACTCCCGGAATATTCAAACAGAAATTCTTCCCGCGCATTTCCGACATTTTCATGAGTGCAGTTCCATGAGAACTCATCTTCACTCCCAGTTGTAACCGTCCGTAACGGTAAATACTCGATCCCTTCATGAATCGAACAATCAAAACAAAATCCACAACTCAATTATACATCACAGAAACAGTATAAACCATTCAGTGCATTAATAAAATGAAAATGCCTAAAATGGAAAAATTATTAACTTCTCAGAATCGTCCATTAAAAGTTTATTTGGATGGATTTGACGTTCAGGCTTTTCTCAAGACAGCGGTCGTCATCAAAGTAAACCGATGTCTTTATTATTCCATTGAAAAATCAGTAGAAAAAAATAAAAACATGATAATTCTATTTTTTTATCATTTACTTCTTTGAGAATATCTCGGAAACTAAGCGAGATAGCGCCATTTTGTTTCAGTCCTTTTTTTGTAATTCCTGGAATTCTACAAAAAGAAGGATTAGGACAAGAAGGGCGTAGCTCCATTAGTTTCCAGAATATTCCATTGAAAATGATAACAAAAATAAGTCGATTCGTCCTGTTTTACCTCTTCGGAAAAATTGTTTTCATTCCATCATCATCCGGAAAACATCTCGGATATTAAGTGAGATAGATCTTTTGATCTCATTTTCTTCTGTAACTTTTGAAAATCTACAAAAAAAGATTGAGGTAAAATCGCCCTATCTCGCTTAGTTTCTGAGATTTTCTCAAAAAAACTAATGATAGAATAGAAACAATTTGCCTGAAAACTTCATATTCTTGAAATATGCCTATATAATTCGATCTTAACTAATAAATTCGCATTTTTAAATTTAGAACTATGGAGGGGTAGTCTCAATTCCCGATTACGAGACTGTAGTTTTGTCAGTACCAGATCGTACTCCTGGAACACAGTTCGTAACATTCGATGTTGATTGGCTTCATGACAGTATACAGAGAAACAAACTCCAGGATCCTGGAAAGTATTTGTACGTTTTATATGTTCCCTTCATCATCGTTTACATCGTCATGCTGAGGACAGAAAAGTAGTAAAAAGTATTAAATATTGATGCCATTGATCCTAAGCCAATAGTTTTTTTTTAATAATCAAGAAGACTTGTTGAATTCACTGCAAACAAGTCAATTCAACTAGTTAATCTATTTAAATGAACTAAATCAACTAAATTACGTAAATTCGACAATTTTTTTGATTATTTGAAAAACATATTTGCTAAGGACCAATGGTATCAATATTTGATAGTTTTTATCACTTTTTTCCTGATGCACTGGTTTCATTAACTTCTTAACATAATTTTCAGAATTCCGTCAGAAGATGCTGAAGAGTCCGAGGTAGATTTAGAAACACCTCCTGATACGGTAGAACCCACTGATGATGAGATGACTGGATCAAACGAGGGGCTTTTGCAGGAAGATCAAGATGACAATAAGCCTATGCAGGAAGAAATGCAAAAAGAGAATAAAGTTCCTTCGAAAGTTTACAAGCCGTATGAATAAACTAATTTTTCTGCTGTCAAAAAAAAGCTTTTATTATTCTTGATTTTTCAAAGAAATACGGATAACTGCATTTACAGGAGAACGAGAAGAACTGCTGCCAGAAGAAAGCCGCTATGGGGTAAAAAAAAGAAGCTGCAGTCCGAAAAGGAAGAAAACTCGACTGTCTAGTATGTGATGAATCTCAAAAATACTGACACTA
Source organism: Aleiodes leptofemur (assembly GCA_963942555.1). Classification (NCBI taxonomy): domain Eukaryota; kingdom Metazoa; phylum Arthropoda; class Insecta; order Hymenoptera; family Braconidae; genus Aleiodes; species Aleiodes leptofemur. Next base: position 14,493,222 of record OZ012610.1, read on the forward strand.
TGAAGATTTCATCTCTTAATGGAAGTAGCGCACTTCTTACAATTTTCTTTATTTGTTTTAACAAATAAATTATTGTTTAAACAATATTTCAAAAATTCACACTTAGGAGAAACTGGGATAAAATGGACCTGTAGGTCAAAATAATTCGGGATTTGTTTTTTAATGAATATGTCTATGAAAAAGTATGAAAAAATTCGCTAACAATGTCCACATATTGGAACATCTTTTCAAATATTTTCAGATTTTTTCATAAAGTCCTTCACCCCGGAAAAAATTTGTGGATTATGTTGCCACGCGGGTCTATTCTGCCCCACTTTTCCTTATAGTTTCCTGAATTTTCAACATATGCGTATTTTTTATTTTTCAAAAATAACTTATTTGTTAAAAGAATAAAAAACTAAAAATTGTCAGATGTCTGCTATTTCCAGTGTCATGAATTCATTTGAAATTATTAGACATAATCATTGTGACATTTACATTCTAGCCGCAGGGGCAAGCGAGCCAGCAAACGATGGAGCCATAACGAGAACGAGCAGCTTGTACGTTATCTCATTGATAACAATGTAATTGATAAATATCGCAGCAAAAGCTTGTGGCAACATATTGAAAAGGCACAGGTAATTTAATCAATTACAAGTCATTGATACGATTAACATTGATTTTCCATTTCAGATTTTCGAGCATCCACGTACAGCAATGGGTTCACAGTGCCACTTTGTTACTAAGATACTTAATAATATTGAAAAATACATCGATGATCCAACAGTATTGAAAAAATTTGAGGATGCTAAACGTGGTGACTATCGTAAGAAGAACTCAGATATTCCACCCGAATGAATATTTTTTTTGTCATGTATTCTCAACAATGGAAGAGAGATGCCTGTGTATCTCACAATAATTGCCTTCAATAAAACAAATTTTTCATAGAAATATTTATCATGACAATTAAATTTTCAGACAAATCCATTTTATTACATCATCAGTTTTCTAAAAATATCTCGGAAACTAAACGAGATAGAGTGATTTTGCTTGAATCCTTTCTTGTAGCTCTTGGAAATCTACGAAAAGAGGTTCAGGACGAAATCGCCCTATCTCGCTTAGATTCCGAGATTTTGAAAAAAAATGAGGGCAAAATAAAATCGATTTCTCTAAAAAAAATTACATTCTTCATTTATCATCTTTGCATGGACTCTGCATTATCGACAGAGTATCACATATTCTTTGTTTACGTTAACTTAACGATAATTGATTGGGTCACTCAATGAGGAGTCAAGTCACTCGAACATTTAGTTTACATCGAGGATCGAAACGTTATTGCAAAGGATAATGTGACGATCTCGAATGAAATACTTGAGTGTTGAGTGATTTGGAGGAAAATTTGAGCAGGTAATCGATATTCCAAGATCACTAGGTGTAATCGATGAATTCCTCAATGGGTAATCTTTTATCCAACACAATATACTCGAAAACACGAATGACAAATTCAAAGCTGTTGAAAATTGATAATATTTCATTGAATATTTATTTGGATGGTTTCGATGTTCCGGAATTTCTCAAGACTGCAAAACTCATTAAAGTAAGTTATTAAATTTAGTGAGTCTCTCATTAACTGATATAATGTGTGTCCAAGCAATCGAATTCCATGTGAAAAAGTTCTCAGAACCATAATGACGTAATAGCACCAGTGGATGACCTTGATGGGTAAAAGTAAGTCACTTAAGGATGATTAGGAGGTACAATCGGAAAAAAAGTTCAATTTTTGTATAAAATCTTTAATAATAATTTATACAAGACGAAAGTCTCAAATCTGATTCAGTGAATCTGTGAAGAATGTCATGAGCAATAGAATAAGCCCTAGAAACAAAAAATCAATTGAAAATTGAAAAATTTTCATTATTTTTTACACTCTTTAAATCTTGAAAAATTCGAAAAAATTTAAAAAATAATGGAAATTTCGCAATTTCAATTAATTTTTTGTTTCTACGGCTCATTTTATTCGTTATTACATTCTTTATTGATTTACTGAATCAGATTTGTGAATTTCATCTTGTATGAATTGTTATTAAAGATTTCATACAAAAATCTAACTTTCTTTCCGATTGTACCTCCCAATCATCCTTAATTGATTTTGCTGATCCTTTTCCAGAAAAATCTTCCTTTATCTCAGAAATTAATGGAGATACGTCTTCTCTACCCTCATACTCTTCTGCAATTCTTGAAATTCTCTACAAAAAAGGCCAATAAGGGTAAAAAACGCATATCTCCATTAGTTTCCGAGATATTGTCAAAAAAACGTGAATTCTGTGTTTTTTTTGAAGAAAAAGAACTCAACAATTCACCAATTGGCGGATAATACTAATTGTTGATTGTTGATTTACTCATTCATTTTTATTTTTTTGACTGATCATTAGATGTATGGCGGGACAGTGTCAGCTCCAAATGCTGATACTGTCGTTCTATCAGCACCGCAATATTCTGTCGGGACTGATTATCTTCGATTTCATGTTAATTGGCTTCACGACAGTATTGGGAGGAATGAACTCCAAGATATTGGAAAATACCTGTGAGTCTCGTGTTAATTAGTTATGAATAATTTTGTGCTATCTCTTCATTCTGTTCATTAATTTCAGTCTGCCTTCGACAACTGACGATGATTACGAGGAATTTTCTGCTGGAGAGGGTATTGATGATAAAAAGGGAGAGGAGCTGAAAGAGGAAAGAGGCGAGACTAATAAAAAAGCACATGAAAGTGTAAATGAGTTACAAACGAGTATCGAACCACCGCGATTGACTTCAGAATTGAAGGAATGTAAAATTCAAATTAGAGACATAAGGGACAAACCCCCTCAGCTTGACAGAATGGAGTTTCCAGGAATTTTAGGTTCACCTACTAAACAGCTAGATGATGTGAAACTATCGAAGTTGAAAATACAAGGAAACGGAAAATCTAAGAAGTCGTCTACTCTTTCGAAGATTAAAAGAGGGAGGAAGCCGAAAGCAGTATGGACAAAACGGTAAGTGAAAAATATTGAATTCCAAGATATCTATGATACTAAAAATCATAGACATCTGATTTTTTCAAATTTTCTTTCAATAACAAACAAATAATTTCTAGAACATGCAGGAAGCTATGCTAATGCCCTAATCTCTACGTGCCCGTTAATGTTCTGCCAATTGCATTGCCAGTATGCTTCAGAATGAATGTATTCATACTATTTTAAATCCCTAATATAATATGGTATTTTTGTAAAATATGTTATTTTTAAATGATTTATTTTAGAATCATTGACTGCTCAATGCTTGCTTTTCATATGTGGAATCTATAAATGCTTTTGTATAGAAGGAATTCATATGTCAGAAAAAATAGAGTAGTATTGAAAAAAGCCGCGAAATGTCGGTCACATAACCACATACATATACATATACATACGGAAATTTTTACCCACCATCATTCTTCGGCGTTTTGGATAATTCTGAGTCATATTCCGATGAAGACTCGAATGCGAAAAAAGTTGCGATTACAAAGCTTCCATTTGGAAGCAAAAACACAAAATTATGCACTTGTAGAAAATTTCAAAAGCTATAAGTGCAAATTCTCTGAATATTTTTTCAAAAATAATTTATTTGTTTATAAAAATAAAAAAAAATTGTTAGATTGGTGCTAATTTTATTATTAGATATCTAAATTTGTTGATACAAGAGGTAATCCAGGATTATTTAACATTTCTGTTCTAGAAAGTTACTTTATTCTGAGGAAGAAGATAAGAAGATACTACAGTATCTTATTGAGCATTCTGCCATTTCAAGAGCTAGACGAATGAAAATATGGCAAGAAATGGAAGCTGCAGGCGTAAGTTTATTTGTTCCTTATAAATTATTCCAGGATGATTCAATATATGGTTTTTTATGCAGTACTCACGGTCAGGATTTTTTTCTATTGATTTACAGATTATTCCCAATCGATCATACGTGAGTTTGAAGTTGCGTTTCATGAGACATCTGAAGAGAGACATTAGAAAGTATGTCGATGATGCTGAAATTCTAGCTGAATTTGAGGCTCTTGATAATAAAGTTAAATAATTTTTTCTCATCTCAAGTTTATATTTGGTTCAATTAATTTTCATAAAATATAGAATTATTTTTCAATTCGAGATACACAGTATATGTGTAATATTATACAATTAATGTTTCATATGAATTAAAATTTAATACTTTTTTGAAATTGTTTTGATAATTTCTGAATTGAATATCTCATCATGAACGATTAATCAATGCAAATTGATTAACTGAATTAGACGCCTGATGAAAACAGTTAACATTGTACGTAACAATAATCGGGAGCTACTAGAGCTCTATTTGCCCATCGCCTATTATATCCCCACTTCTTCCGTAGACTCCATTTCCTTAGCTACTGATTATTTTATCTGAAAACAGTAGTGAAGAGCTAAAATAGGATAAGTCGCCTTTTTCTCGTAGTAATTTTTTGGAAAGATCTTGAAAACTAAGCGAAATAGTGCAATTTTTAATAAAATTTTTCTTATAGCTTCTCAAATTCTCTGCAGAAAATATTAAGGCAGAGTGTCGCTATCTCGCTTAGTTTCCCAAATGTTCTACAGAAAATATCGTTGAGAAATATCATGTTGGCCTGTGTTATTCACTGTTCTACTGAAATAGTTAATTCTGAGGGGGTCATCACTCAAGTGAAATCTGTTATACATTCGGATCAGAAATTTTACAAAAGTTGCTGAATTTTTGAAATTTTGGAATTTTTAAAATCTTATAAAATCTGCAAAAAAGTCTTGAAATCACTAAAAATCTGGAGAAATCCGATGGGAATCTAACGAAATCTCTGAAATTTGTGAAGTCTTTGTGATTTTGTCTGGGATAAATAGTAACAATGTGTGAAAAATGGGTATAAAAAGAATTTTGTTAGACATTATTTTAAATAAGATTTTGTTATTTCGTTATCTATACATTTTTGTATCTGTTATGCAATCTTGGAATCTCTCAGCACTCCCTAAAATCTCGTGAATTCTCAGATTTCGGAAAAATAGCATGAATTTCAATGAAAATTCAAGAATTGTTGAATCTTTGCAATTAGAAATCAACTTTAGTGTACACGAATTTTGAGCGTAAAAACTTCCTCAGTTTATTCATATCGTTGTCTTGAAGTCAAAGGGGCGTAAGTGCTAAGCTGATACATAGCACTCATGCCACTTTGTTTCTAAGGTGGCGGTATTATTCAAAAATCAAGTTTTCAACAATCTATGAATTTATTCGTCTAAAATTTGGATAAAAAAAATAAAAAACAGGATTTTTTTGCTTTGTAAATTTGTTTTTTTTTCATAATTTTTTACTGCAATCTGAGGGATATGATAATTCACAAAAGGATGAAGGTTTCAGCTTTTTTTTATAACTATCAATCATTATTTTATTCAAATATTTGTTTTCATTTCAATTCTCTTTCATTTTTTATTAAAATTATTTACAACTATGTCCACAGTGGATGACATTAACGTTCTCAGTTATAATTAATCGATAATTTTCTTATTTAAAATTTATTTCTTGATACAAATTATTTTTCTCTTATAAAAACCGATAAATTGACCACTCAAATTAACAATTCAATATAACTGGAATGAGTTCCTTTCTTTTCAATTAGTTTTATTCATCTATTTTTTTTCAAATTCAATTTAAATAAATTTGGAAGTCAGTTCTTCGATGACGCTGGCTTTTTCTTTTCGAATCGTTAACTACTCGTTCTGTAGATATGTAATTCATCAGTTCAATACAAATTGATGAGCTAGAGAAGGTCAAGGGGAATGTCTTATTTTTTTTTTCGTAATTTTAATTTATGAGAATAGAAAGTGCTCTCAAATGAACTTTATATTCACAAAGGAAAAATAATAAATTTGGGCCTAAAGTTTTTACAATCCCAAGATTGTCTACAATTTATTTTTGTAGTCATTTCGCATTTTTTTACTAATTTTTAATTCTGCACAGGAAGAAGAAAAAAATAAATCTTCTACGAAGAAAAAAATTAGTTTAACATAGAGTTTTTTTTTTCATTGAAAAATTCTAAAGAAGCTTTCGTTCACAACGAAACATCGAATGTAATTAATTATTTGAATAATGAATTTTTTTTTCTCATCCTCTCTGTGCATAAATAATTAACAATCGAACAATACTATAACAACTTCATTAACGCAATCAATCATAAGAAAATGATAGTTGTACTGTTTCAAGTAGATGAAGAAAAAAAAACTAATCTTGATCTGACACAAATTTTGATAAATGGCGTATGATTCTTGTAAGAAGTAAAGGTGTGTTGGACACTAAAGAACCAACTATTATTAATGTCATTAATTTCCATTAAACTCTATATAATTGAAAATACCTCTTACAATCTAACAGAAATTACTGTTACCTAAAAAAAAAAAATTTATCTACGAATCCCTCATACACAATGAAATTTCAACTAGAGAATTCGGCTGGTGTGCACCTGTTTTGAATTTTTTCAATTGATAAATTCGCTCGTTCAATAAAAAAATACGATAGCAGTAAAAAAATTGTTTTTTTCCCTAAACTGCTAAATAATTATCTATTTACAAATACAATGTAATTTTGTTCATGCATTTCTAGCCTCTAGGAAAGCCTTTGGTGTTTGCATATCACCACTCTCTTTACAAAAATAAATGAATCAATAAAGAAAATGAGAAAATGCCCATTCCAATACATGTAAAACGATCGCACATATCCTCTTTGGTATCCAAAGTTCTTCAATTCCTGATGGAATTATAGATTCAAATCCTTTGTTGGCCATGATTTCATTTGGATCGTCTAAGGCATTGGCAGTGAGCAAAATTGGCGATTACGATCATGTCAATTGTGTTTCCCACTTTGATGACCAATCGGGTAAACGTCAATCGGAGCTTGATGGTGGTGCTGCGTAACGGGTTCTTGGATCACTGTCACCATCGCATATGTATTTGCCTTTAAAAAGAACAGGGAAATACCACTTATTTATTGAGTAATTGAGGAAAATTTTCAGATAATTCGGAGCTCTATAAAATAATCAATAGATGTTTATTCCGGTAACGAGTGACAACTCTCAATTGAATAAATCAATCAATTAAATTTTGAAAAGCACCAAAACGTTTCGTCTGTCTGGCATAGACCTCAGCAGAGTGCATATATTTATTTTTAAATATATACTTATTCGGATAAAATCTAAATTGTCCAAATGAGAATTTTTTGAATGGTGTAAATTATCATAAATAAATTATGCATTTTCTCACAAGAATTCATTGATATTGTAATCAGATTGGTTTGAAAATGCAAGACGACGTGTTTTCTTAGCAAAAAAAATTATGAAAAATAACATTTATAATATCTCATGAGATCTGAAGAACAGACCGGAAGATAGTCGGAACGTTTGTACTGAAAATGCAACTGGACTCACCAGATACGAATCTACGTTTCACGAGACTCAATCTATATCCAGCGCCAACGAGCTCAAATTCCACCCCAGAGAGTGTAGTGCCCTCGCAATTAAATTGAGTGAAAATAGTCCCTTGAGAGCCTGGTCCATGTTCAAGTTCAACTCGTGCTTTCAATGAACCAACTCCATTGCCCTCACTGTGCTGTGATAATTCAGTGAATTTCCACAGGAGTCTGTTTGTATCGGGTAGCCATTGAGCCGATGGCTTACTGTGAAGTGTCTTGAAGCCTCCATCAATTGGTGCGGCTACGTGGAGATTCAGTAGAGGACTAGGCGATGCCATTGCACGACTGTTGTACTTGTAATCAATCTGTCAATGTAAAAAAAACATTAAATTATTTAATTTTAAAATGATACTGAAGATAGCAGACATCTGATAATTTATTGGATTTCTTCGAAGAAGTAAATCATTACAAAAAAAAGTCTTGAAAAAATTTGCACTCATAGTTTTTCAAATTTTTGACATGTGCGTATGTTTCATTTTTTCAAAAATAATTTTTTTCGTTAAGAAAAAAAAAACTGAAAATTGTCAGATGTCTATTATTTTCAGTATCATATTTTAAGAGAAGCTTGAATCTCTGATGATGCTGAAAATAACAGAGATCTAACAATTTTCATTTTTTTTCTTCGTTTATCAAATAAATTATTTTTAAAAAAATGAAAAATATGCGCATGTAGAAAATTTAAAAAGCTATAAATGCGAATTTTTTTAACACTTTTTAAATAATAATTTATTCATTTAAAATCAAAAAATTGTAGAGTATGTGTTAATTTTATGATCATAATTTCTGTTGGATAACGAAAGAATTGGATAAAATCGTACTTTCAGATCTGTATGGTTAGCTTCACACTTCCAGTATGCCACAAGTTGAAATGGACAAGAGCCGGCACCTTCTTTATTCTTAATTTGATACTTGAGAATGTCCACATTGAAGTACGAGGCTGAGGGGTTCTGCTCAGCCTGACGACGTAGCAATGTAGTTAAGGCACTCATATTAAATTCAAATATTGTACAGTCTGATGTCGTCTGAGTGGCATCCCTTTTGAGAGAATAAAAGGATTTCATTGAGAAAATTGTTATTTTCAAGGGGAGAAAACGAGTGGATAGTGGAATTAAGGAGGTCCAATCTTGCTGCCCCATGATAAATGAAAAATATTAGATAATAATGAAAATCAATTTTCTTCATAGTTTGAGTTACCTTTACTATCACAAAATTTCTATTAATTTGATCGTATAAATTTTTGAGAATTGAATTTGCAAAAATGTAAAATTTTATACACATATTCTCAGATATACTACCATTTTTCGATTAGATGAGGTTGAAAGAAACTGAAAACTAGCTTTTTGAAATATAAAAATTTCTTTTTTTACAATCAAGTATTTAGCTTCTCGTGAAGTTTACTGAATTAACGAGAATAACCATATGAAATTCAAGATTAACCTGCATGACAATGGAGTTGAAACGGTCGGCAACGTGATATTCAATTATTAAACAAAAAATTGAATTGCCATAATAATTACCTTACAAACTATTCTTTTTTGATTTATATTATTTTTTATTAATATTTTGATTCAATTTGTCAAATTTTAGATACTGTACTCCATTTGACCCATGTGCAGCCATTGGACCTCCTTAAATCAATTCAAGCAAAAACTTACATGGTAACGAGCTGATTATTGGGGAGTAATCTCTCCAGACGATTGCTGTTTCTAACTCGGAATGTGAGTTTAGCTGGATTTGGATTATTAGCAAGTACTGCGACAATTCCAGCTGGAAATGATAGCATCATGTCACCGTTTAGCTTTACTTGACAGCGCGTCTCATCGCTACCACGAAAATATGAATGTACAATTTCATGGAATGCAACTGCCAGGGGTATTGTATCAGCGAGGCCAATTGTCAGTGGTGATGGACCTCTTGATGAGCCAACACCAACGCCAGCAGTACGGAATTCCAAACTAGCAACACTGTCTGCCCTTGAAATTGTTGCTGGTGATGCTCTACCACGTGTTTCGCTGCGACGAGAAGGCGGTCGGGGTATTGCTATCGAGCCTGTTGGAGTCGATGATGCTGATTGCTTCGGTGGTAGAGCTGGTGTTATGTCACCAACTTCGGAGAACAAATCTCCTTCTGCAGAAAATTGTTGATTATTATTTTTTTCTCGTTGTGGAAAAGTAATCTAGGGCAATTGTGGATGTTCTCGGACGTGACGATGCATTATCAGGACTGTTAATTTTTTAATTTTTAATTTCATGAAGAGCGAATGTGGCACGATAATAGTAGCTAACCGTGCAGAACGAGGTGAAAGCATGAGGGAGTTAATGTGAATTATTGAATTGCTTTAATAGGAAATGAGAATTATGAATAATTAATGAATATTGTGAAGCACTCAATTAAACACCATCTATCACAGGAAATGAGAGAAATTGAATTGGAGTTTCGAGTTGATGATGGAAATATCTCGAGGGCGAAGCGAGATACAGAAATTTCCATAAAGATATTTTTTGTCACATAAAGAGCAGGATACTAGTTCAAAAAAGGGTTCAGCAGAAAATTTCGTATCTCCATCAATCTTCGAGATTTAAAAAAAAAACCTAGGGTATTTATTGATCCAGGAGCCAGAATTACCTGGAAAACGTGTGTGTGAAGCAGTTGCTGGTGCTGATTGTGGTGGTACACTTTGTGGTATAGGTGATGATGACAGTGGTGGTGGACTCTGCAATGGTGCATATGGATGATTTGCAGTTGGTGTTGAGGCACTTGATGGTGTGCTGCTTGGATTAAATAAATTTAATCCAAGTAAATCAGAGCTTGGTTTACCAAGCTGTTGTGAAACCGACTGGGATCTCTTCATGTGATGATCCGAGTCGGTATTCGAGCCTCTGCGACCCGTGGGTGCTGGTGACAACGAGAGATTTTCAACAGTTGCCCTCAACTCGTCGACACTTGCACTCATGGGTGCACCACCATTGCTCAATGGTTTTATCTCAACTCTTATTTTTCTTTCTCTTTCATCCTCTGATTCTGTGTCTGAGCTTGAATAAAAGCCTTTCTCATTTTCCCATGGATCTGGCTTTGGTCTTATGCAGAAACCATCCTCATCTACTTCAGGCGTTGGTGTCTCTGATTTTCTGCTTTCATCCTTTTCTTCTCTGTATTTTTAATTACAGAAAATTGCAGACAAATGAGAAAAATAAATGAAGGAATTTTAATTAATTATTCGGGTTATTTCAGAGGCTTTTAGCAAGCCCAGTGCACTTTACATTTTAATTGAGAATGGAATGGGGATTATTAAATATTTATTTGCTTTATATTCTTCAAAATGCCATATTTTTTTGAAGGAATGCAAATATGTCCTTTATTCATGCATCTAAAATTTTTTAGGAAATTGTCGTTCACCCATTATATTCTCAAATCTATACTATCATTCAATTCGATAATTTCTTTCCGTTTTTTTCCTAATTTATAAACTCTAATCTCTAATAATTTATGATAATTTACAAAAATAATCATTTGCACTGGGTATGCTGATCATGCATATACTGACAGGTCGGATTTTTCTTCCTTGTTACTGCTTGTATCCACCGAGTCCTTCTTCTTCTTCGCCTTTTTCTCCTTTCTCTTCTCTCGTCTACTTCGTAGAAACCCTGTTGAATATCACGATAATAATTTTAATGGAAAAAAGAATCATTATAGTATTTGATCATCATAGAAAAATCAATTCAACAAGAGATAAGTTTTAATTGCAATAGAGTGTAAATAAATTTTAATCCTCACCCTCGAGAATAAATAATTTAGAATTTGTTTTCTTTTTTCTCTTCATTGAAACGACGAAGTGGAAAATATATTCTTTCACTTCTCATTTATGAGAATTACATTAAAGTGGCAAGCTCAATGGCCCATATATTTTAACTCACCCCTTTCGCAATAGTTTTCTACTGGCAAAACAGATCAATAGCATATTGAATTCAACAGAGGCAAATAAGAAGAGTTCATGTGCAAATTAAGATATTAAATTATATTATTGTAATTAGCAAATAGTTGAGTTAGCTTACTATTTAAACAGGTGAAATTCAATTTATAATATTAGAATAAATAATAACCCATAACAGCAACAATCACCTAAACCAGCTGCTAAAAAAACACGATAAATTGTTTTTCTAACAAATAACAAAAATTTTCATTTACTTTTCTTTAATAGACAGTTTTCATTAATAGGATTAAAGTCATGCAAAATTATTTTTTTTATCAAAATTGTGAGTATTATCAGAAATTTACTCTTTTAACAGCGGGACTTTCAGGGGACTTGTAAATTAAACACAGACACTGCAATTCTTGGGAAGTAATAAATTTCTATGAAGATGCTTCTTTTTTTTTCATTAAATTAAAAAAAACACAGAAATACAGTGAGCCATGCATTAGTCGATAAAATTCTGTAGCGAAGTGGTAAACAACATTAATCAATTTTTATTTCAGTAGTGGAGAGATGAAAATCAGATGATTTTTCTTTTGCAATTGAATTTTTCAAAATGTGTAGAAAACGAGGAGAGATACTGGAATTTTTATGAATACCTGTTTTTGTAGAGCAGAAGAAATGCTACAAAGAGATCTCCATGAAAAATTTTGTATCTCTCTTAATTTTCAAAACTTTTTCGAAAAATTAAGCTACAAAATTGATTTGTCTCATTCCACCTGTCGACTACTGATTCGAGGTCCGCCTTTTTTAAAAAATATATCTGAATTAGAGCGAGATACTGTATTTTTCTAGAGAGTCTTTTTTCCAGATCACACGAAAATTTCTGTATCTCGCTTCAATTCTGAGATATTTAACAAAAATCAACGGCGATTAATTTGAGTCTTTTACCTCTTCACTAAAAAAAAAATGAGAGAAACCAAAAAAAAAATTAAGTTTTGTAGAAAATTTGACGGCTCACCTGAGGCTTCCCCGTTGCCCCCTCGCCCCTCAACGTTCTTTTATTCAAGTCCATTTCTCCCCTCTGATAAGGAATTCAATTTAAATTCTAATTGTGTAATAATAATTGCATAACCATTGTGCTAACACGACTGTTAAACATTTGATTCTTTAATTTTTATTTGTGTTCTAAAGAGATGAGACAATTTTCATTAATTATTTCTCTTCGTCTCTTCAGTGACATTGGAGCCGATTGCAATGGCAAAAAAGGTGCAATTCAACAAAACGCGATAATTGAAAACATCGTTTGCCTTTTTCCAATAAAATGGAATCAATAGCAAAGTGGTAAAAGAAGATAAATCGAAAACATCTTGTGGATTCTTTTGCATATAACTTTGAAGCGCGTATCTTTGGAGAAAATTAAGAGGAGACCTTTTTTCTAGAGAATTTTCTGCTCTACAAAAAGTTCTCGAGAAATTCTCGTAAACCTCATCGTTTCCAAGATATTTTCAAAATAATCAAGACATATTTCGATTCATCTTGCTTTACCACTTTACTACTGAAACATACGCAACAACATAAACATGTGGAATATTTTTGAACAAATATTTTTAAAAAATGGGAAAAGAACGAGTAATGATTGGAAGATGCCTTCCGATAAATTTGCTTCTGTAATTTAATTCAACCCAGGAAGAGTGTCAATGAAAGGCCCCCTGGTATATCTGTGCATACCCACGTAATGATTGTTAGAAAAACAATTTAAATTATAAACTTACAATGAAAGAAATTCTGTGTATCAATAAAATGAAAAAAAAAAAAAGAAAAAAAAAACAAAGTTCAATTTGTTAATTTGACTCACAGAATTGATATTAAGTCTACGAAAAAGCTCTGTATTAGTAATAAAATGAAAATAAAAAATCCCTTTTGTTAATGTATTTTTATCAAAACGTGAGAAGGCAGAATAGTAAAATAAGTGAGTAATGAAGTATTGCCATTGATATCAGTGGTCCTACAGAGCGTGTACTATAAGTGCAATTGTGGATGTACTGTTGTACGTGTCACCTTTGTAATAAAAAACCGCCATTGAGAATTCTAAAATAAAAAAAAAGAAAATAAGGCAGATAGAATTTACTGAGACAGATCACCTTTCCATTCAAACCACCATCAGACACGTTTGTATCCAAGTAACTTTTTTTTGAAAATTCTATTGACCCACTTGAGAAAGAGGCAACGGCAAGTCAGCACCAGTTTTTTGGCAGGAAAACGAGATTTTAAAGATTATAAAAAAAAAATCAAATTATTGGGAAAAACGATACATTAATGGCACGTGCAAGAACTTTAAACGTGAATTTGAAGAAGCTATGAATTAATTACATGAATTGTAACACGAAAATTTATAATACAAGGTGGCTTTCTTTATGAAGCGAATAAAATTAACATCAGTGAGTGAAATGTGTTTACAATTTAAAATGATTTAAATGTACGTTCTTGTTCGTGCTGTAATGTGGGAACGGCTGCAAATCATCAGTTTACTTTTAGAATAGATATCACTTTGTCTAGTTAAAATGTTTATTGTAATGGAATAAATCAAGGAGATTTAATGCAAATATTTAATCTATTGGCCTCAATCAAAATAATGACTTATTGTTCGTGAAGGAGATTGTTACAAGTGAAAGAAGAACTTTTATGTAATGAAGATGAAAGATTTTAGTTCTCAAGTGGTAAATGAAGATAAATTGACAATTTTCTTTTAAAAATATCTTGAAAACTAATGGAAACACGTAATTTTTCATAGAGACTTTTTTTGTATGTCTCATTTTACTCAAAAAAATGAATTAAATCTCCTTAATTAATTTCATCACTCAATCATTGCAGTCGATCGAATTTTCCAATACTTTTTCAATGCAAACATTTTGTTTATGTTTAAAGAGATTAGATAATTCACGATTTTGTAAGCAGTTACATTTAGATCCTCTTAGAGGGTTCCTGGAGATGCTGGGAGGTGGAACGGCAGTAGGTGGATTGTTGCCCTGAGGTGTGACAGGTGCCGAACCGGACCCTGCTTGCCTCTGTCTCTCTGAAACAATCACTCATCGCTCATATTTTTTCAAACCCCCTTTTTTTTCATTGAAAACTCAGTCAGTTCTCTCCTTCTCTTTTTTCCTGGCAATTTTTTTGATCTCGCAATTGAACAAATTCCACTGATCCTCACCACATCCATACTCCACCGAATTTGTTAGGATAATGATGGATTAAGCGGGTTTCACGATCACAATAAGCATAATGACAACGTACTCTACACAATACAGAAAATGAAATAAACCCGGGGGGGACGTTATTCTATTGTTTCGATCTTCCAATTTAAAATTTGTGTGCTGCAAAAGTAAAAAATTTACACGTGTTACCACATTCCGCCTTAATACAAAATTTTAATTGAAAAAAATAACTCAAAGCAAATAAATAAAAAAGAGTACAACCGGATGAACTGCAGAATACTCGTTAGCCATTGGATTATATCGAATGAATCTGCTTCGAAGGCCGTAACAGAATTGATTGGAAGCATTGATACAAAAATAATGATATTGACGAGGGAAAAGCTCAAAAAATCGACGCGCATTTATTTTTCATTCGGCTCGTACTCCGGAAAGAGAATCGTCGTAATATTGTGTTGATTTCCTGCCAATCACAAGTTAATACTTGGAAATAAATTCTGTATTAAGGCAGAATGAATAATAACAGTTTCTATAATACGAAAAATAATGTCGTGTGCAGTATTAAAAATAAGAAGTGCCGAATTTTCTTATCCTTTTGGAATTGGATAAACCTACCCTGGGAGTTGGACATGAACAGGTTGAGAAGCGAGGCAGTACGACGTGAGCCCTTGGTGGTTGCGTCTCTATCTTTCTCCTTAATCCTCATATCTTTATCCCTTCCCCCATCCCAACTACCCAAGCCCTTAGTGTTCAGACTTTTTTTATACTGTTTGTTACCAGCAACACCAGTCTCTCCATTGGTTCCCTTGGCTGTTGTTTCCTTGATGGCTGCTGTATCGTTACCAGCCTCAATTTGATTCGTCTGATTGGCAATCTCAGCTAGACTCGTCATCACCTCGTCGTACTCGATTACTCCTGGCGTATTACGTACATCATCAGTTGCTTTCGTAGTTTCGTTGTTAAAGTCACGATGATTACCTGGCCTCTCGAAACCCGTGTACTTGGACTGCACAAATTGCTCCAACAGCTTGTCCACCGTCATGTCCAGGCACTGTCGTTTGAAATCAATGTGTACTTGTCCAACCTGCTCGTGATTCGTCTGTAGTACGTCAGCATAGGTATTCAGGAACTCCTTCATGTGTCGCAAGTGGGTCTCCTCCACGTCTTGAAACCTCTGGGGAATTCAGGTGTAAAAAGGTAAAATGAAATCATTATTTTTTTTTTGTTTAGAGGATTTTTCTGGGTTTAATAGATATTCGCTCCAACTAATTTCCGTTCGTTTCAGACGATTTTCATTATCAAATTTAATAGAGGGGGAAGTGGGGTGGAAAGGACACGAGGGGTAAAACGGATATATCTTAGATTTCATGTTTTATGTTATGAAAATCAGTCGAAATGAACGGAAATATTAGAGATAGGTTTTTTCTAATGATTCCATTGGAAAGCTGCGAACATTTACGATGGAAATCATATGCCAGAATTCATTTTTTGAAATGTTTCAAAAGTTTCATTTTGCGATTCAAATTTGAAGATAAAACTCTTTTCATTCTAATTTTTTTTCACTTTTTCGGAGATATCGCCGATTTTATTGGTCCTAGTGATATGGTTGGTCTCAAATGAAAGGTGCTCTCATTTCCCAACGATTTAGATAAATTCAGAAAAAAAAGGAATGAATTTTCGAATGAATATGAAGCAAGAACTAATTTCGAGAAAATGGACTGCAAGTAATTGACAAATGGATTCAGGAAACAAATGTATAACTACTTGAAACGATGGAAAATGAGCTCGTCTTTCATTAAAGACCAACCCCAGGTCGTTATGACCAATAAAACCGAAGATATTGCTGCAATAGTGAAATTTTTAGATTTTGGAAAGGTCAAAATTCCAAATTTTGGTCGAAAAAGTTGAATTACTCAAAAAAGAAAATTACTCATGTCTTATACTTGAAATTTCCTCAGCTTTCCAATCGAATCATTACAAAATCTCTACCTCGAATCATTTGATTGGAATGACGATTTTGCCCTACTTTTTCCAATATTTCTTTATATAACGTCAAATAATCAGGAAAATAAATTTTTCAAGAAGATTGGTATATTAAAAATTCAGTAAGAATAAAAATTCATAATTTACATTGTCATTTCCAAGCCTTCGCAATCTCCCGAGCTTTTAGTGAGTTAGAATGAAGAATAATAGCTGTGTAAACTTTACCAAAGTTTTTATAGTTTACACAAGACTTCTCTAGAATTTGCACAAGCCCACGAATGATGAATAATGAGCTCTATTAAATTCACGTTCATTGAATATGAAATAGCTGTTTTTTTCACGATTCTAAATAATGCAAGCTCTACAAATATTTGATAAAAATAGAATTGCGTATAGAAAACTCGAGTTTGTGGATTTCTCTCTATTTAGTTAGCTAAAATAAATAGAAATGTGCTAATAATTAAATTGATACACAGCTGATAAGAATTCGATAGTTTAATAACCGATAAATTGAACATGATAACGATTCTATTGATACAAAAGTAAATCAATTAGCCCGATAACAATTCATTACAAAATAAAACCGACTTATCTCGTTCTATCTCACTGCTATCAAATTCCATTACAAATATAATAAACTTACCCGGCATGCTGCTGTCATTTTGGTTTCAAAATCATTCCTAACAACGGTATATTTATCTACAAGTGCTTTATAATCATCCTGAGTCTTCTTGAATTTAGCCTCAGCTTTCTCAAGTTCTCTCTGACTTGCATTATCCTTCTTGAGTTTCTCCAACTCTGTACCTTTCTGCATACACATATCCTTGGCTTTCTGAAGTGTTACAGTAATACTTTGTATATTCTGTACGACCTCAAGAGTCGAGGATTCCTCCTCTTTTACCTAGAAACAATAAAATTTCGAAATAAATTAAAATTGAAAATTTTTCCTTAAAATTTACTTATTAGCATAATTTAATTCACATATATTATTCTCAGTTTTGGTAGTGAATTAAGTTACATGGAGTGGGCGGAAACTGATAAAAAGCTCGAGAGCAACTGGACACAATCAATTGAAAATGAGATACAACTTTTATCATAACTCAGTCACTCATTCTGTCAATTTAAAGCAATTATGCAAATGTAACTTACAGCCTTGTGTCTCTTGTGTAGTTCGTCCGCGTATTTTGAAACATCTTTGATAATTTCCGAGACTCTTTGGGCCATTTGAAGATGTAAACCAGCTAATTTTTCAGCAGCACCACGTAATGCCGCCCATACTGGTGCAAATGTACCCTGTGTACTGCTACTATTGCTAGCTTGTTTAGCAACTTTTGTGAGGAGTTTGTAGTTATTCTCCTCAATTGTTGATCTTTCACGGAGGAAATCTGCCAATTCTTTGCTAGCAACAACTCCATGTTTCATGTTATGATATAACACGTCAAATCCATTATTCTTTTCGCCCTGAAACATTGAAAAATTCACAATTAAGAAGGTCCAATTACTGCACACGAGTCAAATGAAGTGTCGTACTCAAAAGTTGGTAAATTGAATTAAAATTCAAAAATAAATAGTTTGCAAGGCATTCATCATTAAAATGAGAAATATTATTGAAAAAAAAAACAAATTAAATACAGCGTTGCCAGACGTTTCAACTCCATTCCAATGCAGATTAATCTTGAATTTTATGCGATTCCTTTTCATTAATTCGATGAACACTAGGGTAAGTGAAATAATTTATGGTAAAAAGGAAAATATCGCCACCTTAGAAACAAAGACGTGTATGTGATGTGTACAAGCATAGCACTTACGCTCTCTCAACTTCAAGACAACGATATATTTCGAAAAGTTAATTTTGAATTTTTGTTTCAACCTCATCTAATCGACAAATGATAGCATTACTCCGAGAGAGGGCCAAAACATTGATCTTCCATGAGACTATAGAAAATTTTGTGGTTTTGAAAATTTTATATCCTCTAAAATTAACACGATAAGGTTCATCGGAATTCCGTGATAGTGTAAAAAACGAGTTAAACAATTATAAAAAAATTGATTTCTATTATCATCTAATATTCTTCATTTAACATGGGCAGTAATCGGACCTTCTCAATTGAATTATCAATTTCTTGATGGTTGCAGTTACTACATCGTCAAGAAATTGATTAAATCAATTGTCACTACAATGTTGTGGGATGAATTGAGAATAAATCCGGAATAGATAAGTTTAGAGGAAAATGTCAAGAGATATTTTCTGAAGAGAACTTTATAAACTATAAAATAGGTTCCTGGATAAATTAACGTGAGTTTGATATGTTATGAAATCTTGGCAGAGTAAGCTTATTACAAAAATTGACTACGTAACACTAGAAAGTGTGATGTTCATTCATTATTGGTTGAAATAGTCGTAACGTGGCTTTTTCAATGGCTGAAGCCAACAGGAATGTCAAATATTAAAGATAAAAGTGGAATTGTGTTTAATCGATAACGTATTGTTTTGAAAGCCACAATTCTTCTGGCCCACATAGTTCAACTCGATTTGCATGTCCCGAAAGAGTTTAAATGCGATTTGAAATATTCAGCAATGCAAATTTTTTTTTCACCTTCAGCACCCACAATAGGGTTAATGATTCCTTCGAGCTGTCTAGTGAAGCCATAGGACAATGTTCATGGAACGTTGAACATGGTATAACCATGTGTGTATTATTGCGATAGTGTAGAAAAGAACGAACCGTAACTTCCGTGGGCGTTCAACAAGATAGATTGTTTGGGTTTTAATTTTGGAGGTCAAATTCAGTTGTTCATTTGATTAAAAACTCAACTGCACGAATGAAATCATTTTAGGGGATAAAAATAATTGGAAAATTCTGTGAAACAGAGAAATTGATTGAACTTGGTTTATATTTTTTGAGGAAAATCTTGGAAACCAAGCGAGATAGCGCTATTTTGTAGGAATGCTTTTTTTGGAGCGGAAATTTCGA
Source organism: Aleiodes leptofemur (assembly GCA_963942555.1). Classification (NCBI taxonomy): domain Eukaryota; kingdom Metazoa; phylum Arthropoda; class Insecta; order Hymenoptera; family Braconidae; genus Aleiodes; species Aleiodes leptofemur. The sequence continues at coordinate 14,512,808 of OZ012610.1, forward strand.
GCCACAAAACAGCCATTAGCAATTATTAACAATCATCAAGCTTACGCCTGAGAAACTGTCAATGAATCAAATTTCGAAAAAAATATGGAATGCGCAAGCGAGGTTTGAACTCACAACCTTCAGATTAGATAATGATGAGAATCATTTTTTTTCATAATAGTTTGAATCGTTATCTATACTATCACGATATTTCGATTAATCTTATAGCGTAAATTTTTTAGTATTGAATTTTGATAAATGTTTTTCATTATGTATTTCAATTTAATTTAGCTACTTTTCAACCTCATCTTATCGACAAATAGTAGAATTATTGGAAGAAAAGTACCAAGACCCTGATTTCCCATAAGACTGTAAGAAAAAAATTACATTTTTGAAAAGTCAATACTAAAAAATTTACACAGTAGGTTGAACGGTGGTATGGATAACGTCTTAAACCACTGTAATAAAAATCGAGTTTCATTATTATTCCATCATTTGTATTTGACATGGGCAGCGATTGGATCACCTTGAGAATGATCACAAAAATTATATAATTAAGGAGGTTCCCGTGTATCTCTATCGTTTCTTATGACTAAATCGTTGGTTTTTGGTGAATATCTTGTAAACTATAGGATATAGAGCGATTCTGCTTTGATCCTTTTTGGTGGTTCTTGAAATTCTCTACAAAAAAGCATTATGGTAAGAGTCACATGAAAATCATTTTCAAATTTAGCTACTACAATATTGTGAACACGGAATTTCAAGCATTTCAAGTGGAGAAATCTCATAACGATTTACCATCTAGTAATTGAGATATTTAATTCCTAAAGACATGCCTCTCGCCATAAAGCAAAATGAGCCATAAGACACAATCATCCGTGAAACAATCGCTGTTTTGAAATCAAATATTTCAATTTTTGGATAGCAAATCGTTGTAATATTTCTCTAAAAGTTGACAATTGCTTTAAACTTCGTGTTCACGAAATTTGTAGCAACGTTTGAAAATAATTTTCACTTGAGATACGCGTGAATCTCCTTAATTCATCTCATTTCGAGTCTTTGCTACTGACAATGTGTTCATTAATGCAATCATGGTGTTTTTCACGCTCCTTTCTTTTTTGAATGATGCACGATAGCAAATGCAATATCTCCTCACATCTCTGTCAATTGCTCGACAATTCTACGTGTCAGTGACGCACGACAATTCCCCTCCTCACTTTTCTCCTCCACCTGCTGCATTATTCCTGAAGAATATCAAGACAACGAGCTTGTGGTCAACTGTGTTACGGCTGTTAAAAGTACCTCGGAAATAAAAAAAAAGTCTATAAGGTGTCTCTTTTCCTTTTTAGTACATCATTCACATAGCCTCAACTTTTTTTAACTTCATTATCAATGTGCCTGTCCGTACATTTTGCTTCGAGTCAACAGCAGATCGCGTCACATTGAGTTTTTCATTGCATCCAATGCAACAAGGCCAAAGTACCTACTGGCTCGACCGGTTTTCATCGCTTTTCCATTATTCCTCATTTTAACAGAATGAAAATTTGTCGTACAATTATTTTTCTACATTTATAGACGGCATTAGTACCAAAGGAAGTACACGAAATTATACTGGTACTTATCATGCGAACCTCATAATTGCACCAATTATATCGCATTTTACTTTGGTACATAAAAAATGAAGAAAATTGTTGAAAATTGCACATTTTTTTATTTTCAAGGAATTACGCGGGATGAAGGCTGTTCTCCCTTCGGTTTAATTAATTCTCGGAAGTAATTCAGTAGTGAAGCGGTAAAACAGGATAAATAGATTTTTTATCTCAATAATTTTTTTGAAAATATCTCGGAAATTAAGCCGGATAGCGCAATTTGTAATAGAACTTTTTTTTGTAGCTCTTGAAATTCTCTAAAAAAAAATGTTTGAGCAAGATCTCGTATCTCATGGAGTTTCTGCAATATTCTTCAAAAATGATTGGTAAAAAAATATTGTGAAGGCACCAGTTACCGGACGGTTAAGGCAATGGTACCGGTTTCCGGACAAGTTAGAATTAAATTATTAAAATGATCAAAAATTTTAATTAAATGAATCAAATAATTTACTTGATTGTTATTTCAACATCTTGCAAGTATTGAAAAACTAGATTTTTTTCACTTGAATATTAATTATTAGTATATTTTGCTGCTGCATTCGGAAACTGGGACCCGTCCGGTAACCGGGTCCACTATGGTAAACTCATTCTGTTTTTTCTTTCAATTACCGAAATGAGTGAAGTAAAACAAGTTCGTTTTTCAGCAATGAAAATTCCCCTGAAGATGTTTTTTTATCTCTATTAATTCTCGAGATCAAGTTCCCCTGGGATTTACAATTCCGGGCTCCAAGTTCATAGAATTTTGCGATAGCGAGACTCTAGTCGATCGTAGAGAAGTGCGGGAGAGAGCGAGAGAGCACAATTGTCCGCCCCACTCACTCTCAATCATGTGGAGAACCGATTTTAGAGAGACTCTGCTCTATTCCTCCAGCCTAGGAGGAAAAAAAAAGAATCCCCACTTCTCTGAAGCCACTGACTTAATGAACTGAGAGAGAGAGGATAATCGCATAATGTCCAATTAAAATGCAGAGAGAGAGCGAAGGAATATTGGCTAGTCCATGCTTCTCTCCTCACTGGAGAGTCTCATCGAAAATTATTCATTTACAAGCCAACACGAATGGATTTATTGAGTAAAAAAAAAAAAAAAAAATTGGCTACGGGACTCGAGGCCACTTAGCCTCTTAACACTATAACCCCTCGATAATTTGGTGCTATCGTTACAATTTTCAAGTCCCCAATGTCTGCATGGGCTTATTTTGTTCACGATGCACGCACCCATTCTACGAATTGCTAGCATTACGACAATGGAGTGTCATTAGACTATTTCTTCCATCGCCCCTCATCTAACTTGTCTTTTTTAACCTTCCTCTTTCATTATCGTTTTTTATTCTCTCATTATGCGCTTATTTGTGTTCTGTACTGATGATGGAAAATGGCACGTGTTACGTGGACTACAAATGAGCTTTGTTTCAAGGATCTTGTAGAGTTTAAAGTTTCGATTACCGCAAATATTTGAGATTAAGGAGCAGCATTTTGTTTTTTTTTTATTTCTTGAGAACTAAGCGAGATAGAGAAAATTCGATTGACACCTTTTTATAGAGCGGAATGAGACCTACAAAAAAGTATTTATGGAAAATTCTCCATCTCCATTATTTTTCGAGATATCATCGAAAAACGAAAAGAACTTTGTAATCGACTTATCTACTTTGAAAAATTCATCGAGGAATTTATTACTAAGCGAGAATTAATTACAATGTGAGTAACTTTCACTTAATTTTTTACTTCAACTTCTCTACCCTCTTGTTATCGTGAGACCTGCCCATAAGTAGTAAATGCATTCTGTCGTAATATTGAGAGCTCTTTTCATGGCTGTAGATATCAAAATTTTTATTTCCCTAATTCAGGGTGTTTACTTGAACGTACAATAATTTCATAAACTGTAGGATGAAGATACGTTGGTATTTATCATTGAAGCATTCCTGTTAAAAACCGGAAAGAAACGCGGAGAAGAAGGGCAAGAATAAACTATCTTATCGCATTTTCTCCATCCGGGCGTCACTCGTTATCGAGAGACAATGATTTCTGTAAAATGTGAATGAAATTAGTGACATTGGGAGATTGGGAATGTAGAAATAAATGTAAAATTTTAGTCAAGAATGATTGAGAGGTACAATCGGAAAAAAAAGTTAAATATTTTTATAAAATCGTTAATAACAATTTATACAAAATGAATCTCTCAAATCTGATTCAGTGAATCTGTAAAGTATGTAATGAGAAATAAAATAAGCCCGCAAAACAGAAAATTAATTAAAAATTGAAAATTTTCCAATCCTTTAAATCTTGAAAAATTTGAAAAAATGTAAGAAATAATGAAAATTTTTCAATTTTCAATTAATTTCTGGTTTCTACGGCTTATTTTATTCCTCATTACATTCTTCACAGATTCACCGAATCACATTTGAGGATTTCATGTTGTATAAATTGTTATCAACGATTTTATACAACAATTTACCTTTTTTCCGATTGTACCTCCCAATCATCGTTGAAGAAAAAATTTTATGAAGCTCTTCATTTATTTGTTTCGTGTTGGAATGAGCTCTTGGATAATTCAGTAATTAAAGATATAAAACAGGGAAAATCGACTTATTTTTTTGATCATTCTCACTAAAACATCTCGTAAACCAAGCGAGATAGAGCGATTTTGCCCCAGTCTTTTTTTGTAGAGAATTTAAAGAGCTACAAAGAAGCCTCAGAACAAAAGGGTGTATCTCCAATAATTCTGGAAAAATTCTCAAAATACGATTAGAAAATAGAAAATAGATTTATCCTGTTTGAACTCATCGTTACCGAATTCTTCTACGAGCCTACGAATGTGTAAAAATACTAGTTGCAATTCTCGCAATTCCTCTGCTTCATAGGGCCGCAATACAACCAAGTGCTGGCACTCGGAAAATGTCAGTAGAAAGGAGGCCTAAAAAAAATTTCATACAGAGGAAAAAAAAAAGCAGTAGACATAAGGTGAAAAGATGAAGAAAAGAGAAAGGACAGAAGCCGACAGAGAAACGAATAAACAAAAGGACTTTGAAGGACACATTGAGAGTGTCTTTTACACACGTTTGTCCGGTGTTATTACACTTGTCTTCATTCATTTATCTCTCTTATTACTTTCATTTTTTCCTTTCGCTCTTCATACCCCCTCCTTTCAACACAAAAAAAAAAGAAAAGCAGGAGACACAAATTGCTGACGTGTTTCTCGCAATTTGTTTCTTGCGAATTTTCCAAGCACTTTGGCATTATTATTCTCATCCACGGAAACCACCTAACCTAACACAACTCACTGGCTAAAGTATTTTTTTTGTGAGTGTGTATGTGTGTGTGTGTGATATCATTGATACAACAGAAAAGGTATACGTAATCAGTTGGTAATGATCGTATTTTATTTATTTCTTTTTCATTCATTAATATTGTGATAAATGAAATGTATTTGAATTACTTACCCAAAAATAATCAGCAAAATCGACAGTCATGTTGAATTTATCAGATCATTTTACAGTAAATATTTTAGAATTAAATTTTTTTTTCTTACTATTTATTTATTACTATTAAATGTTATTCCTTGGCGTTTAACCGCGCCCGGAAAGTCTTCTCTCGGTCCCGTTGTTCGTGCGAGGCTTCTGTGTTTCTCTCTATTTTACTTCACTAACACACACATACACACTAAAAAAAAACACATTTACACATACACGTTAAACTGCAGCAAACAATTAAGTCCATAGAGTTACACGCGGACAGCTTATTTTATTTTTATTTTTTTCAAAATTATTTCATTGTAAATTTTGACTCGCAAAGCCGAGTGGATCTCTGCATACGATAAAAAAAAAAGAGTGAAAAGAAATCCTCAATTTGACACCGCACCTCTTTCTTCTTTAACTATCAGTTTTACGCTACGTACGAGCCGTGCTTCCTGACGGATTCCTTCTGTCCAATGCACACAGATACTAAAACAGATGAATATAAAAAACTACGGGCAAAACGGTGAGACTCTCGAATGCAGAGACGCGAGAGGCTCGAGTATCGAAGAATTGCGCCATCTAACATGGAGATTCACTGATTGGTCGAGGCACTTGTCGTCTGTTGGTAAGTGATTTTTTTTTCAAAGGGGTAACACCACTTTAAAAGCCCAAAAAAGGCGTTTTTTGGACATTTTTTTTCTATAGAACAAGTGGCAATAAAATAATGATATCAAATGGAGTGATTGAATATATATTTGAGTTTTCAGAAAAAAAAAATCAAAAAATATGAAAAAATGACGACACAACAGCTATTCTTGCGAGGCTCCTCGAATTTGAAACACTCTGCTGCACGCAGTGTAACTGGGGCAAATATCAATTTGAAAAAGCAAAATTGGCTCAGTCTAGATACACATAGCTACAGAAATACGTAGGGGATTTCAAAAATATTGTTTTTTTGTGTGATTGGTGATCATTTGAATGAAAAAATTTAAATTTCCGCCAAAATACCGGTAATTTTTTATCAATAAAAAATGTGTAAATGAATTTTTTAAAAATTCCCTACGTATTTCTGTTCGAAATATTGTTTTTAAGATGCTGTGGGAAATTCAAATAAAAATAATGAAAATTATTAGAGTTATGCTGCGTGCCAATTTGAAAAATCGTGTTTCGAAAAAAACACGATCGAAGTTTTGACTTAGGCTATGAATATGAAGAAATGTCTCGGGAAAAATTCAAAATTTCATGAGAAAAAATGGGTTTCAGGTGATAACTTTTCTTGCCCGTATTCTGGAAAGCTCAAAGTCATTTCTAAAGCAAAAAAAAAATTGATTTTTTGAAAATTCTACAGTGGTGTGACCCCATAATTTGAGTATTTGGAATTTTAAAGGTTTTTTTATTCACCATTAATAATAATGGGCTCTTGAATGATCCCATTGGAAAATTGAAAGAGCTTTGGGATTTTTGAAGGATTTCGATGAATTTGTTAACAAGAATTATTACTTTTTTTAAGGAAATTCGTTTTTTTCTCCACATTTTTTTCAAAAAACGATTTCAGAAAAAATGAAAAGAACGTGAATCGATGACGTAATTTAATCGAAACAACATCATCGAATTTCAGGAATACCAGCAGTTGAAAGCGCACCGACATAAATTCATTGAGAAAAAACAATCATACTTTTATTTTTAACATAATCTCATGATATAAAGAAAAAAACCACCTCAACTTCCGATCGATTATTTGCAGATATTGATCAATCGAGGCGATATTTCGCATCGACTTCCGGATTTGAAAATATGGAAAAAGGAAAATACCAATATCACATGAGCTTCCGATCAATCATTTCAAAATATCGATTAATCGATGCTATTACATACCATCCGATAGTTCCGTTGCACCTATTTCAGTTCAAGTGAACATTTTGGATTGATCATTTTCTAATATCGATATCAAGATATCGCATATCATTTGATAGCTCCGTTTTACCTGTTTTAGTTCAAGGGAGATTCCCAAAAAATTGAAAAAAATCAGGATACTGAAAACAGCAAACATCTGACAATTCTTATAATTTTCATTTTCCTGACAAATAGGTTATTGAAAAGTGAATAAAATACTTGCACGCGTAAAAAATTTAAAAAACTACAAGTACAAATTTTTGGAATCCTTTTTTTATAATAAATTCATTTGTTTAAAAAAATGCCAAAAAGTTATGGGATGTGTGCTAATTCCATTATCATGAAAAATCAAGAGTTCAAGGGGATCGGCCCTCAACGCCTCTCAAAAATCTTTAAATTTTCGAAAAATCTAAAGAATTAATTCCGAAAAATCTCTATTTCAATCGATTTTTTGCAATCCCCCATTCCCCTGTGAATAACGAGACCTCAATAATTGACTCCATGAAAAATAAAAGAAAGAAATGATTACATAGTACTATTATTTATGGCGATAGTAGAAGTAGAGCATTAAAAAAAATCGAGATAAATTATAAAGATAATATTTTTTTTCGCATGAATTACCATACTAGCCCTTTACATAACAACAACGGAGTGGGATGACTAGGTGATTGGCGGCGCGTGACTCATCCGCAAGGGAGCGACAGGTGAAAACCCTCCCTTTTCTTTCCTTTCGCGCACAGCCCCCTATCAATGACCTGCGCATATAACAACGCTTTCTTGCTAACGGCGCGTTCACGACACTCACTGAGAACATTCGGACAGTGTACTTAACGTATTTCCCTATTCCAACGAGTTCCATTATCTTTAAAAAAAAATATAGCGAGAGAGAAAAATTTTGTCAAGACCCGTTGCGTTTTTTAATCACGATAATGCCCGCAAATAAGGGTCCAATATTCGCGTCAACGCAGAAAGAAAAACCGGTGAACGGAGGTGCATCTAATAGCAAGAAGAAGAAACAGCGTGTCTGCGTTAAAAGTAAAAAACATTGCAGACAATATTTGGTGAGTGAACAAAAACAATGAACCTTAAAAATGAGAGAAAGAAAGAGCGAGAGAGAGAGAGAAAGAAAGAGAAAGAAATGAATACGTGTTTTCATGTATGGAGCTACAAGTTGTAAATAGAAATGTCTGTTTTACCCCATTCCATCATTCGAGGATGAATACGAAATGGGATAACGAACCCTGGAGACAATTATTAGAATTCCAGTGTAATGATTTTTGCAAATCAAAAAAAATTCCTCAAATTTATCTACAAATGTGTGATGAAATTGGAGAATGTGAATTTTATTGTTCTGTTAGAACGGAATTATTCATGTGCGTGAATTTTTGAGAGGAAAAAAATGAAAAAGGGTTTGTTAACCTCATCGCGGTTGCATGTCTGAAAATATCCCACGCGAGTCGGAGACCGATCGATCGGAGTGAGGCTGGGGCATGGTTAATTACCCCTTGGCCTAGAACGACTTTGTTTCAAAGTTCCACGACCTTACATGTCAAAATTTATTGTCATAATTCACGATCTCTTTGCTCTTCTATCCAAGCTATTCATACGAGGGTTTTATATGTGTGATTTATTTGTGTTTTTTTTAGAGAGTGTTTACTCGAAATTATTTGGATGAAAAAAAATTGGAGGAAAATTGGGCATCTGTGATGTAATGAATTATTAATTTGGAATAATTATGTAAATCGTATTTGGAATGAGAAAAAAATATATTAATCAAAAATTCTTTTATTGAGTTGACAAAAAAAAAACATCCTGCACATTGGCACAATTTCCCTGATCCCCTTAACACAAGTAGAATTGGCACTGATTATTAGAGAATTGTAGTTGGAGTGATTTCGTGGTAATTTGGTGAAATTAGATGTAATTTGAGTGGATTTTATGAATAGCTGTATTTTTATGTATCTGAAAATCTTTTTTTTTTCGGAGTCTTCTGGTGACACAATAGCCAGTATTGATTTCCCCAGTGGACATTGTAGAGTAAAAAAATAGAGAAACAAGGAAAAGAGAGATAAAGAAAGACTGATTCAGCGCTAATAAAAAATAAGAGAGAGGAAAGGTCTTCACCTTGCCATTTATCGCGTGCCTGAGGGCTACTTTTCATCAAGGGTAAAGTCTTTGAGATAAACGAGAACGTGTTTTAAGTCTAGTGCCTTTGAAAATGGTGAAATTTTTATTTTTATTGCTCTACATTGTGTTTTATTTATTCCAAAATTATTCGAAGCAAATTCTCTTTAATTCCTTTATTAAATTAATTCGTTTATCATTGATCCAACTTTTATTAGGGGTAGTTTTTCGAGGGATTTCTTTTATCGACCGTTGGTAAGACCGTTCTCTGTCAGAGTAAATTTCAAACAGGAAAAAGGCCTGTTACCAACTACAGAGAGTGACGAATTTGCTTGAAGCTTCATACTTCTTGGCACCGGAAATTCTGAAGACATTCTGGCGCTGTTCCAATTGGCTTCTCAGGATTTTCAACGAAAAATTTCCTTGTAATTCGTGACACGTTCTGTGAAACGGAAATCGAATAGGGCAACGACCATTGACTATTGTAATTTTTTTCTTTTGTCTCTTCAATTTCCCTCTTGAGTAAAAGAAATAGGAGATGAAGATGGGGGTTAAAAGTTTTATCAGCAATTGCTTATTCAAAAGACTGCGGCATTATCAGTAATACTTGAAGATGGAAATAAGGAAAGAGAGAGAGAGAGAGATGGAATTGAATGGAAAGTTTTGGAAGTACACTTGAATCATCTAATGAGTTTCAAACACTTCCACCAAGTACACACTACGGATTTACAGTGAATGCTTGAGAACCAGCTAGAGGAAAGATTATAATGTATTTCTGGGGTTAGAATGGAATACGATCCCATGAAAAGTGAAACTTTCCTCCTCGTAGCGTCTTCAGATGATCCTGAAGTAGAAACTTTGGGATTAAAAATGATGCATCAATGTATTCAAATATTCTTATCTTTTTCGTTTGTGATCAGAATGCAGTCCCTGTGGCTTTTTGCTTGTCACCTCGTAGCAGGTGACTGAATACTCACCAGAGGGAGAAACGTCGACTTTGCGGTAGTACATTCGTATATCGACCCTCGACGCATTTCGTTCCATTCACCACAGAGTTTGAGGCCACTGGCGAATAAGAAATTAGAGAGAACGCCCACCAAAATTGTTCCTGGGAATTTTCATCATTAAGAATATTAGTGAAAATTAAATATCCGTTTCTCATTGCATCATCTCATTAAAACCATCATTTACAGTATACTTTGAAATAAGCTTACACGTCTTTCCAGGAATTCCTTATTTTCTTTTTTTTTTCGTAGAGCTTTCTCCTCTGCGTAGTTCAATGCGCAGAATGTTGAAATATGTCGAAATTTATATTTGAAATTCCGCGCTCCAAAACTCAATTTTGATTGGTCTACCAAAGAATTAGAGTGCGATGCCAACCAGGAACTTTAATTCTAGACTGGTCCGTTGTTTTTATTTTTCCAAAATCAAGCGATTGAGCGGAAACTCCTTAAAAAATTCAATTGGAGCCATTAAAGTGTTTAATAAACTGTTATATTTTTTGAATGACGTATCTAATATATGAGGCATTCCACGCTATTTCACGCACTTACGGGGTCATATTTTTTTATTTTCTTCATTTTTGAATATGTTCTTAAAATGGATATCAAGAATCATTTCCAAAAGGAAAAAACAAAAAAAATTTTTTTTTGACCAAATTATGACAATTTTTGATTTTGAAAAAACGGTACACATGCCCATTTCTGTGTAGCTTGGAATACTTATATTTTCTTTAATATTAGTTTTATCAAAAAAAAGATAGAATACCTTTCTCTAGGAAAAAAGTGATAGTTTACAATAAAATTTAATTTAGAAGTCAAAAGTTGATATTTCTATTTTTTAATAACAAATTCATTAAACAAATGGCCGAAACACATCCTTATCAGTGATTAAAAAATTTGAAAAAAATATATGATGTCAATTGAATTATTTTCGATTTTTAGGTAAATTTTCACGTAACTTCCGTTAATGGTTGATAAGATATCGTTTTTTTAATGTCTTGACGTGGTCCGCGGCTGACGCTCAAGACCCCTGCGCATGCGCACGGCGCGCTAGCAGTGGGTCACGTGGTAACTGGCGCGAAAGTTGAACACTTTCTACAGTAGCGCATGCGCAGGGCTCTTGAGCGTCAGCCGCGGACCACGTCAAGACATTAAAAAAACGATATCTTATCAACCATTAACGGAAGTTACGTGAAAATTTACCTAAAAATCGAAAATAATTCAATTGACATCATATATTTTTTTCAAATTTTTTAATCACTGATAAGGATGTGTTTCGGCCATTTGTTTAATGAATTTGTTATTAAAAAATAGAAATATCAACTTTTGACTTCTAAATTAAATTTTATTGTAAACTATCACCTTTTTCCTAGAGAAAGGTATCCTATCTTTTTTTTGATAAAACTGATATTAAAGAAAATATAAGTATTCCAAGCTGCACAGAAATGGGCATGTGTACCGTTTTTTCAAAATCAAAAATTGTCATAATTTGGTCAAAAAAATTTTTTTTTTGTTTTTTCCTTTTGGAAATGATTCTTGATATCCATTTTAAGAACATATTCAAAAATGAAGAAAATAAAAAAATATGACCCCGTAAGTGCGTGAAATAGCGTGGAATGCCTCATATGTGAGTGACTGCAAAGTTCATGAGGAAATCAAATAAATTTGAGTTCTTCATGTTAAGCGAAGTCGACCGGTGAGCAACGTTGCCGAAAACTGGTTACACGCGCCCGTGCTATATAGAGTAGACTTGGCAACGTCGCAGCTGAAATAACATGATATCGCGAAATTCCTCATTACCCGACCAGAAACATTAGGTCGTTTATGGTGACCAGTCTAGGGTTAAAAGAAAGAATCGCAGGAACTTCAACGACAGAATAATTTTAATGAGTGTAACTTTATTGGAAGTCTCCTATATTCTGTTATGTACTCACTGCCTTTGACTGGGGAAGAACCTCTTTGAGAGAAACCCATCCAAACAGTAACAGTACGCCCGGTTTTACTCAGTAGATTCGCTGCGGTTGTACTCAGACCGTCCGACCATTGCTGCCAGCAGAAAAGTGATATATGCCAGTACCACAGGCCCTCAGATGCTTGAAATAAATAGAAAATTCGCTACAAAAAGAAACATTGAAAAATTGAAATATTGACTCTGTGATCATTTATCGTAGAAGGAAAAATATGCAAATAGAGAAGTTTGTCCTGTATCGTACAATTCCTTACTTCACCTTTCACAAAGCCTTTCCTCAACATTTTCGAAATGCAAATTACAATGCATTAGCACTGAAAACACTTGATAACTAGGGATAAAAAAAATCCATGTGAAGTTAAAGTGTGAGCTCAATGTGAGGATTAAGCACACAGTGCGGGTACAAGCATGAAAATACGTCATAATGGCAGTGCAAACAGTCCATTGGCTACGCCAAAGTTTCATTGGAGAGTGTAACCAGAGATAGAGAGGGGAAGAACGGTTAATGCGGATGTTGAGTGCATATAAAACCGCAGGCAGTGTTTCATAGCGCGAAAGAGGCAACTCATCAGTAACTAACAGTAGTCAAGAGAAGCAAAGAGTAATGATGGAATGGGGAGAGGGGTAGGGGTAGTCGTAGAAGTTCACTTTCGTGCAGTACGTGCGTCTCGATGTAACGAGACTAGTGTTACATGATATAAAAACAGCTGTCATAGTTTTTTTTTTGTTGCAAATCTGAGAATAGCTTTTTTTGCACCTTTTGTTTTCGTGTTCCACTTCAATTCGAATGATACGTATGGTAATATTCCATTTATGTTATTTCTTTTACCTCCGACGATCATATTTATCTTATTTAATTCAAAACCTTCGTGACTTTTGGCAATGAATAAGTGCCTGGTCTCATTTAATTGAAGCCAAGTATCGGATTGTTTGAAATGATTTATTGCTATTCTTCTGACTAAACAAATTGTCGTGAGATCAAAAGTTTCTTGTATTCTTTTTGACTTGAGGCAATTTTTCGTCCGTCATCTGGAGCTTTTTTCTAAATTAAAATCATCCGAATATATGTGTTTTTTAATTTTTCGGGGGAATTGGGGAGGAAAGTTGTGAAAAAATAGGGAACATCAATTACCAACACGTTTTGTGGACAACGACAATGTTACTCAGATACTTTTTTCTGTCATCATGAACTACGAAACTTTCCATCCGGTCGGGGGCTCTAACCCTCGAGTTTTCGCACATGAATTTACAGTCGAATTCACTGCGCCAACTACCCGCATAGTTTTCGAATTACCCACGCCCTTTTGACTCTGTGCCGACAATAAGTACTCATTAGTAATTCAAGTGACGCGTTATTTGTGAGAAAACTTTGATAAATTAAAACAAAGCTATATCTATTTTTTTGTTATGAGAATGGTCTCAGCTAATAATAATTTCTCGAGATTTCAAAAAGAATTTGGGGTAAATAGAAAATTTTTGTACAGATGGAAATGTGGTAAATGGAATGGAATATTTCGGAGACTAATGGAGATACTCCCTCTTTACCTTAACTTTTTACCGTTTTGCTATTGAATTTGTTCCCTGACCTTAAGGTATGACTATCACCAGAGACTTGAAATACGAAAAATCTGAAAAAATTCAGAGATATTCTTCACAGGAAACCCAACAACTTTTCCTTATGGAGAAAAATGTTCTGACCCGTAGAATTCGAGATATTGAATTTCAAAAATTTCATTTTCTCCATAAGAACTCGTGTAAATTGAGTCGCGATTCAATCATTATAAATTTAAAGAAAAACGGCATTTACGGGGCTTCTGAAAAAATTGTAGCCCACAACCAGACCTTTTTAGAATTTTTTGAGACTAAAATCAGCTATTTCTGACACGTAGTTTTGGAGAAATAGAAATAAACGCTCTGTATGTGTGTACAACTACAGTATTATTCTCTAGTGTGCGCGCATACGTATACGCGCATATCAGTGTGCGTAGGCAGGCCCGTATCAAAATTTAAAAAAATGATTCTTTAAAAAAAAATCGGAATATTAATAGATATGATTGTTTTGATCAAATTATGCTTTCATATAAAAGCAAGAAATATATTGAGGCTGAATAGCATTATAGGTTGAACAATTTCTCCCTCCTTTGGTTGTTCCAGATGATTTTTTTCTAACCTCCCTTGCCCCCACTCTTAGTGGCGACTTGAGCGATAGTCTTACCTTAAAGAAATCATGTTTGCTTGAAATTATCCCCTAATTATTCAATTTAACCTTCTGAACGTCAAAATAATTTCTGATACTGTCATCAACCGAATGTAGACGTTCGAAGGAGAAGTGTACGAAGAATGAGGTGAAAAAGAAGGTAAACAAGAGATGTTTTCTATCCAACGAACTTTAATCTTTTAAAATTCATCTTCTTTCAAAAGTTCACGGAGTTTCCTCTAACATTAATTATTCCTTAAGAAAATGACGATATCTGTCAATTTCAACTATTAATTTTTGAAGCACACATTGTGAGTGTTGTTGACATATGTACAGCGCTGGCTGGAATGGAGAAGAGGACACATGTTCTAACCAATACTACGTCAGTGCACTAATACGATTATCATCTCACATTTGATTGGGCCTGACCTCACTATCGCTCACCCATAGATTCCTGAAGACTTTGACGCTCAGAGAGCTAATCGAGGAATGGCAAAATCAATTTGTCCACATAATTAATCGAATTAAGCCTTGGAGCAAACACCTCTGGGCAGAACTCCAAAGCACACGTGGGGTTGGATTGACCCCATTCCATCTTTTACGTGTTATATTTCGAAAACCATGGTTTTTTCGGAATTCAGATTTTTACATTTTTCGTAGGTAAAATAATGTACTTTTGAATACAATCATCGTTGGTTCCAATCAACTAGTTAATGGTGAGAAACTTGATTAAAATTGAATCCATCTCCTGGAATGAGGTGGTTCCAATAATTGAAAAAACCGTATCAACGTTGATACCAGCTGACTCGAATATTTCTATTCATTTCATCATATTTTAGGGTGAAAACGAAATTTGCGTCCAGATGACCCCTTTGTGCTTCGAGGGTTGAGGATGTATGAGCGAGAGCGTAGGGGAATTGTGAATTTTGATGGGTGGAGATGGGCTTGGACCGTTGTGGGTTGAACTGAAGGAAATGACCTCGTGACGTGTACTGTGAATCTGGCCAATCATGGTGAGAAATAAATGATTAGATGAAGTAATTCGAATTTCAATTCTATTTTTCTCCTGAAGACAAACGGATAGATAGTATTTTTAGAATATTGCAGAACTACGACAATATCCATCTTTCTTATGAATATTTGTTCTTCGTACTACGGGAGCTTGAAAATTTAATATTTATCAATTTATGATGATAACCTTCATTTCTCCATAAGAACTCATGTATTTATGTCTATTTTCAATCATTTTTCTCTTCAAAGTACCAACAGTTACTTTCCCCGGACTTTTTACACTTCAATTCTTTAAGGAAGAATCTGAAGATGAAAATTTTTTTTTTACCTCAAATCGAAAATGTTCACCATGCTTATACATTCTTAATGTAATGCCTCCGTCCTGATGTATACTTCTTCAGAAGAGAAGAATAATTGCTTAACGATATTTAGTACTCGAAGTGCTTCTTCCTCCCCCATCAACAGAATATCCTCATTAGATTATCAATCTGGGTCCTCTCGTTACTCGGTAATCAAAACGTCGGTTATCGAGGTGTTTCCTCCCTCCTCTTTTCCCTCATGCAATCAGTTTCCAAGGTAATGCGGTTTATGTGGGTGGATTATACTTGGTTCACCGAGTGCGTTGGCATGTAAGTGATTTTAATTGGAAACTCCACACTCAACGCAGCGCATCTCAGTCTTAAAAAATCCAACGTGTCTTCATTAAAAATTTTTCACTCTGCCGAATATCTTTTTGAATAAATATGGATAGTCTAATTCGTGACATTTTTTGATTTTTTAATTTCATCAAATTCGTAAATGAATTCACAGTCACGAGCATTTGGTAGTTAGCATGCGGATGGGAAGATTGCTCGAGTTCAAAGGGTAAAAAATCAAAGGGGCACATGAAAAAAAAAGGGGTGGGAAGATCGATAACCCCTCGCACCCCAACTCTCTGCAGAGGGAGTGAATTTACGGAGGAGAAGAAATAGAGATGGCTTCATTCAAATATCACGAGCACTTTCTCATTTGATCTAGGCAAAAAAAAGTCGCTCTCTTATTTTTTTTTCTCTTCTTTTTCTTCCTGTAAGTGAAGCTGTTTAAATGGGTGGAAAAGAGTGGGATTGTACTGAAGTAAATGGGTTGAGTCAGTGGGAGGCTGTATTATGCATATATACATAGCACTACAGACGAAAAAAAAAAGAAGAAGAAGTGAGATGCCTTTTCAATTCGGCTGTCGCGTTTCCGTGATGAAAATCTGGCGTGACACTTTCTGAGCAATTTTCCATATTACCCCTACCATTTCCTCTGTCTTCCTCGGGCTACGTGATATACTTGTCTATCTTTCTTCGTTATTATTTTTTTTTATCTTGGGAACATCTTGAAGTATTCTATCGTTCATTTAATGGCTGGGTTGAGGAGAATTGCGAGTTTTTACTCTTTTTCTTGTGATTCTGGGATCATTATTGATCGCAATTTTTTTTTTGCAGTAAAAGTAGGAAATCTGATTGTTGGATACGAATTTTCGGAATTCAATCTTCGTGAGAGTGTTGAATTATGAAATACGATGTGACGTATTCCGGATTAAGCTCCATAAATATATTCAAAAAAAAATGAAAGCTTGCCTAACAATGTTTTCCACCTCTCCCTTCTGTTTACTCTCGCCCTTCAAACATTTTACGATCCACCCGGAGCATTTAACAAGCGACCCTCAGAAATATTTCCACTCTGATTTTTCTGCGAACTTTAGGCAGTAAGAAAAAAAAACACAGGATATCCATGTTATTTCACTAGCCCCAGGCAATGCAATGGAACTACTCATGTACCACAGTGTTAGTCTTGAATTATTCATGAATGTGTGAACAAAGAGTGGGCAGGGGTCACCGGATTCCAATTGAATTGGAATATTTTGGGGGGAGAATGTACTTACAATGTGAAAAAGCACTGACGTCATTGTTGATAGAAAACTGGCATCTTTTGTTTTGAAAATATCGTAATGAGTTTCATGAGAATCGCTGACAAGATGGACTTGAATTCTTCTCGGAAGGGATCGTAGGTAATGTTGGGAGTAGTAGTCTCTGGTGGCTAGAAGCCGAATGCATTATACATTCAGGCCCAAATTTATAAAGCTGTCGGACAATAGCCACTCTCATGCACTTTCCTCGGAGAATTCATGAATGAGTTTAAATATTAAGAGCTAATGAAAACGTTCTACACATTTTCTTCTCGATGGCAAAATCATTGTGCACGTTGTTTGATGAATCTTTGAAACGAGTGCTTAGGAGGAAATGATAAGAAAATTCATTTGTAGAGGATTTTATGATCTACAAGAAAAGTCTTTTGACATTTTGCCCTAAATCCAATAATTCCTGAGATATTCTCGAAATAGTGCAGAGCTGATGAAAAGGATTCTTTGAGAATGCGAATATCTCTGAAATGAATAGGCTGAAAGGAACATGCCAAGAGACTTTTCTTGTAGGAAAATTTTCCATTCTACAAAAAAAGTTCGACACATTCTTCTAAACCTCACGGTTATCGATATATAAAGTAAATGTGATTTTTCCGCTCTTCACTAATTCCCAGAAATTCGATAGTAATAGGATAGTGGTAAAATAAGAGTGTGAAAGATGGAGCTATCAAAAGTTTCAGTATCCACAATTTGTAGTAACTGCCCATGAGTCAGGATCCAGCCGTGAGACGGCTTGAATTTCTATACGGGTAGCGATAATTGCCTGAGAGAGGATGAAATACCTGCCAGGATGCTGGAAAATTTTCACCCTGGGCGGTCTTGAAAGGAAATCAACACTTACAGAACACCACACTCAATACTTTGGATTTCAAGAAAACCTTTCAACCGTCGGAATTGATGAAATCGTCAGGAATACTTCCGGTTAATCATTGAAGTGATGCGTGTATTGCGAGCACTGGAGCCCCATCGCTTCAACAATCTGAATGAATAATTTACGGTGCTGCGAGAGAACAAAGAAAGACAATTAGAAGAGAATGGACGAGAGGAAGCTACAGCGAAAAGGGCTACCCATGGTTGACAGGAGCTGGACGGAACAGCTGCTTCTCCATTCACTGCATGATTGAATTTTCCATAAACATTTTACCATAACGAAGAGACGAACACTCGGTGTTCAACCGATCGACCAGGTCGTAGATGAATACTCACCAGATCGCAGAAATTTAGTGGTATTACACATGCGCCGATATATCGATTTTCAGTGGGCCCAAAGTGCAGAGCAACAAGTTCACCGATAATGAAACACTTTATTGATGGCTCTTGTCGAGGTACCAATTGACGGAGTTGATATTCAATCCGATTAATTTCAGTTATTACATTTTTTGCGACTCCACATTCGCTCCGCGGAAAAATACCGAGACCGAATGACGATTGGATTGTCGATTGTGGAACCTCTATTTTCTCGATGAAAATTGTATTATTAATTTAAAGTAGAATGATCGAGAGACAGTTGAGTCGTTGAGTGTCTGGAGAGAGAAAAACAAGAAAAATAGCCCGAAAATTGTTATCTATGATTGAAAACCTTCTTCCTAGTTTTGAGAGCGGATTTGAAGAAGAATTGGTGAATTATATTAATCATTTGTCAGTTATTACTTCAACAATAGTATGCTGTTTACGTAGTGCATCCAAGTCTGTGACAATACAGCAACAATTATATGATAATCTTTGAATTTGATGGATGACCATATTACATTAATCCAGAATTGCGCATTCTTCTTCTACGTTTACAGAAGAATTTTAATCCTAGACTGGTCACTCTAAGGCCGAATTTCTCTAAGTTAAACCGGATTAAGTTAACTTAAACCAGCATTTTTGATTTAAGTTAACTTCCCCCTCCAGAATCTGCGGAACTAGCGCCGCGCCATGGTTCCTATTGATAACCATAACGCTGCCTTATGATTCAAATTTTAATTAACGTCAATCACTCATACTTGCGATCATCAAATTCAACTATTTGTCGTTAGTTTTTATGCTATTTTTAGAGCCTCCACGGACATAAATTCGATGATGCTCAAAATGGTAGGGAATATGAATATTCATCTTTAACAATGCTCTTAAAAATGATGATAATATAATTTTTATTTATTTTTCATATAAAAAAATATGATTTAACCACAGTAGCCATCTTTGATAATGGGAGTTAGGGGAAATAGCACGCCATTAGGGAAAGTACGATCGAGAGAGAAGTTAACTTGAACCAAATCTGTTGGTTTAAGTTAACTTAATCCGGTTCAGCTTAGAGGAATTCGGCCTAAGCGATCTAAAGACTTTGATAGATTCCCCGCCGTGTTATTTCGGCTGCGACGTTGCCATATCTCGCCTGGGGGCCTATTCTCGACGCATGGGAAACTAGTTTTCGTTGACGGAATAACATTCGTGAACGAATGAGACAATTCGTGCATCCAATTCGTTAACGAATTTCCGATTCCCTCACAAAATGGAAGTTCTCATACGAAGAGCTCACATAACCTATTTTTTGATTCCTCGAAGTGTAAATATTGATTACGCCAGAGCGTCATTGAAACTTTTGTGAGTGGAAAATGAATGAAGTTTGTCACCTAGTGAATCTCAAACTTATGGAAAATGTGTAGCTGCTCGATGAAGAAGATCATCGACCATGTCTCACGAGGGAATGCCATCTGTAAATAAATCGGAAAGTCATTTCGTCAACGAAACTCTTTCGTGTACGAATATCTTCTACGAATGAAATAGTCATGAACGAAGATACTATATTCGTTGACGAATCCTGTTCCCATGCGTCGAGAATAGGCCCCCTGCACTGCCCGGGTGCGTTCACCGAGTTTTCGGCAACGTCGCCCACCGGGCAAATTCATTTAGCATGAGAGGAATTTCGCTAGCTCTTAGAATTTATCTCATGTCTGTATCAACTTTTCAGGATATCATTCCAGGAATATCATCGTTTGGTAAACACTTCAATGGATAAAATCACTTTTTTCAGAATTTTTCAGAAGTTTCCACTCAACCAATTGATCATGGAACGCGCGGAATTTCTCATAAGGTAACCAGTCTAGGGTCAAAGTCCTGGTGATTTCGAGAAAATCAGTAACTCGCTTCAGAACCTCACAATTTAATAAGTTTTTTTTTGCATACAGCCACTTTTTCACCTTGTCCAGATCTGATCCGAACAATAACTCGTACTCTGGAATAATATCGCCTGGGGGTAGAAACTAGCGGGGAAATAATTGGCTACCAGTAATATTGAATTATCCCGCATTCATCACAAAACTGTTTTCATTATTGCACAATATCCGGGGGTATGCCCGGGTAATGATTGCCCCATCAAGTCTGCTATTTTCGAATATTTTCGTGGGGTCAATTCTTATCGAATCTAATGACCTGTAAACAATTCAACGTCAGCAGAAATCTGAAATCAGCTCCTGGAACATGTTCTAAACATGTCCTCTGCTCATAATTTCGGAAAAAAGCACTAACAATCTTCCAACACTGAAGGAAGTGTTGTGACAGGCAAATCCTAAAAAATTCAGTACTCTTTGTATTTCTATACAATACGCAGCGAGTATTCCGAATGCAAGAGAGCACCCATTACCGTGAAGTTCTATTACTCCATCTATAGAACTCTGTTGAAACAACTAGGGGAAAAAACGAAAAGGCAAGGTCTTTTCGTTTATTCCTGAGCATTGGTATTCGGTGGATTTTTGCCCATTTTTCTGCTTAAAGCTCACAGGGAAAAACAATGCCGAACTGGACTAATAAAATATAGCATCCGTATCTCGAGGTTACGTCATTCGTCCACCGTTTCGATACGGGCTTTATACAGAGCACTTTAAATTAATGCTTTCCTGTATTTTCTGAGCTTTCAGTCTGCGGATAACGACATTTTTCTTCAGTACAATGAAAATACTTTGATATTGCGTTTTATAAGATTGAATCGCTCGATTTTTCCACTCTTGAAAATTAAATTTGAACTGGTTATGGACATGACCATGATTCTATGGGAAATAAATTCATTTACACAATCATAATATCTCGAGGGTTTCAAAATTATCGGATATTTCCCGATAATTTCATTGTGTACCCACAAGAGGAGAGTCTTCCAGGTTGAATTGCTAAATTCATCCTGCGTAGGGAAACTTGAGCGAAGCATCCGACTAATTTTGAAGCTTGCGGGATATTTACTGGATTCCTTTTTCTCTCCAAACCACAGCTAACAAAATACCGGGAGTTGACGTTGCTCTAACGCAGCGTACATATTTATTGTTTAACTATTCGACCTCGCAGCTTCCGCGCTGTCGAATATCCATAATTACTAATTTCTGTCAGTACACTTGAATCGAATGGAATTTATTTGAAAACCTGTAAATTAATCCTCGTGGTGAGAAAAGAGTTCATTAGTTTCAGATAAACTCTATTTGATTCGCGAAAAACCTCTTCCGGGTTCTTCCTCACTCAATCTCTCTATGAGAAGCTCTACCGCATCTCCTGATACTATCGATTATCTCAGAAGAATAGGATTGAACCAAAAAAGCTCGTGTAAAGTGAGAAAGCGAAATTCATGAAAAGCCGAGAAGATACATTGAAGTTATCAAACATTTCAGGAAGTGAATTAATACTACAGTCGATTCTCTCAATGTGACCACTCTCAAAATGTCTGTTACCCTCATTTGAACGTTTCGTGGTTCCATCACCAATTAACGGAAATGGATTCTCTAAATATTCTCTGTATAGTGTATTAAATTCTTTTGTTGGTAATCGGCCATTGTGGTCACTCCCGAATTTAATAAGTTAACAAATTATTTAATTATCAAAGCACCAACGTTTCGTCTGCTGTGCGTAGACCTCATCAGGGTGTATATATTTATTCTAAGAAACATAATCATTGAAAACATTCATCATACAGTTTTTTCGGATTCTTCTATAAAACAGAGTATATAATATTTAATACATAGTTACTTACATTTTATGAGATTATACCAGTCATTGTTAATAAAATTCTCTGACTAAGATAATTGTGATGAAAGTTGTCAACTTTCTAGTATTGAAAAATTGTGATTAGTAAAATATTGATTCGTATAAGTCGAACCTAAATGTATCTAAATGTTAATTCATTTAATATTCATTTTATTCAAATTTGGTCCTAACAAAGATGGCGCAACATAATATAGAGCGATATAATAATGTCAAAAATTGGCGGTAAAAACACAGAAATGAAATAGCATAACCATGATTTTTTTCTAAGTAAATATGTCAGTTGGAATAAGTGTACTTGATAATGACAGAAGAGAAAAAATCTCTTGGTCAGAGAATTTTATCAACAATGACTAGTATAATCTCATAAAATGTGAGTAACTATGTATTAAATATTATATACTCTGTTTTATAGAAAAATCCGAAAAAATTATATAATGAATGTTTTCAATGATTATGTTTCTTAGAATAAATATATGCACCCTGATGAGGTCTGCGCACAGCAGACGAAACGTTGGTGCTTTGATAATTAAATAATTTTTTAACTTATTAAATTCGGGAGTGACCACAATGGCCGATTACCAATAAAAGAATCAATATATCATCGTCTCAAAGTCAAAGTGGTGTAAGTGCTATTTTTATACATAGCACTTAGACTGTTTTGTTTCTAAGGTGACAATATCCTTTCTAAGAAATACATTTCGAGATTTGGTCGATCTTCGATAAATTGGATTGAAATCCTGTCACGCCTAAATTTCATTGGTTGATAAGAACCACGGATTGCGTAGGATTATTTAAAATATTCGTTAGAACGATAGGAAGACAAGCAGGGTTACCCTGTTGCGCCACAATTGAGGTTTAATTATCCAAACGCAGATGAACAAAAAATAAATGTTTTGTATTGAAATATCGTGCCTAATATGTTACATTTCATCTCAGTCTCAGTGAAGAAAAAAATTCATAATTAACTTTTTCCGTCGATTTTCACTTTTTGACTTGTTCTGAAGATTTTGGTGTCTGGACATTTTGTCATCGGATCATTTTGTCATTTTGGCTTATTGGCGTTTTGACGTCTCGTCCTCTCATACATTTTCTTATACCTCTTCATTTTTCGAAAAAAAGTGCTGAAGGTATATATTCGAATCTCTATTAAACCTTCACTTTAGCAATATTAAAATCATAATTAAATTTTTTCCCGGATTTTTACTTTTTGACTTGTTTTGGATATTTTGTCGTCTGGACATTTTTTCATTTTGTCATTTTTTAATTTCATAACAATTAATAGAAGCAATCATACAGTGTTAGAGAGAAGGAGAATTTCTCTTTTCGTTTTTACAAATGATGACGCATGATAACATACATAAATATGGGTCAGTTTAAAGGCACAATTGGCAAGTCATAATCTAGTTGATTCAAAAATTAACAACTTATCTATTCTATGAACAAATTCACTATTTAAAATTCATGCAATTATCTCATATTGATTGAAATTCTGGAGTTAATTTCCAAATCTCTCCGTCAACGTTCATTTTCCATCTAAAAAATCTTAAAATTTATTAACATATCGTCGTCTTAGAGTCAAAGGGGCGTAAGTGTTGTGTATAAGCATAGCACTTACGCCTCTTTGTTTCTGAGGCGACGATATGATACAAAGACTGGATAATAAATATTATTTACGGTTACAGCTAGACAATCATTTACATAGTTCCAACCCATGGGCTTCTACTTATATTTAAGTGATCTTGTGGTTTTTGTGAGCCTAGTTTCCGGGTTGGGATGCATGAGATTTGGAATAGGGTAAAGTTTAGAAAAAGAAAAAACCCTATGATGAGAACTGTAGTTAAAGGTAATATCCTAATAGTTTTTCACAGTGGCCGGATTCAGAGCGGCCAGTTAGGAAGAGAACGGATACAAATTCTACTGATAAAATCCATAACTAAATCGAGCATAACAGTATAATAGTGGGGGAATGTATTTCTCGGGAATATATATTCCCCTACAGCTCATAGAGTGGATACTCTCAGAGTTGACTGTATTTTGAATAGACGACCCCTTGAAAGCGACTCTAAGCTCGATCCATCGTCGTACAGGAGTGGAAAGGGCGTGAAGAGATAGAAAAACCTGTGCTATTGCGTCCTCAATCTGCGGCGACGATGCATTGAGAAATGTCGCGAACGACTATAATATATTCTCAAATGCAAAGAAAGTTTCAAGAGTCTTCCCTACCTGCAGTCTCACCCCGTGACATTTTCATTCAATTTTTCCCTAATAGGAGTTCGTTCGTTCTCGTCTACTTGTTTTCTTCACAATCAGTATTTTTTTTCCATATACTTGTTTAATGTCGCCATCTTTACGCTAAGATTATGCCAATCAGCGACGGAGGGTCATGGTGTGTCTGTGGACAAAACACATGTAAGAATATTACAATAGTGCTTATGCAATTCGGTAGAGACCAAGTTTTGAAGCCAGTGACTTCATTCACACTATATGGACTCGGAGTCTAGTAAGGGTAGAGCGGGGTAAAATGATCCAGGTATTTTTTCCGAAGTAAAGAACTTCATAAAAAATCTGAAAAAAATCATGCTCCAACATGTCTCCATTGAGGCATGATTTTTTTCAATTTTTTCGTAGAGACCTTCATCCTTCAAAAAAAAATCCGAATCATTCTGCCCCAATATTGCCTCGTAGTATCTACACACAGCCGCAGCATCTGGCTTGTTCCAATGCCCGACAGCTAATCGACTGACACGACACCCGGGTGGAAATTCCAATAGGGGTTAAGTGACGGATAGATTAGGAAAGCGCCTTGAGTCGCGGAGAGCTCAGGAAAAACAATGTTCTAAACTCTATCCACAGCTGATTGGAAATCCCTATTATTTCCGGATGCCAGTTTGGTCTAGCTCCGAGCAATTTCCGTTCAAGAATAATCATTATATCGATGCAAGGCAATTGCTCGAAGAAATTCAAAAATGAATTAAATCTATCGATAACTTGGAGCTACAGTTGTCCTAATGATGCACCTCCTTTTTCTCGCTGTCTCTCTCCAATTCAGAAGCACTTAGCCATCTCCAGATGCTCTGTGTTTTAGCAGAGTACCATTGGAATCGATTAATCTCAATTTCTGCCTCATAAATTTACACTATCAAATGCTCATTGGCTCCTTCCGGATCGAGAGCAGAGAATTGTGTTATACCCAATTCGTCCCAAAAAAATAGATGAAGGCCTATCTACTGTATTATCTACAGTTATCCATGATAAGTGGCTATTCGCCGCAATCCGTGGAAAAGGTTACCAGAGGCGTCGCGACGCCACGGCGCCGCCTTCAATGCTGGCGCTAGGCTTACCCTCTCTTCCATCTCATTCTATCTTTTCTCCTCTCCTCCAATCTCTCTCCATTCGGTCCCATCTGTTTCTTTTGTCTATACTGTGTGCTTCTTCCGGATTTCAGCATCACAGTCCTGGAGTATGTGTACCAAGCGCTGGATTCATGATAAAAATGAAGAAATTCAGAGAAAAGCCCAATGTTCAGTCTTGCACATTATTTCTATTTTTTCTTTTTCATCTGTGAACAAAAAATGGGGGATTTTCTTTCACTTGTTTTTTTTTATTTATGGGAATAAAAATGCAGGCTCACATAAAAATTCCCGAGAATATCGCAAAAAGAAATAATAATGAAATGGCGAACAAAAAAAAATAATGAAAAACATGTGAAGTTGAAGTAGCGTGAATTATTCTGAAGGAGAGGAGAGTAAAAATAATTATAATGAAAAATAATGACGTTGAAATAAAGGATTTATTCATGAGTTGTGAGAGTACAATGCAATGAAATTCATATGATTATATCACAACAAATTCATTGAAATTGCATTTAATATTTTTGAATGAAAACAGAATAATACGACTAAAAACTGGAAATTTTCTGATTCTTCAACTTTTCAAATTATCAGGAGCTCGAAATAATTGACGTTGATTAAATTTGTTTTGACGTATGTCAAGAATTAGTCAAGCAAAATGGGTCACTACGTATAACATTAGAAACGTAGAAAAAAATTTTTTTCCTCACTCATTTCAAACGAAACTATTATCTCAACCGATTTGCTAGTTGTTTCCAGGATAATTAGATTTCTCCATTAACCAATTTCTCTCCAGTTTCCATTGACTTAGTTTTGCATAATTTTCATTAACTCCTAATGAACAATTATTCACTTTAAAAAAATGATAAAAAAAAAAAAATTACGAATGAATTTAAAAAAAAGATGAAAAATAAGGGAAAAAAATCAATAGCGATGAATGTAGCCAAGAAATTTGTCGTGAAAAGAGACACGAAGCTGGAGAGCACAGAGGAAATTCACTATTAAACACCTACAGAAGGGTCGGCTCCAGGTTAGAGAAAAGAAACAGAAGAACCAAGAAAAGAAAGGCCAAAAGAAAAATAATAATAAGAAGAAAAAAAAGTAAAAAGAAAAGGCCGAACAAATAAGACGGAAGAGAATGGGAAGGAGTGTGTAGCAAGTATACGAGTATTACGATCCATCGTGGAAGGGAAAAAGAGAGATAGAAGGAATATACGCACGATGAAGAAAGAGAAAACGACTGGTGTATAAACCAAATGCGATGGTTAAGGGATGGGAAAAAGCGGGAGGGAGGGGGGTGAGTGTGAGGGGTGGCTTGGTTATAGCATTTGAGTGAGAGAGATGGAAAAGATTCGCCGAGTACATTGCGGACTATCGACCGGTACTAGAGCGCTTGCGCTTGGAGCCAGTCTGGTGTACCGTTTTTACCCTCTTGCCACCCTCTGCCTAGCGCCTTGCCGGCGACACGTCGCGACGACGTTCGTAACACACAGAGTGGTTACGACGACCAGTGCCTGCCACGTATACGGTTAAAGCACAACTCCACGATAATTTATTTCATTAATTTTATTAGTAATTAAGGATTAATAAAATAATAGTAGACAACAAATTAATTAATTAACGTGAAAGAAACGAATTTTTTCGTAATTTTTGAAATTATTCAGATACATGCGAAAGTCTGTGAGGGCTCAGAGCCGGTTGGGAAATTGAGGAACACAATTGTAGGAAGCCGGGAAGCATTTGTGAGTGACATTGAAACAATAGTGAAGTACACTTTAAATGAAAATTTGAAGAATAATGAAGTGGATCGGATTGATGTAAGGAGGAAAAAACGGGGGAGAATTTATGACGTGATCACAGACGACATTACAAGGGCCTGTAACAAAGCAATTTTGACAGGGTTAATCAGAGTGCTGTAACGAAGTCTCAGGAAGGTGTGCTTACACGCAGTGAGGAGAATAGTGGAGTTCTTTTTTTTTTCCTGTTTTTCGGGTTATTTGAGGAATAATTATAGTGGTGGGAGGGAATTAATTTGGGAAGGTAATACGGGTCGGGAGTTTCGGAGGAGATAATCGGCCTGAGGCCTGACGTGTACCACGTAACCGGCGTCCGTCGGCCAAAAGGCCGTGTTACTACTGTTCCACTGCCCCACACACAAACGCGGCCTCATGATTGGTTCATTCTGGAACCTGTGCCGTGCGTGCCCCTCAATGCCGATTGATAAGGTGAGCTCAATCATTTCGTATTGTTCAAGTATTTATTTATAGAATTTTATGGAAAATGCTTGATATTCTCGGACTTTTGCAGCTGCACATGTTGCAGAGTTGAGTTTTTCGTTTTTCTTTTCTTCAAAAAATGAAGAATCTGCAGGAAAAAATGTTTTTTTGTGAATTTCCTCAGGTTATTATTATCACTGAAAATTATTCAAAGCACAAATACTTGATGCTTGAAGTGGGTGCGGCTCAGCCATTTTTTTTTCCTTTTTTTTTCTCTCTGCTTCACACAACTTCAGCAAAAGGACGAAGCGTACGGTACGAGAGAAACCGAAGGGAGTAGATTCCACAGGGGGGTTACGTCACTCCACCAAAGTTCTACGTTTTTCTCCCCTATTTTACTCATGCCCATCCATGATTCTTGTTATCCAACATTTAGAAAATGGCAATTTCGTGGATAGAATTTCTCGTCTACATTGCGTCACTGCAAGTTGAAAGTGATAACTATAGTTTGAACCACAGAGACACCAAATGAATTTCCGGAGTAGCCGAATCACTGACATCCGCTTCATAGAATTCATATCGAAATTGTGGAAATGATGAATTTGATATGATTCAAAGTAGTCCTCTTACTGCATTGTGACGGGCCATCACTGAGTGTCGTCAAATTAGAGTGAAGGAATAAGATGATGAGGGTGTGGGGAATTGAGTTGAGACACTGCGGTTAATTTTTGTCATGGCACGTAAATTGTCTTTGGCAATTGGCTTACTCGCCGGTTGCCAGGCCGGCAGTATATGTACCGCATAAGCGCACGCCCTATCACTACCCCTCTTTCTCAGTCTGTCTCCCTGCCACGGCCAAGGGGTTTTCCAATACCACGACAAACTTCCATGGATATACAGAAATACCTTTTGGCTATGCAAGTGTGTGCTCTGCCAAAGCCATCAACCTTCCTCACACTCTTGGCCCACAAGGTACTGCATTCACCTGAATATCATCACAGGTATTGCAGCATACTAAAACTCAGTTATTGCATGGCATTGCGCCACCATTTGACTGTCTTATCTCTTCGTATACAAGTTGCGAATATACGAAGGTGTGCACATTTTGACTCTCAGCTATTCGACTATCGGATTTAGTTTACGATCAACTGACTCCAATGTGCGGGCTATTCCCTTCAGCCTCCCCCCCCCCCCCTCCCAGTTCTGTTATAATGTAGATATTACGAGGAACTTGGGGTTGTGTGGGTACTGTACAGGCCAATGTTGCGGGACGTGGGGCATTACGTCATCCAGCGTCGGAAGGGCAGACCCGGAAGAGCCAGATGGCTCACAAATTTTTATTACTTATCGATTGTTCGTACGCTCCGTTGGCTCATATTCTTATGCGAAAAAAAATACTCGCTTCTTTCAATTTTTTTTGCCAATTTCTTGGAAATTTACGTTATTCAAAATGCAATTGTTTTTTTTATTGTTAATTGAGAGATTACTTGGATATTTTTCAATCAACCTATCTTTGCTATTATTTCCAATGGAATATCTCGGAAATTGATGGAGATACGTCCTTTTTGGCTTCAAATTATTTTTTTCAAATTAATTCTTAAATCTCTACAAAAAAGGACTAACTTTTTGGAGAGGATTTCAAGAACTACACAAAAGGATTGGAGTGAAGTTGCCTTATCTCAGAAACACAAAAATGGACTTATTATGTTTTATCTTTTCACTACTGAATAATTTGTCTATTTTTATCATTTCCATTATTCTATTCTTAATTCAATAATTATGGATGGTTATGACTTACTAGTCTTAATCCCTTCCTGAAACAATTCGAGCTGCAAATGTTGAAGAAGCATTACTTCCATCAGTTTCATGGACAGATTTTTGAGTACGTGAATTATAAAAGTTTGGCAAGAAAATCTTGACCCTTCCCGATTTCAAAAACTTGAAGTATTATTCTTCGTTAAAATCTTAGAGACAGGTATTTTTTTTATCGACGAAAAATTATTTCCAGGAAGTGAAACTGTCCCTCGAAGCTCAGGCCTAGAAAATATATTTTTGAAGTTTCACATTCTTGCAATTCAAATAATTGAATGGACCAACGGTATTATTTTCAAGATGAAAATTTATGAAAAATCCCGTTGGTTTCATCCAAGTATTCAAACTGCAAGTATGTGCAACTTCAAAATTACCTCTTTTGTGCCTGAACTCTAAAGAGTACTTTTACCGGCTAGAAATGTTTTTCCGCCACAGTAAAAATACATGTCTCTTAGATTTTGCGAAAGAAAAACATGTCTCAAGTTCACCAGAATCGGAGATGGACACCGGAAAAGATTTTCTTGTGAGACATTTCGTGATACGATGTAGTGATCCTCCAATAACAGCTTTGGAGTTTTACCGAGTCTCTGGAAGTCAGACATTTTCACGTAGAGAGATCTTCTCCCCATGAAAATCCGACATTGCTCCTTAATGGAAGAATCCATTATGAAAATAAACAAAAGGGGAGTTGCAAAAATTGTAGAGTGACGTTTGCTGTAAATACGAATTACGCCGAAGCAGTCTCTGCCAGAGCGCACTTCCACAAAATTGTACAGCACCGAGCTTTGAGGATTACCACCCATTTTCCTAGAATCACTGCAGTGTAGAACACAAAGTCTACCAAAAACTAGGGAAAATTGCTGGTGATTCGTACATTTGGATTTCACGGAATTTGTTGAAGTACCTATAATCATGCTGCAGTTCCTCAGGGATTTCTGAATAATTGCCGATTCTTTCCTTGATTAATTATCTCTTCGTTACAATTTCCCAAGTGATTAACGTCATCACAATTCCCCGTTTGGAAAGGAGGAAATTCAGAATTTAGTTCTTGCGAATTTTGTAATGTCGATTTGGAGAATTACCAGATCTTCCAATTTCCCCATTTTCGTTTAATCTCTTCTAATTATTTTATTCGAGTCGGGGAAATTCGCTAATTGTGAGAATTGGAAAAAATTCAGATGAGAGCACTTTTTGCTGGTAAATTTGGTGAACATTGGTTCTCATGAACTCGAAAGATCTCTAATTTTCACATTATTTCAAAGTCTAACCTAGGTGCCCAGAACATCGTTAAATACCCCGTAGATCTTAGTTCTCTGTGTTCGCTACTAGAATTTTCAAACTAACAGATACTTCGCTCTTAATGCTTCTGATACCCACTATATTAACTGGAATGGTGGTACTGAAGCGCATTGTGACGTCAAGAGTGCTCTAAAAGTGGAATTTAACTTTCGTTCTTGTGATTATGGCTGAAACCAACACCGGTAGACTGCAATGAATATTCAGTTAGTTGATGTCTAATTATTTCAGTAGTGGAAAGGTCAAACAGGAAAAATCGCTCCATTCTTGTGATCAATCTCGATGAAATATCGCGGAAACTAAAGGAGGTACGCACTTTTTGCTCTGAATCTTTTTCGTAGAAAGTTTCAAGAGCTGCAATGAAGGATTAGGGCCAAAAGGACGTGTCTTATTAGTTTTAGAAATATTTTCAACAAAATGAATGACAAAAAAAAAAGAATTAAGGTAAAATAGGATAAGTTTTAATTTTCTCCTAATGATTTTATTAAGAATCTCTCAGAAATTATTGAAGATACGCCCTTTTTATCATTATTCATTTTCGTAGGAGATTTCGAGAGCTGCAAATATGGATTAGGGTTAAATCGTCCAATCTTGCTTAGTTTCTAAAATATTCTAAAACAAATGACAGAAAATAGACTTATCATCCTGTTTCACCTCTTTGCAACTGAATGCTGTTCCGAAATTGTAGATATTGAAAAGATAATCTGAATTTCATACCATAAAAATTCAATCCTTTAATTTCTAAGGCTCTCCAAACATTTTTGAAGGACGTTCCAAAGCCACAGAGCCGTTCTGCTCGGCTCGTTCTCGAGGCATTGAAAATAGAAACTATTTTTCACCTTGATGGAATTGTTTCAACATTTCTCAAGATCTAAATGCTCTGAATGGCTCAGTGGAATCTTCTCCACGGATCTCGGAGAATTCTTCGTTTTGTCCAGTACATCTATCATTCTGGATTTTCGTCTATCATTTTAGTTCGTTAGTGAAGAGGTAAAGTAGGACAAATCGACTTACCTTTGTGATCATTCCCAAGTGAATATCTCCGAAACTAATGGAAATACACCTTTTTTTTTATTTTCATCCTCTTTTATGGAGAGTTTCAAGAGCTTGTAGCGACCGCTATATACATACACATACACGCGGACAAGGTGCCAAACACTTGAGACACAAACAAGCGTCGTCTCTTTCTTTTTTTTTCATTCTTTTGCTCTTTCCTGTTGTTCCGCGTATCTTTCTTAATTCTCGCGGTAGTATCTACCGTCAAGTATACGACCATCACCTCAAGAAGTGCAAGATCTGACCGCACCCCTATACATTTAAAATTGGATTAGAATAGAAGTCCTTTGATTTTTCGACTTTTTCATCAAAGATCCAACAAATTTATTGTCATAGTGACCTCGAACTTTATGTATCAGAAATATATTTGATACTGTTACTAAAGTATGCTATATATTGAAGTTGATTATCGAGACTGTCGTGTTCAGCAGGATGATTGATTATATCGTTATGGTTATAAGATTCTATATGAATATTTCTCCTTATTATATTATATATAGTAATTTTGATATCGAATTAAAGTTCTTTTCAAACCAAAGAACTGAAATAGGAATCGGAGAATTAAATTTAATAATATTAGCCAACAATTCCATCGACCGAGAACATTTTTAATACCATATTCAGATTAGCCTCATTTTGCAATTGATGCGGGAAAATAATAGAGAAATAACAATTTAGAATTAACAACGGTGATTTAAATTCTTCTCTAAATAGCTATTTCTTCTGCACCACTTTTGTACATATTTCATCCGACAAGACGCGATTACAATAAACTGTAATTAAGACATTGATTACATTTGTACGTAATTGTTAGCCATTTTCTGAATGCCTCAATCACTGCCAGCTACAAGGAAGGATTAGAGCAAAGTCATCCTGTCTCCCCCAATTCCCGAGATATTCTCGAAAAACGAGTGAGAAATGATAGTTATCCTATTTTACCTCTTCATTACTGAATTATTTCACACAAAAGAATGAAGCCAGAAATCTTGATACTTCATTTGAGACTCGACTCTCTCGTCATTAAACAAAGTGCGTACACCAGTAAGTGGAACGTGCAAGTGTGAAGGGAGAGGAGTGAGGGGAGGAGTATCGTTTTGCTTGGCCGCTTGGTTCAATGGCTCCTATGGGTCTCCTACTCGTTTGGCGTTCACCAACGACAGACTAGACAACGGATAGACCACAGTATGCATTGCCTCAGTAAACTTCAGTCACCGTTCATCCGCCGACGTGAATTGAAAACAAATCGAAATCGAGAGATAATAAGAGTTGACGTCTGTCGAATCTGTTTGAGCGTTTATTTAAACAAAAATTCAGGAAAATGATAGAATTGGGAAAGACCTGACGGAACTGGCTGTGATAATCATCTGTGAAACGAAACTTCAGTGAAGTCTCTCGTGTTGTATTCGATTGGTGAATTCAGAGATCAGGTGGCCCCTGTGGCTTAGTGCTGCAGATTAATTACGACTATGCGGCGACTTCATTGCCAACAGGTTATCATATTAATTACTCAATAAAGCTTTGACATTTAGGGAAGACTAGGGCAAAATGGACCTGCGAAGCAAAATGAACTGGAATTTTTTTTGACAGTGAAGATTTCTACGGAAAAATTTGAAAAAATTACCCAACAATGTAGACATGTTCTAGCATCTTTTCAAATTTTTTCATATTTTTTTTACAGAGCTATTCACACTGAAAAAAAGCCTGATTCATTTTGCCCTGCTTTCCCTAATTATTAACTA
The DNA here is from genome assembly GCA_963942555.1 of Aleiodes leptofemur. Lineage (NCBI taxonomy): Eukaryota > Metazoa > Arthropoda > Insecta > Hymenoptera > Braconidae > Aleiodes > Aleiodes leptofemur. The sequence goes on from OZ012610.1 coordinate 14,546,507, forward strand.
AAATTATTCAATTGAATTTTAAATTAATTTTTCCCCAACTTTTATGAAAGTTTTGAAATAACTGACTTGCTAATCATTCAATTAAAATCAAGGGGAATAGGAAGAGAGAAAAATACTTGATTCATCCGGAGAATCGGATTGACATTATTAAACAAACAAGTCCTCCACTCTATCTTCTTTATTTGCCTACAATTATGAAACTTTAAAGTATAAAAGTTTCAACTAATTCAGTGGATTTTCTACCCCTGGCTCTTCCAATTCACAATACTAGCTGTGATTCACTCTTTATCCTTCAATTCCAAGCTTCAACTCACTCATCTCCTGAATTTTCCCGATTAAATATCTTTGAAAAAGTTCCTCGGCCCGTTCCCCTATTCTTCAGTTTAGTTTCAGTTTTTTTTTTCTACTTTTTTTTTCACTTTGTTGCATTTGATGCAGACATTCTTACGACACTTTCAGCAGTATACCTCGTTCCTGATACTTTATTACTCAGATCTAGTCTTTTATTTTTTATTACCTTCTCTGACAACAAAACTTCTCAATTACATTTTGGATCCTTTGAGAATGTGGATGAGGCTCTTTTGAACTAGTTGACACAACTGTAGACTACAGTGTAGAAACAATTATCCCAGAGGAGAAAGATCCAGGTACAAAATAAATTCATTTATTTTTCACTCTCTTCTGTTGCAGTTTTTTTTTCATTGTACACACTGCACTCGGTAGATTAAACCGTGAATCGTTACTCAAGCTCTATCTTTTCACTGTTTTCAAAGACAAGCCTCATTCGCAATGAAGTAGCAGAGGAAAAATAATCTTCTCTAGTTTTTTTTTATTAATTTCACAATTTTCATTATATTACAGGCCTTTAGACGTTATTTTTAATAATACCCTCTTTCCGTTGGAGGAAAAATATAGGAGAAGGTAGAAGTAATATTTCAGTTGTAATTTAAATGTTTTGAGAGGAAGAAAATGCCTTCAGAGAAGTGGGAGTATTTATGATGGAATGTTTCCAGTGATTCTATTGGAAAACTTAGGAATTTCCTGATGGAAAACATGTGTCAAAATTGATTTCTGGGATTTTTTCGAAAAGTCAACGATTTCGGCCAGAAGTTGAAGCCCTATCACTTGCTATGTTTAAAATTTTTGTGTATTTCTGGAATATCTCCGGTTTTTATGATTGTAGTACGAAAAGTTAATTACTAGACGGAAGGTGAGTTCATTCTTATCGATTTATGTGGTTTTCACGGTCTTTTTTTTATCGATTTCTAACGAAATTACAACGCATTTTCTAGAAAACCCATTTCTTTCGTATTTTTCAATTCAAAATCAATAAAAAGTTATTTAAAATCACATGGATTGATGGAAGATGCTTTCATCTTTCCACTGGTCATCGATTTCTTCCACTATAATGCATAGAACCAGAAATATTATTAGAATATTATTATAAATATTACCGTTTCAAAAAAAATCGATGATCATTGTAAAGATGACATTATTTCCCATCGATTCAGTGGCTTACAATAAATTTTTATCGATTTTTAACAAAGTTACAACGCATTTTCTAAAAATCACATGTTCTCAATATTTTTTGCGAAATCATCTTCCTTCTTGGTTCTCCATATTCTTTACAATGAATAGTATCAAAAATATTGCAAAAAAATTATTCGTCAAATCAGTTGAAATTTCAACAAAAAACTTCATTTGAGACGAAAAAAAACCCAAAGATCAATTTTTACACACATTCTCCACCAAAAACTTCATTTCGTCCTTTCCCCTATATTAATCCAGGAGAATACGTTTTTTTTTCAAATCATTCCCCTCTTTCACTCTACTACAGTGATGAAGTTGAATCCTCTCAAGGTCCATCCTGATGCCTTCCGGCTCTGCGCAAATCGATCCACGACCTTCTCCATACGTTCTTTTGTCCTCACACAGGCCCCTCCCCGACATCGCCAAAAGCTCATAAGCCCAACGTCCAACACATAAGGGCACCATGGTTAAATTCGCCTTTTCTCTCACAGCCACAGGCCAACGAGTAGGAGACCAACAGGTTTTAACCTCTCCCTCACACTCTCGAATGCTGTGGCATTTCCGGTATTCTCCATTTCCTCCCTCCCCCCCTCCTGTCCCTCCAAACTCATGAATTGCCCTTCTCACTCTGTATAAACCCAGCCTGACTCGTTGCTCACGGCTCCCTGATTAATATCCAACTCTTGATCCCTTTTTTTTTTGCTCTCCCCTTTCATTTGCTGAGTTATCTTTCAAATAAATGTTCGCCTCCCTGGGATTTAAAAAAAAAAGTGCTATTATTTCAACGCCTCCGGGTTGTTAATCCCCTCGAAGATAATTACAATTCTATTTAATTAAAATATTTACTTGAGGATTATTCATTGAATGGAAGAGGATTAATTCGTTAATGTCAATTTATGGGAAAAGAAAGAAATATGTAAATTTCAGAGTCTCTGGTGACTATCCAAGCGTTATTAATTATTGGAGTTCAATTTCGTATTCATATGGAATTCATGATTCTATTGAGGAGAGAATTGTGGAAAAAATTTAATTAATTGAATCAAGATAATTCGAAATTATTGGGAATCGGACGATTTCTGGGTGATTAATTATTCTTGCTGCTGAAGAAAGCAATCAATTCAGGAGCAAAGAAGTAAAAGAGGTTAAATGTATTTTTTTGTCATTCATTTTTTTGAGAATATGTCTGAAACTAATGTCCATATGGTGAACTGACCAATGTTCGAACTCGACCAGTGATTGAACTATTCAACGTATTTGTCCTGCAAAAAAATTGGTAATCTAGCGAAATATGATTTTTCTAATCTTCGAAACACAATATAATGTTCATGAACTGAAATAAGAGCCTATGAAACAATTGAATATATCAGCAATTATCGAATTTCTTATGTTCGATCACTGGTGTCTGACGAGTCTTATCCGTTCTGCCATTAGACCACTTACCCTATGTCTTTTTTGTGCTATTTTTTTTTGTCGTTCTCGAAATTTTTTACGAAAAAATATTCGGGTAAAGAGGGCGTATCTCCATTAGTTTCTGAGATATTCAACGAAACGCTGGAGGTTCCTCCAGCTAGACTTACGCTTCAACAGAGCTCCTTCTTAGTGTCTGCAACGAATTTCTGGAATCAACTTCCACCAGACATCACAAATGCTGATTCGCTTAACATTTTCCGCAAGCTTTGCTACGATTATTGAATGACAGAACAGTAGGCATAATCTTCTGTTTAGTATTTCAGTGATAGACTATATTCTATTTTATTCCGTTATGTTTAGTATATTCAGAGAAAATTGAATCAATTGTGATGGTCATTTCCATGTTAATGAAGTAAGTTGTAGGGATCATGGAACGTTGGAATAATTAAATTTAACGATACTAATTAATTGTCAAATGAACGACGCTGCGTCCGTATTAATTTTTCTGTTCCCTTTTTGCTCAATTATTGCAATCGAGGAATAATTATAACATTTTCCTGTAACTGCAAATGTTTTAATTATAATTAAGTGATTTCAATTGGTTTTTAAACCTGAAATCTATATTTTCATAAAGAAAAAAAGAGAGAACGATATTCCATTGAAAATAATCTGAAGAATGAGTTGATTTAGCCTGTTTCACCTTTTCACTACTAAATTATTATCTCCTACATTTAATTAAATTTTTTTGGAGCAATTCAACGAATTATCAGAGCTCATCTGACACCTCGAGTCTCTCAGCCGCAAGTAATCCATTGACCTCATAACAATTTCATATTTTTACATGATACGCAGTGTAATTTTATTTATAGTCTATGAATTCACAGTCGATTTAACTTGGGAAGCGGAATCCATTGTGAATGGCTTGAGTACCTGCATCATGAGTTACTTCTTGTAACTACGGAATATCACACTCGGTTGGTGCATTATACCATTGTTTATATGTAAAAGATGCACTACATTGTTTCTATTTACCCATAGACTCAGCTCGTGAATGGCCCAATAAACTCTCATTCATGTCTTTTCGAAAGTTCAGGATTATTCAACGGTAAATCTGGTGTTACTGGTGAAAACTGCATCGAGGAGATAATTTTGGTGAATTTGTAAAGGAGTGTTGCGGTGAAATAATTCAATAGTGAAGAAGTAAAACAAGTTGACTTATTTTGATAATTATCCTCAATGTAATATCTCGGAAAGTAAAGGAGATAGGGCGATTTTGCCCCAAACCATTTTTACAGTTCTTGAAATCGTCTTTGAAGAAGAATTCAGGCAAAATCGCCTCATCTCGCTTACTTTCCGACATATTGTCAAAGAAATTCGAATGCCAATTTTGAATGATTAATTCAATTCAGCAGTGAAGAAGTGAAATAGGATAAGTCTATTTTTTGAAAATATATGAGAAAAACTAAGCGAGATAAGGTGATTTCCTCTTGGTCCTTTTTTTAGCTTTTGATATTTTCTAGAAATAAGATTCAGGGTAAAAGAGGTGTATCTCTTTTAGTCTCCTGTTTTACCTCTTCACGGCTGAATTGTGAAGTGGTGAAGGACATTAGATTAATTTCTTCAAGATTCATATTGATAAAAATAGTGAAGGGGTGAGAACGGTTAATCGTCCTGCAGAGAGGGTGAGTGGAGGGAGGAGGATTCACCTCAGAGAATTGATTGTGTGTTCTAAATTCAATCGTGCATACTATTAAATCAATGTCCCGCACCCTTGTCCGCAATCAATGACAGAATCCATTGGATCACGCGTCTCACCATTGTGTGCGTGTTGAGTTTCGTCCAGCATTCATGTTGGTTAATTTCCCGTTTGATTTCGTGGAAAAGGGGGATGCATGCAGCATTCTCCCAGAGCTCGAAGATTTTAGTATTTTGGTAACGAAGAGGTAAAACAGGAAAAGTTGGTTTTTATTCGTCACTAGTTTCTAGCAAATATCTCGTGACCCAATGGAGATACACCCTTTTCACCTAAATCCATTTTTGTACTTCTTGGAATCCCGGAAAAATTTTGTTGATATAATTTGATCTGTAGTCATATCTCGATATAAGCACATATGCTAGTAGAAATGACCAGATCCGATGAGATCTGAGGAACCCACATCTAAACGGCCACGATCAGCATCAGATTAAATTATAAATATTCAGATCTTGACTAAATATAGACTAGATCTCAATATATCTAATTGATTCGATTCATTTATTGTTCATAAAAGATACATCTTTGTAGCAAGGAGGGGGGGGGGGGGGGCATGCCAGAAGTTCAAAGCATACAAAAATTCATCCGAAGCATAAGAATAGTGTAACATAAGAATAATGTAACAGCTCATTCTCAATTTCCCATCATTTATTCAGTAGATTTGATCCATTTTTGATACAATTCAGTACAAAGTGATGAACATACATTGAACATTCTCTAGGAAAATCACGCAGAATATTTACAGTGTTTAAGTTATGGCAGTTCAGTTTATTGATTAGTATCTCTCTTTGATTTGAGTGGCAAGGGCAAAATATTTCGAATTAGATATATCAAAAAAAAAATTCCCGGGATGCTCTACAAAACAAAATTGTTTGAAATTAGGTGATTCTCTAGGTGATAATCAGTTGGGTGATCAGTTGGAGGCGAATAGGCTAGTGCAAAAAGAGATAGTTGAAGACACAATTAAAATAGCATGGCAAAACCGTTTTATTCGAAGGTTTTATTATACACTTCAATTGTCACTTATCACAAATGTTAATTCCGTAGGTGATTAACTCAATTTCAATAGAGCTAGTTCAGAAAACAATTGAGAAAAACCGTCACAAAATTTCGGTGCGTTCCTGTTAATTTACAAACAATTGTGTTTCTGGTGAGAGCACAAGGAATACTGATAAGCGAGGCTTTTTTGCGTCTTAACCGTGGTTCAGGTGTCGCTAAAGCCCCCCCCCCCCCCTCTCCCTTGGTCAAGTCTCCCGTTTGAAACGTCTTTAAATTCTGCTGGAACTTAGCTAAATTTCAAACAAAAATGATAGCAGAATGGCCCTATCTTGGTTAATTTCCGAAATATTTCATCAATAATGATCTCAAAGAAAAGATTTGTCCTAATTTACTTTTTCACTACTGATCTATTTGCAGAAATGATTTAGAGTAGGTGGACAAAGGCAGTTAAGGATTTTTTGAAACTTGTACTGACAATGTCAGCGGTATGTAACGAATAATATGGACATTTCTGCTCCAGAAGTTTTTTATCTTCACATGCAAATTTTTTTTTTCCACTCACTCTCGCCCCTTCAAATAGTGCATCGATAACGTTCGATGAAAAAGTTTGATATTCAATCATTCGCTCTGAGCTTCCTGTACCTCTTCATTCTATCGTTTTTATCAGAGGAGTTTTCATCATAAATCATTTAACTCTGATGGAGTTTTTTAAACTTCCATTTCTTTCTTCCTCTATTTTTCGCTGCTTTTAGTTTTAGATTCACTCGAATCGACCATTGCGGCAGCAATTGATAATAGCAGTGCTCTTTCTTAGGTAGAAGCAGATGTGAACCAGGCGAAATTGGGTTGTTCAATTTTATTTTCATGTGTTTTCAACGTTCTGAAGAAAAAATAGAGTAGATGAAGACATACATGCCGCGGGGATGCCGTTGAGTGCACAAGGATAAGAGCAAATATTTGCTGGAATGACCTCGATGAGTTCTTCAGACATCTGTCACTGCGGATATATTCAGCATCCAGAATATTCTAGTTATTTTTTATTCTACCTTTTCAGGAACTGAAAAAATATGAAAGAAGTTTTTTAAAAAAATCTCTGACGAGAAAACTCCATATCTTCATCAAAATTTCTGTTTGTCAATCACGTTCTATTCCTTTTTCAGCATTTTTTGATTGACTTTGAAAATTTTTAACGTTGAGTGAACTTCATCCCTATTCCCTGAATTCCAGATGAATTTTTCGTAGAAATAACATGTTCCCGAAGAATTTCAAATGAATATTCATCGAACCAGCAATGAATTAGCATGGTGAAAAAAGAGTATCGGAGAGATAAAACAGGATAATTTGATAAAGCGCTTTTATCCTGATCCTTTTTTTGTCGCTCTTTAAGGGGTTAGACCACTGTGACCGCTTTAAAAAAAGATTTTTTTTTACATTCTTTTTTGAGGGGAGGAAAAAGTAATAGGATAATAATTGTTTAGAAAACAGCCTCTATGGTCACTTCGATAAAAAATAATTAACTCAAAATTTTATCAAAAATTGCACCGACGTTTCGTCTGCAATTGGCAGAATTTTTACTGGAGTGACCATAAAGGCCGTGTTCTAAACAAAGATGAATTTCGATAATCGGCGAGAAAATATGGAAAATAATAATATTTTTGTGGGTTATTGGGCATATATTCATGTATTCAAAAACCAAATTTTATTCGAGAATTTTAAAAATGCTGACACCGAAGCCATTCTCCCGAGGCTCGTCGAATTTTTGGTGCTTCATTGCAGTAGAGCAGATGCGAATTTCAATTTGAAAAAAAGAAACAAAATTGGCTCAATCTGCATGCTCATTGCTGGTAAAGTACGTGGGAGATTTAAAAAATTTGAATTTTGAGTGATTGGTGGGCATTTGAATGAATGCATTCAATTTTCGACAGAATTTTACCCAGAAAAACGGAAATCTTTTGTGTTGATAAAAGATGGATAAATTAACTTTTTGAAAATCCCCTACGTGCTTCACTTCGAAATGTTATTTTAAAAATAGTGTCGAAAATTCAAGTGAGAGAATGGGAACTGTTTGATTCAGTCTGCGTGCCGTTTTGAAAAATTGTTCAATTTCGAGAAAAATACGTTTAAAGTTTTGACATATGTTATGAATATAAATGAATGTTCAGGAGAAAGTTCAAAATTTAATCAGAAAAATGGGTTTCAGGTTCTTGAAGGTTCAAAGTTTGAAAATACTTTTTGAGCCAAAAAAAAAGGTATTTTTTGAAAATTCACCGGGGTCTAACCTCTCAGATTTTCGACGAAACAAGATGAGAGTAAAATTCCGCTAATTGAATTCTCACAAAGATAAGCCGATTTGTCCTAAATTTTTTTACACATATCTCGGAAATTAACTGAGATAGAACAATTTGTCCTCATCTTCTTTTGCAGCTCTCAAAATTCTCAACAAGCGAGGATCTGGGCAAGAAGGATATGTTTCCACTAGTTGTCCATTTCACCTCTTCGCTACTAAATTTATCCCTCGGAATTGCAGACACAAGTTTAGGTAATTGACAGTGTGAAGAATATTTTACTCCAACACATACCTAGACTGCAGACAAGTTCATAGAATTACGAGCTATCATCGTAGATCAGTGACAAATTCCAGTTATTGAGTGACACAAGCTGTTCTGCAACAAAATCGCTCATACGAAAATTCTCTCGAAATTCCATAGGTACTTTTGATTGATGTGAATGGCATTAAGGGTACGCCACAGCCATTATCACTGCCAACTGGCGCTGAAATTCACTGCTTTTTTTCCATTCGAATCCCTATCCACTACATGCAATATGATAAATCGTGCCCAATAATTTGGAGCCTACAATAATGCTCACAACGAGCGTTAAACTCTCTCTCTCTCTCTTTCTATCTCCCGGGGAAAATCGATAGCCAAGAGTGTTGGAATCGCATTATCAGCTGATTCCAAAACGTCACACCGGTGCAGTATATTTTCCCGTATAACTTAATCAACAGAAACTAATCGTATTTTCATGAGAGCGTGAAAATTCAGCGAACTTGTTTTTACAACTTCGAATGGGAGTAGAAAGTTTTTTTTTAACGAAAGTTTTTTTTATCTTTCTCATGCCCTGAATTGTTTTATTTCTAGTCACAACTTTTTTTTTAGCCCTTTCAGATAATAAGGGGAGCTCCAATGACACGACGAAAACTTGATAATCAAATATTCTGAGCTACTCGTGACGTAATAATCTCACGGTGAATAGATAGTGTTCGAATAAAATATTCAAAGAGGTGGTGAGTTGAAAGGAATAAGGTTCATTGAGATTATTGACGGTATCTAGTTCAACGACAATTCTTTGAAGATATTGGCTCTATTCAGCTTTTTATCATAGGCAAATACCTAACCACATCTAAAATGTACAAAAGCCGACTTTTCATCCATCGCCTTATATAGATTTTCCTTTAAAATTCCATCAAATATTGGATCTCATCCAAAGAGTTGTACATAACGAGAAATTTTGAGAATATGGAGTTTTCAGATAAATTGATTTTATTTTGGTGCCAATTCATCTGAAATATCCTGGAATCTAAGCAAGATAGGGCGATCCTGCCTTAGTTCTTCATTGTAGAGCATTTTAAAAACTGCAAAAGAAAAATTAGGAGATAATCACTCCATCTCGCTTGATTTCCAAGATATTCTCGAGAAACTGATGATGGAATAAAATCGATTTGTATGAAAATTTCATGTTTGTAAAATTTCATGAATTGGGAAAAAGAAAGAGTCATTACTAATGGGGAATCAATGATAGTTCCTTGATTTCTCATTCATTTTTAATGAACTCGTGATTCAACGGAATTGTAAAAAACATATTTTTTTTTCATTCGAATGCATAATGAATTATTCACATCGTTTGGAAAATACCTGAGGCAGTAGGGAAATGAGTGAAGATAGGTTGAGGAGGGTGGGGCGGAATGGACATGAGAGGAGAAACGAATACATTGAATTTTAATTGGAATTTGATGTTTTACAAAAAAAAATACTTTTTCTTTTGGAATGTTCACTTTTTCATCATATTTTCCGGTATAAAAAACTATATCAGTAGCGAAGCGGTAAAACGGGACAAATTCTTTTTGTGATTAGTTTTTCGAAAATATCTCGGAAACTAAGCGAGATATGGCGATTTCACTTTGCCACTTTTTTAGAGCTTTTGGAATTCTCCATGAATAAATCTTAAAGTGAAATCATCCTATCTCTCTCACTTTGCAAGATGTTCTCAAATAGAGATCGGCAAAAATTTCGAGTTATTTTCCTTTACCTATAAAAAAAAAAAAATTTCTTTTACCTCTTCGCTGCTGATTATGTGAGAAGCAAAAAGGTAAAACCGGATAAGTCTTCTTTTTTGTCATGAACATTTTGTTGGAATATTTCTCAAAATAAGAACTCCTTTCTTATAGCTCTTGAAATTCTCTCAAAAATGAATAGGGGCATATTCACCGTATCTCGCTTGTTTTCCGAGATATACCATTGAGAATAATCACGGAAATAACTCGAATTGCCCTGTTCTACCTCTGCAGTCTTCATATTACTATTGCATCTAAAAAAAAATCCCTTCGAGCATTATTTTTTATTCTCACCAGTTCCTCCTATATTTATTGCTGGAAAAATCCTCTTTCTTTCACCGCATTCTAAATTAACATATTCAGGAATTGAAGAAAAAAATAAAAAAACCGTAAGTCTGACAGGAAGAATACAACTGTTTCTGGTGTTTCCTCTGAAAAATTTACTTCACAAAACTTTATTCCAATTCTCATAGGACAGTGTATTCATCTTCAAACTCTTTCTTCCCTTCCAACATTCACTGAATTTTTCTTTTTCACTCTCCTCTCAATGCAAACTCCGTTTGGTCCATCTCCTGCCTCCTGGGTATTACCTGTTAGCTATCCCCGATTCACTCCATTGTTCGGTATTCAATGGCAGATCGATTTTGTCTTCTGTGGTATCCGTGGTAAAAGTACACGAGAATAAAATGAGGCGCGTGTTTATATATTGCCAACTACGGCGACAATGATACGGCCTCGGGCTCCTTCCCTATTCTCCTCATTTTTTTTCCTTTCCACTTTTTTTTCACTCTATCATTGCCTTTCATTTCTTCTTTCTACAAGTGTAATGCTCGCGCGTCAATGGGCATTTGCAGACTACGATACTTGGCCAATTGTGGATGTACAAAAGGGTCTGTGATGCCCTTTTTCCCTCCAACTTTTCCCCGGTGACTTGGGGGATGCTCATGGAGACTAGCAGTGTGCCTCAGGGAGTAAACTCAGAAATGAGATAATCCATTTCGAGCATAAGTTTATGTTCTTCATGAATAAATTGCTATTACTCCGGGCATTCTCTACAGGGTCATTCTGTAGTTGGCCATTTCCCCGTCACGACCGCTTACACAATCCAAGAATACCTCACCTGCTAATTCCCATTGGTATTTGATTTTTTTTCGTTCTGTGCTGTGCGAAGCAGATAATCATGAAAAAAGAGTTTCTGCTGTTGTTTTATTCTTCCATTGTAACTAATTTTATTTATATTTATTCATTCAGTCATTCATTTATTTTTGTTCAACAACTTTTCTTTAAAAATAGAATAATCATTTTCAGTAGTATTTTTTATTTTTTCTCTGTTTCAAGGTAATATTTTTCATGAGTAATTATTTTTTTTTGCACTGAATAATTCATGCACTACATCTTTTGCATATTTTCAATAAAATATCTCGGAAATTCAGTGAGATACATCTGCTTTATCGTAATCCTTTGCTGTAAAAAAAACAGGTTTATTTCAAACTATTTAAAACTAACCAGAAATCTGGGAATTTGTAGATTTTGAGATTTTTCGATATTTTTGGTAAATTTAAGGGAATTTGAAGAGCTTCAAAAAAAAAGCTCAAGGCGAAATCGCTCTATCGCGCTTAATTTCCGAGATATCCTAGAAAAATTATTGGCAGAAAAAGTCGACTTATCTTGTTTCATGACTTTGCTACTGAATTATTAATCAAGAAAAAATTGATTTTCCAAATAATCAATGCTCCTCAAATAATCATGGAAATTGTTGATACAAAAACTAAAAAAAACCTCATCCATGAGCAGATATTTTTGAAAATTCCCTCTAAATTTGTTAAACAATAAAAGCTCTTTGTAACAACAGCATAAATCTCTCAACCCTGAGTGCCCGTGAAGAGATTGGAGTTCGTTGAAAGTTTCTACTGCTTGTGAGAGTGCGTGAGTTGATGTGAAGAGAGTGCATGACTGTTATTGAAACCGTATGATACTGTGAAATGACGCGTTGTACTCATGCGTCAAACTTCTTGAGGAGTAGTGGTAACGTCCACAAGTGAGACTTTGATCGTTAGTCATTGAACAATTAAAAATGAAGGGAATTGCGATTTAGAGGAGATTTATTGCTCTCAAAGAATTGTGAATTTTTTGCTTTTAATATCTAATTGTGGAATTTATGATAATAATTATTCCAGTAGTGAAGAAGGAAAATAGAATAGATAGACTTTAATTTGTGATCATTCTCAACAAAATAACTCGGAAACTAGTGGAAAAGGGCCCTTTTTACTCGAATCCTTTTTTGTAAAGAATTCCAAGAGCTTGAAGCGACTGTTACAATGCGAATATATGAGCAATGAGAGGATATGAGATACGCATACGTGGATCATTGACAAGATGATACAGTGAAATTCCTTGATATCGTCATTTTAGGAGTGAAGGGGCGTAAGTGCTATTTTTATACACAGCACTTACGCCCCTTTGTTCCTAAGACAACGATATATTTGACACCTCTATGTTCAATCGTACTTCTTTATGTTAGGCAACCAATAACTGTCCTCTATCTTTGACTGGATTCTCGCTCTATCTTTGACTATCCTCCCCCCCCCCCCCCCTTCCGCCGCTCCAGGACCATAGAAAAAGCATCCAGGCCGCCATATTCAAATTTTCTGAGTGTACCCCTGTTCATTGCCCACTTGAGCATATAAGACATGAGTGATGCAATAGAAACAGGGGGGGGGGGGGGGTGTCAGATATAGAGGATGCTTCTACACGGACGAGTCAAATATATAGGAATTCTACTGTAGTCGTACTGTCTCAATCTAAAATCAATCTTCTCACTTTAACTTATTGTTTTGCCTATGTTCTTATATTCTTCTTTGTGCGGATATTCGTAGTTCACGATTCACGTAGTAATACGATTAAACATTACAAGTCAAATCGTCAACTAGAACATATCGTTTCTGAGTTATACCAATTTTGTACATATTTCATCCGATAAGATGCGATTGTAATAAATCCGTGAGTAACATGTTAATTACACTTGTTAATGATTACGATCCATTTCCCGAATACCTCAATCACTACAAGCCCACAAAATTATCGTATCTTGCTTATTTTCTGAGATATTTTTGAAAAATAAATGACAACAAATGGAGACGAATCCTGTTTTACTTTTTTGCTACTGACTTTTATAAAAAAGTTTATTTCAACTTGGAAAAGCCACTGTTTATCAAAGGGGTTGGGCACATGCGCGGAACGTGGCACTTGCCAGTACCATACGGCTTCAATCATATTCACGCAAGCTCCTAGCTTACGCATTCTCATGAAGCAACGCTGGAAGGTAATTGTGTACCTGACGGATAGTCTAATGAGTTGGTATTTCTATAAGTTCTATTCGCACCAAGTATAATTGATTCTACAGAGTGACATTTTCAAGTTGAAATTTCATGAAATTTTGATTCTTGAAAATTCATCTGAGGCAAATAAGTTTTAATGAAATTCTCATTAAGTTATGATTTTCGTATACCTTTAAGATGAATTATTTTGTGGGTAAATGAAATTTGGTTGAAATTCATGAAAATTCAAGGAGTTGTTAATTCCAATTTTCAACCGAACGAAACTTTGAATTTATGATCATTATTGTTGGAACTTCGAGGTGCATAAAATTTTGAAAATCATGTTATCCCTGATTTTTTTTCTTAGAAATGACATCTCATAGATAATTCAGTAGTGTGAAAGTTGTCAAACAAGACAAATCGACTTATCTTTATGATAATTCTCAATGGGATATCTCGAAAATTAATGGAAATACGCCCTTCTTACTCAAATTTTGTTTTTTGCAGATCATTTCAAGAGTTACAAAAGAGGATTAGTGTAACAAGGGCGTATCTCCAGTAGTTTCCTATATATTCTTTTTAAAAAAAGTGAGGAAAAAGAATGGATCTATCCTGTTTTACATCTCCGCTACTGAATTTCATCTCAACTCGAATTAAAATCGTATGGAATACCATATTTTTATTACATTCCACAAAACTTTCCTCTCATGGCATTATTCTCAGTTGTCAAAGTCTTTTTCTACTGACTCTATTGTTGGAAATTCATATTTTGACCTCAGCTATGAAAAATAAAGAAAAAAACATTGTGTACATGGTTTGAAAATCACTTTTCTTGGTAACGGATTTCCCTCAAATTTCACGGACAATGAAATTTCATAAAAATCTTCGGAAAGATAAAAATTTCGGAATGCCTTTGTGTTCAACTAGCCAGGAATGAGTTCGGAAATTCCGGAGAGCTATTGAAAATGCCAAACGATGTCGGGAATAGCCAACATAAAATAGCGTTAGGAAATTCAATAATTTTACATTATTCCGTTTCGATCTAGGAACTTTTTGCAGATACATAAATAATCTATTTTTAGCTGAATTTTTTATAATTGATAAAATTGTGAGAAATTCTGAGGAATCATTAGTTGGAGAACAATGAAATTATTTGGAATTCAGTACAAATTACCCGTCCCCATTGATAACGCTTTCATTGTGAACTTTTGAACAATTGGCAGATGAATAGATGATCCATTGTGCTACCAGATGACTGGGAATCCCAGATTGTGAAAAACCTCATCGCGTCCGTGAAATATCCAATTTCAGTTTCCCAATCGAGAGGTGATATTCATCGGGGAAAAAAAAGAATTGACGAAAAATTATTCAACTAACCTATTGTCCAGAATTCTGTATGAATATTGGTGTTCAATTGTTTTGGGAGAATCAAATTTTTTGTTATTCCCTTCAATTACTGCAGAATTTTTCCAATAGTATGGAACATCAGTATGCAGTGGATGAAAACTTCCACAAAATTGGAAGGTTTATTTGGGTTTTTAGAAACTGGAAATTTTCAAAAATAGACAAAAAACACATTCGATATTCATCAAATATATCTGCAATGTCCACTATTTTTCTTTGAGAATATCTTGGAAACTATATAGAAATCCCCTTCTTATGCTGATCTTTTTTCGTAGAGAATTTCAATAGCTACAAAAACGGATTGACACAAAATCGCAAAAAACGAGCGAGAAAAATCGACTTATTCTGTTTTATCTCCTCGCTACTGACATATTTTCCTGAAATATTCAGTGAAATCCTGAAAATTCACATCTCGGATTTTCGAAATCTTTTATTAGAATTTTTCTGCAATAATTCTCCAACATAAATCTTTTCTTAAGGAATTACGTACTGACATGACTCTTACCGAGTATCAAAGGCACTTTTCACAAATTTATATTTATCAAATGAAAAATCCCATCTCTGAGTGTAGGAAATGATGAATTATTTCAGTGTTGCAATGAGTTCCATGAAATGCATGAAAAATTTATCGCGTTTCCTGTAATAACGAGCTGACACTTGCCACTGCATCATAATTCTGAATTTTCTATTAAAGAGGAGTCAATTATGGCGACAATTATTAGAGAGCCCTCTAATTTGACATATTAATATTTCGAATTCAATAGCGAAGAGATAAAACAGGGAAAGTCTATTTTTCTCCTTTATTTTAATGAGTATCTCGGAAAATAAGGAGACATAAAGAGAAATAAAGAGGAGACTTATTCAGTTTCATCTCTACCCTTCTGAATTGTCAAATTTATTAGTGGAATTAAAATCTAATTTCATTTTTGGCTTTCTCCACATGACTATTCATTTTAAAATGTAATTTCAGTAGGAAAGGAATAAGCCTGGATGAGTCGTTTTTTTCTTACAATAGTTTCTCAAAAATATCTCAGAAACTAATGAATACACCCTTTTCACCATCTTTTCTTATAGAGAATTTCGAGAGCCACACAAAAGATCAGGGTAAAAATCACTGTTAAAAATTTTCGTCTGAATTTTCCGAGCAACATCCCGGAAATTTCTAACAAGTCACATTTCTACTGGAATTTTAGATAATTACGTCATTCAAAAGTGAATACATCATTGATTTTCGAATGATTCCCCGCACGAATATCAATGAAATTTGTAAATTTCAGTTTGATTGTTTCTTGAAAATTGAGTAAAGATAGGAAAAATCAAAAAAAGAAAATTCAAGTCATTTTGATTCTGAATATTCATGTTCAGTTGAAAATTCAAGTGAGTTGTAGAACTTCCGTCTCAATTCTACTCAAGACTCATAGATTCCTTTGAATTTTCTATGAAACTCACAGATTTCATAAACATCTTGCCATTAAAAAAAATTCAATATCACGTTTATGAAAATTCCCATCAAATTGTCTATGAAATTTCCATTTTTTTCTAGCGGTGAACACTCTATCTCACTTAGTCTCCAAGAAGCAGTCGAATTTCTTTATATGGCCACTTTCAAAGTGTCCAATTCCCTCATTTGAACGTTTAATTGTCTCCCAAATATCAATATATTTATCCAAGAATAAACAATTTATCCTATGATCAAGTTTTTTAATTAATGGTCATTCAATTATCCCACATTGATTCTAATTTTTGGGTTATATGTTGAGTATCTGTCAACTTTTAGTTGTATTTAGTTGTATATAGGGTAACACGACCGATAGATAGACACTGACCAAAAAGTAGACGGTTTCTGCTATTGAGAGTTATGTAAATAATTGAATGGTTTCTAGACTTTTCTTTCCAATTTCTGATTATAACACTTGCATAGATTCATGTGCTTTCGATTATATATTGGTTGATCAAAACTTTTAATCATGCCGCTGCGAATATGCTATTGTTTGTTTATCGAAGGTTTGGGGTATATCCCAGTTTTTTCCTTGATTTTCTTTAATCATTTCTTCATTATTCAAGTTGAAATGATTTTCATTTTTTTATTATATATTTTTTATGCACCGCTGTCTTCTGCAGTTCTTCTACGTGATTTGCCTATTTTATACGCTCCAATAAGCCTCAACTTCTTCTTAATCGTCTATCTATTAGCCGTGCTACCCTATATTCTTTAATGTGGATTTCCATTTTTCCCCAAACTACTATAAGGGACATATAATTTTCTTTTTGTGGGGGAGAGAAAGAGCTTTAATAATAAAAAGTCACCGTCTAATGATAAATGTATATATAGTGCGTGCACAAGCTGACCATACACATGGCGCAAGACCTTCTCGCATCTTTTGATATGCGCGGTATATATCAGAGCAGACACTCAGTTACTAATAAAATCCATGACTAAGCGTAACTGTATAATAAAGGGGGAATTGTATTTTTCGGGAATATATTCCTTTACAGCTCCAAGGGTGGACATTTTTAGAGAGTCGACTGTATTATTAAAAAATTGTTGGGGAAAAGCTCGAATATCCCCTCCTACCTCTTCATCACTGATTCCTTCTAATTGCCCTTCCAGGGTGGATAATACTTCCTAGTTGACCCTAGGTTTGACCCAAGTTCGACCCAAGTCCAAAATAGATTCATATAATATTGTACTGTCTTCCACGAGCTGTAACGATAATTAGAGGCATGAATACATTTTTCCACTCGACTAATTCTCTTGAATCATTGTGCTTCGGAAACTCTGATAAACTCTGATAAACTTCCCCATTGTATACAATATCTCAAGCACTGCATATTGTTTATACCATGATAACTCAACTCTCTCCCTGAGAGTTTTCCTCCAGTAAACTGAGAAATGTCAATGAGTATGTCACTGAATAAAGTCATGAAGTCGTTAGTTGGTCAAAACTCTTGTACCCAGTAGACCCCATTCATGTACTTTTAATCGGCCGAGGCTTTACTCGAAAACTCCAAACTTTTCAGAGTTTTCAAGAGTGAAAGTGTTATGATGGTTTTTAACCACCTCTCAAACAAAAATACCCAGGCTATTTCAATTCGCTTAGAAATATAATTATCAAAATGTTATTAAACTTCTACCTCAATTGAAGGGAAAGAGAAGAATTACTGCTGCATAGTTAATTGCAATTAACAAGATTTTACTAATGGCTCCAGTCCCTTTTATTTATCCATTCGAATAAAATAAAGAGGAAAAAGATGAATAGAAATAAACCTCTCTGCTGAGATAATCGTAACTGGTAAAAAAGGAAGGAAAAAAATAACAAGTGAGAATAAAGTAGAGGAGTGAGAAAAAAGGCATTTCTTTAGAGACTGACGAATAAAGAAGAATGATTGTTTTTCATTTTTTTTTGTTTCAGCAGCTCCACTCAGAGTACAGGAGCACTTACACATGGCACGAATATACAGGACCTCATCAGGAGCATACCGTTGTACGTCGTGCGCCTCAGGCGCAACCGACCTCGAGTAAGTTCGTCCTTAGACCTTTTCCTTTATCATAGCTCATTTCTTATCCAAGAGGAACAATAAGTGGAGTTATCAAAAGAGGAAGAGAAAAAAATTACAAATAACTAGTGAGAGAGAGAAAGAGATAAACACAAATACACCCACAAAAAGCCAACTATTGAGTGAACTGAAGAAGGAAAAGAATGCATATATGTATATATATATTTATTCTATATACATAAATATCTTGTTTATCATCTTCAAGTTCCCCATGAGCAACGTCGCTCGATGCCACAATCTTCTTTTACCCAATCTTGAAAAAGAATATCCGATTACTTTTTCATGTTTGATTTGATTTGATCTGTGTTTACTTTTTCTCTGTTTTTTTTGTTGTTTTTTCTTTTATTATCCCGTCTTTACATCAAAGAACAAATTGCTTGCATCGATCGACGTCAACAAACCACTCCCTTTTTTACATAGTTTACTGAGAACGTTCTTACGACTTTTTCTTAACAACTTCATTTTTTTTCTCCTTTTTTCATTCTTAAAAGTGAGAAACTACGTTAGAGATGATGAAGAACCGTAGTTGGTTTCCTTTTTACTTGTTTTTTTTTTTTCAATAGGAGTGTTAATAGTGGTTTTATTCTTGGTCGTGCCTACACCTCGTGAACGTCTACACGTTTGATGATTATTTATTGGTTCATTGAAAGTTTCATTCATTTCAAAATGTAATAATTCGCACTTTATTTTTATTTGTATTTATTCTTCATATCATGATAGCAATGTTTACACATGAATTCTGTAATTAATGTGAGGAGGGAATTTTAAGTATGTCAATTTTATGATTTTAGGGATTTTTTGGTATTGAATGTTGACGAAAGTTTCAGCTTTACAATTTATTGGAATAAACAAATTGAATCGTTATGGAAATTAATTGAAATTAGTGAAAGTATATTAGGGGTAGAGGATTTCCGATAATACTATTGGAAAGCTGAGGAAATACCTGATGAAAAACATGTATCAGAATTGATTTTTCGGAATTTTTGGAAAATTCGATTATTTTAGACGGAAATTAGGGTTCATCCTTTTTTACTTTTGATTTTCTTTCGGTTTTTTGGAAATATCTCCATAGTTCTCACGCTGGCAACACTTTTGTCCCGAAAATGAGCTCCCCAAGAAAACTTGATTGATTCTGACTAATTCGAGGGTGTAGAATCCGAATTTGTTGGTTATCTTGTTCTCCGATTTGCCTTTCTAATTGTTATTAACAATTTAATTGTTCAAACCGTCATAGCGCATAAGCTAGAGGGCTTACAAAGAAATACTTCAAACAAAAGTTGTTCGTCTTTTCAAAATAAAGAGATTGGTTTTTTTTTCGTCACGACAACTTCATTTTTGACCGAGTTACGGCTGAATAACCGTTCCAACGGCGCGTTAAGACTCTTCTCGCTATCTCGCTCGCGCGCCAAATCTCATCAACGGTCTATTTGAACGGTTCTTCAGCCGTAACTTGGTCAAAAATGAAGTTATCGTGACGAAAAAAAACCAATCTCTTTATTTTGAAAAGACGAACAACTTTTGTTTGAAGCATTTCTTTGTAAGCCCTCTAGTTTATACGCTATGACGGTTTCAACAATTAAATTGTTAATAAAAATTAGAAAGGCAAATCGGAGGACAAGATAACCAACAAATTCAGATTCTACACCCTCGAATTAGTCAGAATCAATCAAGTTTTCCTGGGGAGCTCATTTTCGGGACAAAAGTGTTGCCAGCGTGTGAACTACCAGTTTTAATGTTCATGGCGTAAAATCTGGATGAAAGCTGAGGTCAATTCCCATCGATTTATGTGATTTTTCTTCAATTTCTAACGATTTATCAACTAATTATGACTTTTCTCATGAAAATCAACTTTGTCCTCGTAATTTTCTCAAAAAATAAATAACTAGAACCAAGATTGAATGAGCTGACCCTCAACTCTTGTCTAAAACAATCGAATTTCCAAAAAATTCCGACAAATTAATTTTGAGATATGTTTTTCACCGTAATTTTTCTCAGTTTTCTAATGGAATTATGAGAAAAAATCTATTTCACCGCCCCCCCCCCTCCTCTCAATGGAATCAGTAACAAAGAGGTAAATGTTAACAGGATAAGTCTTTTTTTTCCTTCCCTTTTTTCAAAATATCTCGGAAACTAATGGAAATACGCCTCTTTTTCTCTGATTCATTTATGTAGTTTCTGAAATTTTCGACAAAAAAGGATCAAGGATATAAAGGGTGTATCTCCATTAGTTCTGGAGATATTCAATTGGAAATGATCACGAAGATGAGTCAATTTGTTCTATTTTATCTCTTCACTACTGATATATACGTTTTTCCTCACTTTTATGAAATTTCAAGACTGCATCGACTTTATTGTCACTCAAGAAAAAATCCTTATCAGCATATGGAAAGAACAGGAGCACGTTGAGAGCCAGATCGAAAATATTGGTGTTTCGATATCGAGATAGATTGTAAATATGTAACAACTTTGTACTGCATACAATGAAATATGATTGAATCATAATGCTCCACCGAATAATATTCAATACATGGAAAAATATTTATTCAATCGATTCATAGAACAATAATTTACACAATACAGTTCGTTAAAATTGGAGTGTAAAATGAAATTACTGTGAACCTGAAATTAAAAATTCATCAGCAATGAAAAGTGAGTGAAATTCGCTCCATTGATTCGATCATTTCTCTTTCACATTAATAACTTTACTCTCAGTAGAATTATCCCCAGGGAAGAGAGCTTTAAAAAACAAATATTTATTCAGTTCATGCGCTAAGAGCAATTGCATTAAAATCACCTCCTGTCAGCGTAATTCCACGTTATTCCAGTCTAAATAAAAAAATGAAACTTCCGTCGACTATTTACTTGCCTGAAAAATTAATTGAATTTTTGTCATTAAAGCTTCAGTTTAATAGAGAAAACCGGGGAAAAATAATTCAGAATTTTTCTATGGGCTGAAGGACTGTACAAAGAAAAAAACTAAAAATTACATGACAATGTTGATATGTTGGAGCATCTTCTCAAATTTTTTCAGATTTTTTCATAGTCCTTCATTTTTTTAAAAATTCTTGGATCACTCGAAAAAAATATTGGCCATGTTAATTGCAGAATTCTCATTCCAGTAATTCTAATCACTCTGTTTCCATTAAGTTTCGATGTTTGTTCTCTGTGTATTACTACTCAACTTCTCTCTAGTTTTCCCAAAAATAATAAAATGAAAAATAAAACATCATCTTGTCATACGTGAAGATACATTTGAATGCCAATGATGAATAACTTTTTGAACTTTTGCTAATTATGTCTGAAAGTTTAGAGCACAGTATTACGTGATGATTTTGAGGAAAGAGAAGGATACATACAAAATTATACAAAATGAGAGATGGTTTAGTTTCTAGTATACAGTTAGTGACGACAATATCGCGTGTTTACTACAACTTCTATTTCCACCCCTTGAAAATAGCGGGGGTTAACTTTTTGGGAAGGAGGAAAAGTCTCGGGGGCTTACTTGAAGCCTCTATCTCTTTCTCTATTTCGTTTGTACTGCTCTATCGTAAAGTATTCCGATTGGTTGCATGCACGGAAATACGGCTACGAGAATTCAGCGCATTTCCCCTACTTACTGCAGTCCCCATAAATTCACTTCTTTTTCTCTCTTTTTTTTTTTTTTATTCATTCAGTTTCTTGACTTTTTCGTTTGTTCAATTTTTCAAGGGAAAATGCACCTGAATTCTCTCATTCAATTTCGCGCTAATTGGGGTCGAAAGTAATTCTTTTTTGTATTGTTTATTAATTGACAATTTAAATTGCATAACTGTGGATAATTGAATTTAAATATTGATTTTGAGAATAATTGATTGGGAAATTCGAGTGAATTGATTTGTTTATATTTGATGATTCAATAAAGTTATGGGCAGTCTCCAGTGAATTCGTCGAAGCAAATTATCAACGAATAGAAAAAATATTTTCTGTTTTTTCTTCGAACTATTTGATTTTATTATTTTATTAAATAACTGCTGAATTCGAGTTATTGAGTTTCAATCAGTAATTATCCGGGGGCAGAGACAGAAAAATTTGTTTGATAAAGAAAATTAAAAAAAAAAAAAACCTATCAAGATTCGAAATCGTGCCAGCTGCGAATTTTGATTGCAGCGAAGCAACCGAGCGCGAAGCTACAATCGGCCAAGTCAACTGAGGATGAGAACACCGAAGGTAAGAAGAAGAAGAGACGTTACGAACGGTGCTACGCAAACCAAGCCTCTTTATAATATGTTCGATTTATTTATTTTCTTTTTATTATATTAATTTCAATTATTTCAATTAATAATAAACTGTTATTCTTTAATTTCAATTATTTATTGTCACAATTATATATATATATTTTTTAAAGAATTGTACATAATTATTGTCACAAACGTAAGAAAATGAGTCGTAAGAAATTTGATTGAAAAAATGATAATTCATGAATAATCATTATTTTTACACGTATTATTAAGATTGCCTGCATTTAGTACTGAGATAATTCTTGTTTAATTTAGAATTCTTTTTTTTCTTCTTTTCTCGGCTTACATTAGTAGATTAATAATTTTACGCCAGAGATGTACGTCACGAATACCTTCCGAAAGTTTTTAATTGTACTCAATTGGTTAGCCCATATTTCTTCTCCCCCTTCTGTTTAAAATTTCAGTTTTTTTTTTTTTTTTGATAATGAGAGGTGGGCATTCTTGTGTCCAGTTGGTTGCGTGACTGCAGAGGGACTCGAAATAGAGGGGTGAGGGGTTAAAGTCGCATGCCTAGCACAATTGGAGTGCCTTTTCCATCGAATCAATAACGGTATCGCTATTTTCATGCAACAACGAAAAAAAATAAAAAATGCCTACACCGAAAAGTCTCTCTGAAACAACTCCTCAAATCAAATAAAAAGAGCTATGAAACTTTTCTCGCAGAGTTTGAAAACTGCCAACACTTTTCTCCTACTTTTCCTATGAAAAAATAGATATAAAAGAAGAAAAGAAAAAAAAACCTGACGTACATCTCGTAACTCAGCTAAAAGTTTCAGTAGAAGGCAGTGCATGCGCTTGAAATCTACATATTTTCCGTGAATTTGGAGTGACGAGGATGACACAAAGAAAGAACGGAGAATGGAGAAATAAAAGGTAGTTGAAAAGGACACCTTTTATTTTTATTAAAAAAAAAAGAAAAAAAAAAGTAGCTTGTGTAACTGATAGATTGCAGAGCATTTCTCGGATGAAGACAATGGAAGAATTGTAGGTGTTGAGCTCTCGTCACTCCTGCCATTATTCACCTGTTATATATATCTGTAGTCTAGGCTAATACAATGGAATGCTGCTGTAAATAATTTCAAACAATTGAAGTTTTAGTGCAAGGGCAGTGGGAATGGGCGGGTTTGTCCGAGGTCGAGACGATGCCATCGATCCCTCCAGTCTTCACATTATTCGAATACTCGCGTTATTATTTTCCAACGCTCATTCATTCGAGAGCAATGTGGTTGAAGAGGTCGTATAGAAAAAAATTCATACTCATGGATGCTTGTCACTTTTTTTTTTCCCCCTGTATTGGGCGAGAAGAGGAGGAATGTAGGGAAGTAGGCAATAAAAAATATAGAAGGGTGAAACTGACGAACGGGGAATTGAGATCGTTGGCCATTTTTGACACGTGAGAGAGAGGGATCGAGGGTCATCCAAATTCAACTGCTATATCCCTTGTGCCAATTCCATTTCTCCTGTTCTTATTCTCCTCATTCAAAACTGCAAAAAAAAAAAAAAACGCGCATTCATCCCTCTAGACATGTCAGCCCAGTATATATATATTCGTGCAATTTAGCAATCACGTTACTCACGATGAATCGCTTTTAATTACAGGACCAACATTGGAGCCACCATTACCAAGGCGAAAGAAATGCCCGGAATTGGCATACAGACATCATGAATTCATCAATGCCGCTGATGGGGGTGGGATCGATGCAGTCGATACTAATGTGGTTGCTGATAAAGTTAGAGTGAGTTTTTGATGATCATGGATTTTTTTAAATGAACCATTCAACACGAACAACTTACATTATCGTAAAATTTTCAGGGGTACTCTTTTGAAAAAAAAATGAAATTTGACTGTTTTTTTTTAAATCAATAATTCATACGAAATTATCCAATTTTCTAACATCGCGTGGACAACGGAAATTTGATGTTACTGAAGACAATGTGTTGAGAATACTAAAATGATTGTGTTTAGAATTTTAAATTCACATCAATTATTCTTCGGCTGGTTAAATTTTTTATTAATCAATTCATCTTATTTTATGGGGGGAATGAATTTTCAAAAACTTGGAATAATTTTTCTCATTTCATCAAAAAAAAAAAATCCCATTATCTTGAAATGACGCGAGTAACAGATAAAACATGAACAGATTACCATTATCCATTCAATTTAAATATAAATCGTTTCATCACGAGAACGTCAATGTCCCAAAAATTCACGTGAAGAAATTCGTTTTGCCTCAAGGACTTCAATTGAAATTTTCCGTAAATCGAATGAGCCACGCTCCAGAAAATAGTAATAAATTAAATTCCACTACATTTCATATTTCCCCAGAATAAACTATTTATTGAAAAAAAACATAATTTCCTCACGATTTCACCCAAGTACATGTTGAACCAAGATAACACCGTTGTAACCCAATTTTCTTCATCAATTTAGCATCAAAGGCCTCATCGACACGATTCTACAGTTCCCCAGTTTCTTTTGTTCTCTCAATGACGATAAACCCTTCTTTCTTTTTCCCCACTGATAACAGGAAGTGACAGGTAGTTCAGCACTACCACCGAGTCAGCTGAGCAAAGCGATTTCACGGATAAGCACTGAGTATCGATTGCAGTTTGCCTGGCCAAGGCGAGCCCAACTGACAAATGGTGAAGCGGTAGCGCAAGTGCCAGCAGCCGGTGGTGCCAGTGGCACTGCTGGTGCTGGACCACGAAAATCACTCAGCATGGGTACTTTAAAACAGGGTATTGCACCAACTGAACCAGCACCAGTTCATATGAAAAAGCGGCCAGGCGATGTGGATCACAAGCGTGACGGTATTTTATTTATTTTTTTATCTCTTCTCTTTCATTTCTTTTTTTCTTTCCCCTTGGAACTTCTCGGGGCTTCTCAATTTGTCAATGCCCTCAAATGCACGTGTACAGTGTAAAAACTTATTGGATTAGCATTTAGTTGGCCACTGACAAATTCACATGGACATTTTTACGTTTGAATTGACACTTTTATTATTTTTTAATTGACAGGAATTCAAGCATCTGAACTCGAGCCACTGTTTGGTAACAATACTGATAATATTGATGGCGTGGTACCTGATATCGAGGAGAAAGATGAGGATTTGACTGATTTGAAGCTCACATTCAGGTTAGAACATGAAACTGATGATTAATTAATATTTATTAATCTATCTTGATTGAATGGAATTTTAATTTATTAATACGAGAAGATCAACTGCGACAGGTCCCCGAATTAATTAATTGATAATATTAACAGGATTTATGGAGCAAAATTCGATTATAATTTACAGGGATAAAAAAACAGCTGGTAAAGGAGTGAGGATTTTAGATGAGCGTATAATGCAAAAGAACAATAAAACAACAGTGAAAAATACTTTTCCAAAGTCTGAAATTGTTGAGCTAAGACGTCTCGCTGATGAGTACAAGGTAAAGGATTTTTTCTTTTAACGAGGAAAAGTCTCGAGGAACACTTTATTTTTCACTGAAATTTATGTACCATTTATTTTTATGACGATGAAAACAGATATTTTTCATGACTGGTATAACACATACAATCAAATTCACACATCAGTAATTTTGAAATATATCATATCCATGATTATTCCCACGATGCTCTTAGCTCCAGTGTTTTTTTCAACATTTAATGCCTTTTATTTTCAATAATGTACTTCTTTCTTTAACGGAACTGAGAATAGTACCTCCAGATAATTCCATCGTAAAGTTATTTATACTTTATCATTTTTTCCCTCGAGTTTAAATGGGCTTTAAAGTAAAAGAAGAGATTAAGTTCAGAGGATTATCTCCATCGCCGTAATTCGATACACTCAGTTGAGAAAAAAGTATTCTCAGAACTTTCATAAAATCTTAATTACAATGAGTTCAAACACTTATTTTTTATTCTCGTGAAGAGAAAAGGCCGATGCAAAAACTTCACTCACAATATTTTTCATTTTTTCATCACTTTTTTTTTCCTCCCTTATCCATTCTTTCATCAACTCATTGATTGTTTGTTATCTGATTCATCAGCATCGCGACTGGGGCGGCGGTTTGGCATCAGAGGAAGAGGCATCACTGTGGAAACGTGTCTCCAATAATCACGCCCTCAACGCTCTGTCCCTTGCCAGGCCAGTACACATAAACGAATACTCAGTGTTCCATTTGTTTTGTTTTACGTCTTTTTTTTTTTCGTTTCGTTTTCATCCCTAATGGAATTCACCACTTCTGTTCGACAAAGAGAAATGATGTCCACACAAAGAAATAAAATAACACTGTTGTGTGTTCTATGTGTTTTATTCACTCGTGTGAAATTCTGTTTGTGTTGAAATTAATTTCAAAACATGAATTCTCTGAATGCAAATGATCTTTCAAAGCACCCTCACCCCGGGTTCTGTCGTAGTTGTCCTTCGTCGTTTTTCGTCCACTCTTAGATGAGATACTTGTCACTGTACAATTAATACTCATTGTTTCTCGCTTTTCTTCTGTTTATCTTCGATTAAACAGGTCTGTTACAAAGGAAGAGAAGGAGAAGGAGAATACGAGAAAGATTGCACCAGTTACGAATACAATGCCACCAGCTGGAAGACCCTCTTCAGTTCAAGCTAGACCCATTTATGGAATTCTGCAGGAAGCGGTAATTGGAGAATTAATTTACTTTTCATAGGGACACACTCTCCCGGGGCAAAGCAATCTGATATTTATTTTTTTAACTGAAAGGTCTCGACGAAAAAAAATTGAAAATATTGGCCAACAATGTAGAGATGTTGAAACATCTCCTCGTTTTTTTCAGATTTTTTCATAAAATCCTTCACTCCGAAAAACAAACCAGGCTCATTTTGCCCCTATTTCGAAACTTGGGTTAAGAATGCTAAATAAGTTCTTCCATGGTAATTAACCGGAGAATTCTCCAAATATCGGAACTTCCAAGAACGAGAACAAATTCTCTCAATTCAAGTTATAATGGAGTTGGATTATAATGGTATTGATCCAATTCAACTTTCTTTTCAGGATAATGAGAGAGCAATAGCTCGCGCAAGAAAGGATTTCTTGATCCGCCATCATTTGGATCGCACTACAGGTGTTGGTAAGTCATCCCAGGAGAATTACGTAGAAGCAATCTATTCATGTCTTAACGATACTATAAAAGGTGACGGTGCACTGTTGCCCTCTCCAACGAGAGAGAAACTAGAGCCAGTTGTACCACGTCGTCGTGACGAGGCAAAAGATGAGATTCAGCCGAAAACAAAATCAAGCCCAAAGAATAGTCCAAGAACTGGACGTTCGCAGAGTCTTGGTCCTCTCAGTAGGTCACCAAAGCGTCAGACTCCACGAGCACCATCAGTTAGCAAGGATGCCAAGGTGAATTGAAATAAAATTGAATTCTCCATCTCACCTGATTAGGGAGGAAAAAAAATTAATTAAATTCTTGCTTCTTTGTTCCAGGAGAAAGAGAAGGAGCACAAAGATAAAGAAGCGAGGGACAGAAGTGGAGAGCCAGAAAGGCATCCCCGTCCGAGTAAGTAAAAAAAATAATAAATGAACCAAAAACAAAAAAAAAACAAAAACAGAAAAAAATAAACAAAACGCTCGACTATAGCCAATGCCAATTTGGATTTGGCCAATGTCGATGCCTTCCCATTTATTGATCACATCTAACGAGAAATGTCGTGCCTCGATCGATCGTCCCAAACTTTATTGGAATAATGTAATTATTGAAATTATTCATTCTCCTCAGAATCTTCAAACAATAACTCTACAAACACATGGAATTAGTTTCATATGAATACATAACTTGCATTATTCGTGCATAAAAACGTGTCATTTATAAAAATTAGGACTGCTGCTCGTTTCCACCCCTACATAAGAATTCTGAATCCTGATTGCTCCAAATTTTCTTTAATTTTTTTTCTCCCATTTTAGCAATATCAAAAGTGAAAAACAAAGAAGAAAAAAAATATTAAACTGTCCAATGGGAAATTGCATGATAGACATTTATTGTATCTATATCTCTGTACTCTGCATTGATATCTATCCTGTTGTTTGTTGGAATCTTTAATTAGCTGAGTTCGTTGAACAATGACAAAAAAATGGAAAAAAGAACAAAGGTAAATTGGACAAGAGAAAAATTCATTTTTTTCGCTCAGCTCAACTTCATTCTGTGTCTCTTCTTTCTCCTTTCGTAACTCCTCCCTACCAGTTTCAAAAACTACAGTACTCGACAGATACACCGAAAAAAAATTCTAAAAAACACGATTAAAATAATAATAAACTCGGACAGAGTATAATTCTCACACTTTTTATGAAATAAAAAAATTATGACACAATAAATTAGTTGAAATGAAAATGATAAAAAAAAAAGAACCGTATCGATCGAGCGTGACACGTGAAAAGGATTAGAGTGATTAGCGAAACGGAGCGGGTGTTTCAGCGGTGGGCGGCCGGGTCCGGTGGAGCATAAGAGAATCCTCAAAATCCCCAGTGAAATTGTCGTCTACAAGCGAGCCGCCCATACCGCCATTACCACCACCACCTACTGGCCCTGGGCCCAAGCAACTTCACAAGAGGCCCTCGCCAAGATCACATCGTAAACGTACGTCAATCCTTTGTCCGTCACGAGCCAAAACAGTGCGCTGGATCATTTTTATTTTTTTTTCTGATTGACATAGTTCATCAGTGAAGTGGTAGATTGAGAAAAGCTGGAAAATTAGTGTAGTTTCTGTTGCAGATATATCTGAAATACGTGGATTCAGAGGAAAATGTGAAGAGACCTTTTTTTGTAGCTCATGAAATTTTCCACAAAAAGTGTCTCTTGTCAAATTTCCCGAGACCTCGTTTTGTTCACGATATATTCCAGGAATAATACGTGATGTTCAGACTCATCTTGCTCTACCACTCCAGCACTGAATTCATCTCCTCTCATGAAACTTTTCGGTTATTCCATCTCAATAGTAATCATTCTGTAGTAATTCTAAATCATCGCACAACATTCGTATTGCAATGTAGCAATCATCTGCCACTAGATATTTATCATTGGAATAACGTAACTATTATTTCTCACAATTTCCCAAAAAGCAAGAGAAACCCATCGTTATTTACGTTACATGCATTGTTCTTAATCTCTATTTTTACCGTTTCACTCCAACGAACAATCCTTGATTACATTGCACAATACAAGTATCAAAAACTATCAAATTTTATATAGAACCCAATCCAAAACCCGATAAAAAAAAGCCATTCACTGATAAAAAAAAAAGAAAAATCCCCAGTTATTTTTATTTCATTCTTCCGTACTTCTCATGCGATCGATATTATTTCTCTCAATGGTTTCACTCAATTCAGAATTTTATTCAACTGTAACTCAGTAATTGCACAGGACATCTAGCAGCATCCAATAGCATCTAGAACGTTCATTAGGAAATGTTCTTTCATTCTATTCACTCCCACGCGTTCCGGAGCACCAAATTCAAATCAACTGGAAGAAATAATTTGAGAAAAAAAAAATAATAATAATAATAAGAGCACAAAATCGATCAACAAGTCATGTACATCAGCGCAAAGCAAATGAGCCAATAGCACTCACGATTAAATTAATAAAAATAAGTTTAGATGCTGAGGAAGATAATTGAGCCCGGAGCGCCTGACGGATATGAAATGATTATTTTCATTTTCATCAATGTACAATATGTGTTTTAGCCTTCCTCGCGACCACCGCTTCCCCCCATCGCCCTCTTCATCATCACGCGAAACCTACTACTAGTAACATAATGAAACTCCCCGGTAAGAATACGATACAACAAAGTGTCGTGACCAATACAACAGTATCCAGCTCAGTATCATCAGGCAATGAGGCAGCAGCCTCGGGCTCGAGATCACAGCGTACACTAAAATTAAACAATGAGAATAATCGAGCCCGAGGTAGTGCCAGGGCCCAAGTCACAACTGTTATCGACCCATCCAAATCATCCTCCGACAATCGATATCAATCGTACCGAGCTAATGCAGCCCTGCAAGCTAGTAAGTAGCATGCTTTTGACATTATCCTCCCCTTCTCTGCAGAGTGATAACGTCTTCGTTCATCGCAATTTCTTTTTTTTTTTATTTTTTTCATTTTCCGGAGATGACTTTGGCTTACTGAAGATTTTTGGGGATTTTACGAATTTTGTAGTCAAGTGGATCAATCAATTATAATTATATTAATCTGATTCAGTAGTGAAGAGGTAGAATAGTCGAACTTTTTTTCGAGAATATCTCGGAAATGAACGGAAATACGCCATTTTCGTCCTACTGAGTTTTACGGATTATTTTTAACGAATGAATTATTATAAAAAATTTGCACTTATAGTTGTTTTTAAATTTCTTACGTGTGCATACTTTTTATTTTTCTAATAATTTATTTGTTAAGAAACAGAAAAACTAAAAATTGTCAGATGTCTGCATATTTCCAGTATCATAGTTCAAGAGATGCAAAAAAAGGATTGAAGCAAAAAGGGCGTATCTCCATTAGTTTCCACTTCTCCTATTCTACCTCTTTGCTATCGAACTATTTTGAGTTAATATTTGGGTAATTATCATCAGACTATTCAGTAGAGATAATTCCTGAAGGAAACCACTTGTCTTTAGGAAAAAAACTATTACACCGATCTTTTGATTCCACTTGTTTACAAGATGAAAATGTTATAAGCTCTTATTTAATTGTTTCATCAAGAAAAAATGAGCCCTGAAGAGGTAAATCAGGATGACTCGATTTTGTTGCCGAACATTCGTTAAAAATATCCCAGAAACTCAACGAGATAAATCAATTTTGCTCCAATTCTTTTCTGTACAGAATCTCAAGAGCTACAAAAAGAGATTGGAGTAAAATTGCTCTGCCTCGTTTAATTTCCGAGACATCCTTAAAAAAAAAAATAGACTCATCCTGTTTTATTACCTCTTCAAGTAAAATAGTGGAAATTTCCTGAGTAATCCTCGAGTCATCTCATTGGCACTACGTGAAGCGATGTGTGCTTTTAAATCGCGTCAAGTTGAGTAAACTAGCTTCTTCTCTAACTAAAATTATTATTGTCTACATAACTGGGAGTATTTGTCTAGAAATAGTTGGATTCATATATGTGTAACATCTATTCACTACTTTATTCTCTCTGTCATTTATATTATCCACTCTCAATCCTCTCTACCTAAATCCACCATGTGTGTATTTTAACTGTGCAATTTCTCAGTGTCATCGATATTCTGCTTCGTACCGAGATACATAAAAATCATTCATCTTGGTAGAAAAGTAAAATGCTTTGAACCTTCAAACTCTCCTTCTTCTATCCTTATCATTCCATTTTTTTTGTACACTTATCCAAGATCCATCAATCTATCAACTGAAATTTCTTACATACTTATATTTACTTGTCTGGCTGTTGTCTGTGCAACGTCTGTTCAAGTACTGACTTTCCCTACTTAAGTGTACTATATGATCCTCGTATGTTGACGTTGTAAAAAAATATTGTGCTCTGTTTATTAATTATATGATGTTGAACGTTTGTTATACCACGTGTAGATACTCACACTCACACAGACACAAACACCTACACTCAACAAAATAACTTGGAATATATATGTGCTATTTATGAAATTTCAATTTGTGAATAAGGAGAATAAGGAAATTTCAATGAAAATTTTAATTGTTTCTAAATTTTTTGATGGAGAGATAAAACGAGATGAGTCAATTTTATTTTGAAATTCATTTTTGGAAAATATCTCGGAATTTGAAGGGAATAAAGTAATTATGGAAAAATCATTGAAAAAAATTATTATGTAGCTTCTTTCGCAAATAACTTCGGGCTGAGTGGGTTTAGCGGGAAATGTCATCAAATCTTTATTGTAGAGAAGTTTATGAGCTACAAAAGAGGTATCGTGATAGATTTTCGTAAACCTTGTTGTTTACGAGGTATTAATGCAATGTAAGGTAAGCGTGATTTCGAGCTTTCTATTACTTTTCTACTCCACCGATGATATTATCCCTTAGTTTCCGAGATACTCACAAGAAATTAATTCTAGATGAAAGATGACTCATCTCGTTACTCTTCCTCTCTAACGAATTCACTTTTTGTCCTATGAAAAATTGAAGAAATTCTCTCGTTTCTCACTAATCAACATTTCATCAACGATTCAATCAATTTTCCCGATAACTCAATGCTTCGAAAAATTTGATTATTCCCTTATTTCACTTTATCACAAAAATATAATTCAATTCCTAGATGGATGTGCTAAATAATCATCACACTGGAAAAGAATTTTAACCAATGAAAAAAAAATTCAATTAATCATTCATTTGAAATATTGGCTTACTTCAACGCTCGTACTCGACGTTTTTTGTGTAATTAAAATCGTGGAATTCGAAATTGGAACGAGAAATTGAAAATAAAACAATTCAACTCAATTGGCATTGCTGCACGGCTTCTGGCTGACTGCTTAACAGATTGAACTACCACCACTGTCCTGACGATTAAAATCAATCTTCAAAATATCTGATGAAAAAAATAATCAAATGAAATTTGACTATTAAAAAAAAAAGATTTGCTAAATTTTGATGAATAATTATTTCTTTAAATTGACGTTTCTCACGTCGAGAGCGAGCATGTCCCACAGGATTGAATTGATAAATGATTGAGACAATTGCCGAATAAGCCTCGAACGTTGGTTCTTCCAGTGACGGCGGAGCCTCAGATAAACGGAGATTCAACCGGAGGAGATTCGAGCATCGCATCAACACCACAGTCGCAGACTGCCATCGTACCAGCAACAGCAGTAATAAGCAGCCCATGGTTCGACGACGAGCCAGTGGTCAAGAGTCCACCAGAGCCAACTCGTGTAAAATCACCAGAGCAAATGATCATGAGATCACCAGAGCCGGTAAATTGGACGGTGCCATTGGACACCGGCAAGACATTCACAGTCACTCAAAACGTGAGAGAAGGTAAAGAATTTTTCCTCAAAACTTTTTGATTGTAGAGGAATGGATAATTGGCTTTGGATTGAGTTGAAAATTTAGGATTTTTAGGGATTTACTTCTTGGGAACAGTAGAGTCTCTCGATAAAGTATGGAGACCTCTGCTGTAGCACCGAAGAATCGCCTTACTTTAGTGATCATTTTTCATTAGTTTCATCTTTTAATCCAAATTTATTATATAGTAGCAAAAAAATGGATTTTTTGCATGAATTGAAACAAGTTATATGGTCTTATTGATAATTCAGCAGTAAAAAAGTTGAATAAGACAAAAATATGACTTATCTTTATGATCATTCTCCATGAAATATCTCGGAAACTAAACGAGATAGATTAATTTTCGTGATATTTCCAAAAAAAAAACTATCCTGTTTCACCTCTTTGCAAAGCATGCTCCTAAATTTATTGAAAAATATGATAGTTAAATTAACACACAATTGATAATTTTTTTGAACAAATAAATTATTATAAAAAAAAATCTTGAACATATTTGCACTCATAGTTTCTTGAATTTTCTACATGTGTATATTTTTCTTTTCTTTTTCATAATGTATTTCTTTGGGAAAAGATAGTCAGATTTCTACTACTTTTAGTATCATTAGATTATTCTCACTTTTCTTTCTTTATCAACTGAATTGCAATATAATACCTCAAATTCTTTACATTTCTTGTTCAAGACCATTCGTCTTCTTCCCCTTCGTTCTCAATTTTTAAAACTGTCGCACATTTTCTTTGCATGAAAAGACTGAATTCTTAAAAATTTCATTGCATAAAAATTAATTCAATGTTTTCCCAAATTCTAATTTAATTCGCACGAATGAAACTGACGATAATAACAAACAATGGAAATAATGAAAGAAAACTAATGATTTTGTGTTAATTAAAGTGCAATTAAGAGACTGGTCTCATATATCTTAGTTTGTTGCCGGTAAATATCACGAAATGTGTACAATTTTGTTGTTGAAATTATTGTAGTCAATGTTCAATGATAAATCTATTATTTATTATTTTAGGGGAACCCCTGACGAGACCTCACAGCGAGGCAAAGACTTGGGCGGCACCATCGACAATACCATCTGCACCACAGTCTGCCCCACCAGAACTAGCAGCTCAGCACAAATCTCATCAACAGTCTCAGCACTCGGGGTACAAGTCACCGGAGAGCGAGAGCGTCTCCCTGGGGAGTTACACTGGCCTCAACGGCCACAAGGATTTGGACTCGGAGAGGGACAGCCCACTACCAAGCAATCTACAGGGTACACCAACACCATCCCAAAGTGATAAGGTAGTGCGAATATTCATTTATTTATATTATGAATAATTAATCAAGAGATGTTTCATTCCCATGGAAGCGAATTCAGTGAAGAGACAAAACAAGATTTATTCCTGTGATTTTTTGCAATGAAATATCAAGGAAACTAATGCAGATACGCCTTTTTTGCCTTGATCCTTTTTTGTAGAGAATTTCCAAGAGTTACAATAAAAGGGCTTGGATAAAATGGCTCTATCCCCGCTTAGTTTTTGAGATATTCTCAAAAAAATGAATTATTAAAAAAATGGACTTGTTTTTCCCCTTCGCTACTGAATTACTGAATGGAATGGACGTCACGTATGAAAAAATTCATACGTGATGTTTTTATAAAGAAAAATCTGAATAGAATCAGTTGTATGCAATTTTCTTTCATAGAATCTCTTCTTCATTAAATTATTCTATTTGAAAGCACACTGAGAAGGACTGTAAAATTTTTAATAGAATGGGCAGAAAAACTTTATCTCTTCTTTAAACTCCGTTAATTGAACTTTGATCATATTCTGCTATGCTACATGCGACATCTGATGAGCCTTAAAACAGGGAAGAAAACTTAGTACATAAAAGTGAAAAACTGATTTTATAAAAAATTTATGATTAAATTTGAAGAATCCGAGTTTTTTCTTCCTTCTGCTCTCAATATTACAATGCATTGAAACTTCTCACTCAATTCTCAAGTAATTAATGACTATTTCATTCATGTTCCCTCGGAAATCCCCGGGTGAAAAAATTAGCATGTGTCAAAGTTCTCTGGTTAATCTCGTCTCTATTTTGTTTTCTATTCTCGCAGACATTTCTCGGAATCGTTCTCTTTCGCTATCAATAAAAAAAATCCTCTTCCTCTCTCCTGTTCTTCAATATTGCAGGGCATCGAAGCGTTTTACTCGTCCGACTATAAAAAAATTCTAAATCCTTGCTTTATTTACCCCTGAATTCCGTGAGGGAGCTTTCACAACTGGGCGTTTTTCGATTTCAGTTTTTCATTAGCAAACATTGAGAAACAGCGATGCAATGAAAAAACGTGCATACACGATTCACGTCAGTTCAATATTACCCAAGGACAGAAAGACCTCCAAAAAATCTTCATACCCTGGAAAAATAGCAGATACAAATCATTCCGCATATCTCAAGATTGAGAACTCAGTAGCTGAAGAATAGAACAGTATTTTTTGTCATTTATTTTTTTGACAATATCTCGGAAAGTAAGTGAGATAGAGTGATTTGGTTCTCACCCTTTTTTGGTAACTCTTGTACTTCTCTACAAAAAAAAAAAGGATTAGAACAGAATCGCCTTGTCTCACTCACTTTCCGAGGTATTCTCAAAAAAAACTATTAAAAAAAAGATCGTTAAATCTTATTTTTCCTCTCCGCTGATGAAATGATCACATTACGGGATAACGGAGGATTCCATAAATAATGATACTGAAAACAGCAGACATTCAACAATTTTCAGTTTTTTTCTTTACCAAATAACTTATTTGAAAAAAAATGGAAAATGCACACATGTAGAAAATGCAAAAAACTATAAATGCAAATTTTTTGAAAATTTAAGATTTCAAAAAATCAAAAAAATGATCAAATTGATGCTAATTTCATTACTATCGTCAATTTCAAATTTTCAAATTCATTGCTTAGCAATAATTATGATTTTATTCATGAAATAACAGAAGCATCGTCTTCTAATTCCTCTCCCCAGTGGTTGATCTTCTCCTATGACACAAATATCAATAAATATCGTCAAACAATTACTCCGAAAATTCAATACATAGAAGGTCTTCCGGACAATCTCTGACAAGAGCTGATCATTCTGGTGATGCATAGTCACTGACTGCTACCACTATACAATCCCATAAGATGAATCGTTTAATAACCGGCAAGGCGTTCCGAGGGTTATGGACTGGAGACGAACGTATATTGTACGATGCAATTAATCAGTGGCCCACCACAACATACCCAGTGCTTCACCCACACATCCAGCTGTCCGCAGATGGAGCTTAACGCGATCTATACCAAAGGACCTCCCCCCCAAGCAATGTTGGGGTAGGGGGCTTTATAGAAAATGGTCACTTTGATCGCATTTCACAGAGACTGACGTTAGCAGATCTTTTACAAGTTTCATGAAAAGAGAAGAAAATGTTGATTATAGCTGCAGTAGAATATTCATACATTCATAATTATTTTTATCATCGTCCTAGAGGCTTTCGCTCTTTTTCGCCATATTCGGCGTGAGTGCCAAAAAATCCACTTTTCAATGGGAAAGAGGCGTATGTCCAAAATACGTCTCAAAATGGTTTTCATGACGTAATTAACAAAAATAACAAGCTAAAAATTGAAATAATAAAAGGTCGTCATTACCAATATGTAGCGTGGATAAAGCATATCTTCTAAACATACGCCCTTCTCTTATGAATAATGTTAGAAAATTTTCGAAATGTCATAAGAGTTCATAACAACAAAAAGGCGTATTTCCAGTTCGTACGCCTCTGTGATATTAGTAAGTTCTTAAATTGTCCCATATCTTCTGCCAATAAAAAATAACAAAAGGGCGTATCATCGGCAGTTAGACAATTTTTCTTATAATTTTCAATTCATTTTGGAATTCCATAATGTCAATCTGTAATTAAGGGAAAAATCAAAAACAAAAGGGTATAGTAGTAACTTGGACATACGCCTGTTTGTTACTCGAAAGAAGATGCTGTAAATCATTGAAAAAAGAGAGAATAATCGATTGGGCAAAAAAATTGACTTCCTCTTGTTATTAAAAACCAAAAACTGAAAAAATAGCACTTACCCCCTCTTGTCTCTAGGAAGACCAGATAATTCTTTTCCCTGTATAGTAGAAACATGATAGGAAAAAAAAAATTCATCATTTTTCATTCCGTAGAGAACATTGCGTTTTTATTGCTTCGAAGAATGTTTTAAACTCCGAATGTCATGCAAGCCGAGAGGTTTCACGAAAAGCCAAGCATTCCAGCTTTTTCAAAAGTTATTTCACTGCGTGAGAATATCGATACTGGAAATACTCCATCTGTTACCAGCGGTTAACGGAAATAGCTCGGACTGTCCAATGAGGGAAATACAATTCATAACACTTTACATCTGCGCACAAGTGCAAAAGCTATCCGGTAATCTTGTATGCTTCATTTGTGCCATTAATTTGGCCACGTGAAAGGGTAACTCGGGAAACCTATTCTGATTCTAACAAAGGTTCTAGTGAACCCTGTGTGAGCTCTTACTGACTAGGTGGTAACCGAGATGGTAATATTTAAAGGACCTAAGCCATGAGAAAAGGGAAAGTCTGCATGTAACGGTATCATTAGAATCATGATAACTAAAATAGTAGCTGGAAAATGGAGTGAAATTTGCATATGACTGAATAATTTCTGAGAATATTGTAGGTACCTGGCTCAACTCACCGTTTTTGTATTCACTAGAGAGATTATATCTTCCTATATTTTTTGAGAATTTTTTCATTTTCTTTCACCTTCTAGCTTCGGAGATATTAACTAATTAACATCTCATTAATTCGAGTATTAAAAGAAAAAATTCAATGTCCTCTTCCATAATTTTTTTTCCTATTCAAATAATGTTGAATGCTTATTTCTGAAGAGACACAACTCTTAAGAATTTTCACAATTGTTAACATTCCTTTTGTTTCAATGGAAAAACAGGAAACTATTCTCAAATTATTTCAACTATTTCCACTTTCGTGCTGTGAATAAAAAGTTTTTATCATTTTTCTGTATTTACCCAGTTCCACGAAACTGAAAGAATAGAATGCCTCTCATCGAGTTAATTTAACTAGTTAATAGCCTTCCTTTCATTCATTTCAGTTAATTATTAATTACTCATTCGTTGTCCGTTATTCAGCAGAATTGAAAGGAGAAAACTATCGATAACACAGTGCAAAACGATGACATAATGCAATTACTGAAATTTTAATCAGACCGGAAGTATGAAAGAGACTCCCGTTGAAATAAATTTTAATTACTCAGGTTTTTCATGCAATATGTTCCCTTGATGCCCCGTGTGCATAGACATGTTTCTGGTTTAAATGCGAATTTCCCTTAATTAAAGTGGTCGTTGGAGCTGTATCACAAGTGTGGCTGCAGATGAAATTCAAACGGCGGTAGAGATTTATCAGTTGGTTGGAAAGCTTTAGATGTAATCCATGTTCTAATAGTTGAAGTATTTATTGTGAGATAAGAAGTTTTCCAATTTTAATAAATCCTCTGGTATCAGGTATTAAATCCAATTGAGCAAAAGAATTGTGAAAGAGTTAATGTTCAAAGTGAATGGATTTTTTTTTAAGGAAAAAAATAATTTCCAACAAAGTAGAGGATATGCAAATAGAGAGGTCACACTGTAATTCATCTAACGACAATTCCTCCACTTTAATTAATACCTTAGACTTTCGAAACTTGAAAATAATTTTCTCTAATTTCTCCTTCTAGTTTCTGATTGAACTAAAATCTCTAATTTTCCTGTCAATCCAGGTCTCAGTAATAGCACCAGAATCGAAGGAGGAGCCACCAGAGGAGCCAGCGATAAAGCCAATAGCAGGAACAAATCTCCATTGCCTTGAGGATCCAGTATTTGAATTTGAACGAGGTCAAAAAGCTGCAGAGTCTCAGGCTCCAACAGCTGCAGCAACAACAGCCCCAGTAACTCAATCAGGCTATCGTGTGCTTGAAGCAGAGGATCCAGTAGTTCCTTCAGGTGGTTCATTCCGTCTACCAGACAGTGGCTATCATGTATTAGAGGCCCCTGCCTTAAGTCCAGGTGCTCAACAACGTTCAGTTGCCAGTGATGTTCTTGAAAAAGCTCGCAATCGTTTCGACAAATTTTGGGGAAAGGGTCCTGAGGATCAGGCTTAAAAATTTTAATGATAAATAAAAATTGAGAAAAAAAAAACGTTAAGAAGTTGCATCATAGGCTAGAACGCAAATGATAATTGAACGAGTGAATGAATTATTTAATGGATTTAAATAATTTTTGAGCCGATGAGTTCACGTGATCGTCGTCCAATTCGCTTATCTGGGCCTCTTAGGATATTTTTCAATAAATGAATTTAAAGAAATGAAAGAACAAAAAAAAATTATAATAATTAAAACTGAAAAAACATCTCATTATAATTCATTATCATCAATGGCACAGTGGAAAATGAATCTACTGAGAAAAATGGCTTTACGTGCTAATTGTGTAAACCCAGATAGATTTGTTTGGGGGCTTCATGCATTTTTGTAAATTAAATGAAAAAAAAGAAAAATTAATCACGTAAAACACAAAGATAACAAGGGAATTTTTAAAGAATAATACAAAAAAAAATTGAATGATGCTTTCTTTTAAATTTACAAATACGTGCAGAGACGTTTTATCAAATTGAATTATTAAATTATTAAAAATGAAGGAGAAAACGTCAATGAAGAGAGAGATAATTAATAGTAAAACAATTTCCTTAATAAATAATTTGCATCGAGTGCTTCGTATGTGGACGAATGATCACGCTTTCTGATTGGCTCTACACCATAAAAACAGAGGGCTGAACAGGATACGGTCATTAATTCAATAAATAATAGATAGCGTTGCACTACGATTGAAGTGAGGAAATAATTACAAATAAAATTGAGTGAATATCAGGAAAAACGAATGGAAAAAAAAAGATAAAAATTGAGAAGATTAGGAGATTAATCGAACGCAGTTTTACATTCCGTCTCACAATTTTTTAAATGTATTTATTGTTCAATTACCTCTTATTTTTCTTTTGTAATTCAAGGATTTACTGTGCTTCAGAGCAACCAACAAGGCGCTACCTGATTTACCTGCATGATTTTTTCGAATCCAATTAGATTATTTTGACTGATAGTTGACGTTCGAAGTGATGAAAAAAGAATTGAGAGGAAAATGTAATTGAATTGAAATGATATTAATGAAGACAGGAGAAATCCGTTAGAAGGAATTCCTTGAGGAGCTTAGAAGCTAAAAGAAATGCTAAAGTTTCTTTCCTAGTCACGCTGAGACTGTTTTCTCAAGGGAAATCAGAGAAGAAAGAAAAAACCTCAGGTTCAATTGAAGACGAAAAGTAGAGTATCGATGAAAATTGAGATTGAAAGGTGGAAAGTAAGTAAATAAATGAGGATGAAGTGCTTTGTTTTATTTCTCACGCACGGATACACCAGTACACCACACTCCATCCAGCTCCACGTCCAAAAGTCCATAAAGAATGATTTTTAATGATGAAATCAACCAACCGTAGTGAAGATAAAAACAATAAATTCAAATGCATTACCATTAAACAGGATTAATATGAAAAATCATAATGATAAAAAAAAAGAAATGATGACTGATGGAATTCACTGAAATGTAGAATACAGGATCTCTTGCAGGAGTCGATATTAAATTCTAATCAATGAAGATTAAACATCACGGAGTACTCAACTGTACTTCTATGTTCTGAGCTTTCTCCACTTTTTAAAAAATATGAAAATTATTGGAAAAATGTGGCGTTTAATGATCCCGGGCCTCTTGCTGCATCAAGCTAATGTGTAATCGAGTAAAATTAATTCACTCGAGTGTGACACAGTTCATTAACCCTTCGTTACTCGCGTGATGAACCGACTTTATCCGCAAGTTTCACTCATAATTTTGATGATAAAGTTTCTAAAAATTAGAAGGCTTGCTCTAAAATCTCTTGAAGAGTTTGGGCATATCGATCTGCACAGAAGAAATTCTGAGAAACCGGTATTTCTTGAGTTAAGAGACCTTTCTTGTAGATAATTTTATTAATTACAAAAGAGGGTTCTTCATGAATGCATGAAAATACACGTAATTTTCAGAATTATAAAAAAATTGAAGTTTATGCTCATCACGCGATCAAAGAAGGGTCAAGCAGCATTGTCTTATCTTATTGTTTGAGTAACCATCTTTTTTAAAGCAAAAAAAAGGAATGTTATAAAATTTCCATCGTACTCCTGCATCATCTCACGAGTGAATGTACAATGGAATTTTCAAGGGTGCCAGTATTGAATGAAAATCCAGATAAAAATTCATACTACTCCAAGTATGAATACTCATGATATCAAAATGAAAGAAGACAGAAAATACATCATCACAGCTTACTCCATGAAGATAGAATTTCATTCATAAAAAAATAAATGTAACTCATCGTAATTCCCATTGATAAATTTCATGAAAAAAAAAAGAATAAAATTTAAAAATAAATGATGAATCCGTTCGAATGCACCTCGCGAGCTCACACTGCCCGTCCGAATTTTTAGGCACCGATCGTCCTGTGATCCTGTGACAAAAACAAAAAAAAAACAAAAGGAAGAAACCAAATGAATTCCTTTCGACCCATGGTGAACTGCCCTGATTACTCCTCAGACGGTGTAACACACCGGGCACTTATTTATCATTAAAAAAAAAATGAGAATGAAGTAATTAAATTTCATTTTTTTATTTTTGAATGTGGATATAATCATTTCTAAAGACTTATTAAAACGGATGAAATTGCGTGCTGGACACGTATATTTTTCATGGTAATTAAATAACAATTATACCAAATGATTGACCGTTTTTCATGTATTTAGAAGAGATTATTTTCATCCCAATGAGAGTGACAATCCCATTTTAATTTCAAATGGGAATTAGCGTGTAGTTATTATTCAATCGATCGAGGTGCAAGAACTGGCGAGAGAGAGAGATATCTACTCAAAGTTTACATAATAGGTGAAAAGAATGGAATTAAATGTAAACCAAGTTTTTTTTTCTTAAATAATAAGGAAGAATGAAGAACCAGAACATAAAAAAAAGCCCAAGTGAAGCGACTAAAGAAAAAGGCAAACCCGGGATTTCTTTTGCGTCCCTTACCCGCCTTAGTCTGTAAACGCCTATTATAAATAGATAGAACATAATACAATACGACAATTATATACAATTAAATAATTTAAATGAAAAAAAAAACATGAGATTCAATTCCAATGAAATTAAGGAAGAATGAGTGAATAAAATTTGGAGTTCAAGCTGTTTTGCTAAAATACGAGAATTAATTGCATTTAAATATGATCAAATAATGTATTGTTGATTTTAATGTTTATACGAGTATTTAAGAGTTTAAAGGCAAGAGGTACAACGAATTTGTCATCATTGATTATATTATTTAATTCTGTTAATTAACTGGAATAAGGAGGATTTTATAATTTAAAGAATACTGAAAGTAAATAGAACTCCATTATTTTTTTTTGTTCTGGATTGGAATGAAAAATCTCAATCAAATTTCATTGTTTCACATAAAACACATTTTTTACTGGAAAAAAAAAACAAAATTATCTTCTTATTCAACTTAATTACAGAATTTAATGTTTTCCCCGATACGTTCTCCTAATGTATATAATATTGTTCATAAAAAAAAACAAAAATTTATTGTATCGAATGTGATGAAGAATGATAAACT
This sequence comes from Aleiodes leptofemur, assembly GCA_963942555.1. Lineage (NCBI taxonomy): Eukaryota > Metazoa > Arthropoda > Insecta > Hymenoptera > Braconidae > Aleiodes > Aleiodes leptofemur. The sequence goes on from OZ012610.1 coordinate 14,589,848, forward strand.
TTTTAACAATGGAAATCACTACTCTCGTGTGTACACGATCTTGTTTGCTGCAGGGTAATTAAATGATTATGTGATTGGAATTTTTATGAAATACGAGAAAAAGATGAAGAAAAAAAAAGGAGGAAACATTGTTTCTCATATTTTGCAAAACAGTTTAAAGGAATGGGCATGAATAAAATATGAAAAAAATAAAAAGAAAAGGAATAAAATGAAAATTAACAAGATGAAAGAAAAAACTATAATCAACATGACTGAGTCTATCATTTCACGTTAATTACGTTTGATACGATATTTCATGTTATCGTTGATAATTACAAAAAAAAAAAAAAATGAGCGTTGGTCGAGGGAAAATACATTGAATATATTATAAATAAGCACATTAAGCGAATCGTTGTCGTAATTATTTCGCAAAATTTATTTGGAGTGCAGTGGATAAAAGTGTTAACAAATGCTTCAAAGATACGTATAAACGTAAAGTGGAAAACAAAATGGAAATATTAATAATACCAAAGAAATGAAAAAAGATAATCTTTTTCCTATTTTCGCTGTTTATTTCCTCTATCAAATCCACAATTTTTCCCCTCCCAAATAAAATCAATTACATTCACTGCGAATTAAAGTATGAAATCATTTATTATACTATTGATACGATGGAAAAAACATGAATAAGAGAAAAAAAAATCATGAAAAATTATTATGGCTATATATTATATATTATTAGAAATTGAAATACTCATAATAAAAACACGCCAACGCTTCCTGTGACTCGAAAAAAAGAGGAGAAAGAAAAACTAACTTTAATATTTGATGGATACTAAAATTTATCCAGAATTTTCTCCTTAACAATTGCCATTCTATCATTTGATAAAATAAAAAGATTCGCATTAATTACGTCTCACAATTTCTCATCCATAGAATAATTGGTTTGTGCAAGGCAAAATTGAAAAACTTCAGCTTTTAATTTTGTTGAATGATAGAATTATTATTTACAAAACCGTAATATCTCAAGGAAAAAAAAGCAATTATACAATTTTGTCAGATTTTCACTGAGAAGAAGAGAAAACAAAACACCTTGATTAAAAGGCAATCACATTTTTTTCTAGACAGTCAATAAATTGGGCCATCATCAAGATTGTCTTCTTCATCCTCATAATCTTCACCATTATCAAAATAGTTATTCATATAATCTGTACCATCGTCCATTTCTTCATCAACCTCAGCCTCTTCATCCTCAACAGCTTCATCAGCATCTTTCTCCTCTTCATTATCATCATCTTTATCACCCTCCTCAGTATCACTCGGTTGTGTATTTTCTTTTTTCTCTAATTCCTGTAATTTTTTCTCAACATCAACTTCCCTCTTCTTAGTCTCAACTTCTTTTTTTGCCTTGGCTTTACGTTTTTTACCACCGCGCTTCAATTCACTCGGCACTCTAGACCAATCGTATTTCTGCTCATACGTTGATTTATCAGTTATCATGTCTTGATATCTGTCTGAATATCTTTCAATATCTTTTTTAATTAAAATTGCCTGTACATTATTCGGTGATTCTCTCATGACTTCCTCGTAATCACGTTTCAATTGGAGAAGATAGGACAATTCAACTGACAATTGAAATGGTGGAGGTTTGTAATCAAGTGGCGGATATTTTCCTGGTGGCTGAAGTACTGGAGGCAGCTGAATTGGTTCACCTCTAGCAAAACCAAATTGCTCTGGATTTATCGACATCGTGGCCTTACCACGACCTCTTCCACGGCCTGCCATGGTTTAATTGAGATTCTTTTACCTGAAATAATTTGAAAAATCATTTTAAAAAATGGCATTAACAAATCTGTAGCAAAGGGGTAAAGGAGAAAATTATATGCAGATTCTCAAGAGACAATTTTTGTAGATTAGAAAATTATCTTCAAAAAAAATCTCTTGATAATTTTTTGAGAAATCCACTTGTTCTAAAGACATTATCGAAAAAAGCTCAAACGAAGCCTTCCCCATCTCCTTCAGCATGTCCCTTAATTTTCCAGACAAATTGATTTCATTCTATCACCAGGTTTTTTCAAAATATCTTGAGAACTAAGCAAGATAGAGCGATTTAGCCCCCATCATCCTTTTGTAGATTTTGAAATTCTTGACAGAAATGTCTCAAGGCAAAACTGCGCTTATCTGGTTTTAGTTCCTGAGATATTGAAAAAAAAAACCGGTGACAAAGTAAAATCAATTTGTCTAAAAACGTCATATTCCCAATTTTCTCCATCTCTTTGATAACTCCCAATGAAAAATCTGCGAAACTAATTTCAAGAGCTACGATGAAAGAAATAGATTTATACTTGAAATGCGAATTAATTCCTTACCCTCACGCTTTTTCTTTAATCGATTCTTTATTCTCCTTTTTCTGTACCTCCTCTTGTTTAGCTACAAAAGCAGCCTTGTCGTAAATGACTCTAACAACAAGTGAACACGATGGACAAGTTGCGTCCTCCTCACCGGCAATCAAGTCTGCCTTCGATATTTGAAACTGATCGCCACAGGGACAGGGGTAGTAATAAATATCCTCGTCCTCGTCGTACTCAAAATCTTCGATCTCCACCTCGTCGTGGTAGACCGTCATGACTTCCCCAAACTTCAAAAAAGTAAATTTTCCTCAACTTTCCCAATATTTATTGTTATTTGCGTTTTTCATTCGAAGTTTTGAGGTTAAAGCACGTGGATTTCATCTGTGTTCTCAAAAACACAAAATTGACTATTTCAAATATTTTTAGTGATGCCATCTAGCGACATGAATAGTCCTCAAAATCAAAGAATTCCACAAGCCGGTAAATGTTTGTAGGGTTGACACCCACATAACCGAAAATATTTCTCGATTTGTGGAAACACTGAACTGTCAATTTTTTTGAGTCTGTTGGAGAGATTGTCATTCTATATCTCCACTCAAAACATGAGAATGTACAGGAAAAAAAATTGTGCCAGAATAATTATCAGTTAATTCAATTGCATTTGAATTGGCTCAAGGTCATTATTGTGAGATACTTTGAATCATCACGGGATTATCAATAAACGTCAATAAAGATTTTCATCTGAATTAAAAAATTTCAACTGATGTGACAGATAACCTTATAAACTCAAAACAATGATAAATTGTGGACTTAAATTTTCGGGGTTATTATTTACAGTTTATTGTTAAATTGAAATTGATCAATTGTAAGTGGGGGGAAAAAAAAAAATTAAACACTAAAGTGGGTGGTAGTTTGCCATGACTGTGAATAATGGAGGTGAAAGTCACACAGGGTCTCGTAAGAGACTTGGACTTAACACTTCAACCACGAGTTGCACCAAGATACAAAGTTTGGCTTCCTCTGGCCACTCAACAGGTAATATTTCTGAAAAAAAAAAGAAATTATGTCCTCACGTATTTTTTTAAAAATCGTGAGAATTTAAGAAAAAAAAATTCACGTGACTCTAATTTGCAGTTACGCCTGAGAAGTCTCTGTCAAGTGATCGGTTACAACCTGGAGACGGATAAAAATTTTGAAACATGCTGGTTTTATTTCACATTACACAGATCAAGCATGTCATCACCATTTTATACGAGTGAACCAATTGACAATGTTAGTCCAAGATGGGCTAGCCTTGAAGTGCCTACATTACATGCTACTGGTCTCTCCACTGCCAATGGTAATTTACTCATCAAATTCACAGCCATTATAATAACAAAATGAATTATTTCATTTTAATATTTTGTCTGGATGAAAAGAAGTAGAGCTGTATCATTGTTACTTCTAGAAATCAGCGCAAAAGTATCAAAATTCATTGATGAGATTCTCTTGCAATGATTAACTTACAGAAAAGTAAAACAGAATATGTCGATTTTTTCTTTCAACAATTTTCCGAGAATATCTCAGAAACTAAGTAGGATAGGACAATCTGATATGAATCCTTTTTTGTAACGCTTGAAACTTTTTACAAAGAGAAGTTGAGGCAAAAAATGCGATCTCCATTAGTTTTCAAGATATCATTTAAAAAGAAATGGCACACAAAAGCGAATTATTCTGTTTCATCTTTTCTCTACTGAATTATTGTTTCACATTTTTTGGTAATCATATTTGACTTCATTCTCATTAAATAGAAATAGTTCTGCGCCTATGGAGACGTACTCGAGTGAACGATCCAACCACTGACATTACAATATTCACCTGGGGTATATCCTTCACTGGCCTTGTTTACATGGGCCCAAAGCTCTCGAATAATCTAGAATCAATGCTACGTCAAAATGCCCTTATTTTTCATCTTCACGGTGGTTTCTTTGTACCATCCTACTGCCTCCTTCATTCTCCCGAGTTTCGTCGATACTTATACATGAGTGTGAGTAATTCTGAGATACGCGAGAGTTATACAGTACCGAAACTTTCCACACTGAGAAGAAAAATGCAGGTATTGAAAGAACAGACTGAATCAGTTGAAGCATTGAGAGACAGAATAGCATCTGGTGATGGTGTTGAGTCGCCAAAGTACAAGCAAACAACGTTGAATCGATTATTGCAGCCAAAGCGAATAAGTAAAGAGAAAAAAGCGGAGATATTGAAGATGAAGAAGGATTTGGAGATAGCTAAATTTAGGACTAAATTATTGGAGCAAGAGAGAATTAGAAAAATGGGAGAATTGAGAGCATTGAATCAACTGCATTTGAATATAATGGAGGAAAATCAAGATCACGGCTCACTACTGATGGAGAGATACAGAGAATTGAATAAAGATATGGAGAGACTGAGAGAATGGCGTCAGAGTCACATAGAAACACGTGAAATTTACGTACAAACATCAGCTCAATTGGCTTACATAAGAAGACAATTGATGTCTGATTTATGCATGATATTCCCAATACGTCAGGAGTCTGAGAAGAAATTTACAATTAATAATGTCCATCTACCAGACAGCGAGGAACTAAATACCTGCAATGACATACAAACATCAGTTGCACTTGGTTACGTTGCTCAAACAACACAAATGGTATCAAATTTTTTAAATGTTCCAACAAGATATCCAATTATTTTAAATGGCTCTAGATGTAAAGTAATTGATCATATTAATGACACATTTCCAGATAAAGATCGTCAATTTCCATTATTTTCACGTAGCAAAGATAAATTACATTTTCATTATGGTGTTTATTTATTGAATAAAAATATAGCTCAACTTAGGTGGTACTGTGGTCTTCCCACTGTTGATCTACGTCCTACATTATTGAATTTGGGATCATTACTTAATTTAAAGCCAAATCATACGTTAGATAATACGAAGAGAACATTTTCTGGCTCGTCATTGGATACTGATGTTAGTAATAATGGTAAAAATAGTGTACCATTAACACCACCATTGCAGAAAGTTATTATTGATAATATAAGTAGACCAAGAACAATGAGCCAGTTGAAGACATCGAGGACAATACTTGGTTCATCACTTGATCAGGGACTTGATAAACCAAATCAGATATTAGTTCTTGGTAAACAAACAAAGAGAATTTGTAAATCTGAAGAATCAGCGATTGATGATAATGCACTGTCATTGCCAAGAGGAAGGTTTAGTCAAAGTAATGATGATAATATTGATGATGTTGTATTTAATGATGAAAAAAGAAATTCAAACAAACCATTAATAGCATCAACATCATCGAGCGAACTCGTCGAACCGGAAATTGAAATAACAATACCATTGTCCGTATCAAATTCAAAGTGTGACGATCACGATAGTATTAGACAAAGAAGTTCAAACTCAATAAGCAGCTGTGAAATGGCACTGAGTGGATCACAAAATGATGTTGTTGATAGAACTAATGGCCATGTTGACGATAATATTGATAATAAATTGGATATTATGCAAAATGATGAAGTTAGTATATTGTCAAGTGAGAGTTTAACAACTTCTGCATTTGTAAAAACTGATGAAAACAGAAGCCAAGAGACACTGACTGATATTGTTGATGATAAAAGAATTGTTAACAGTACTGAGACACTTTCTAGTTCATTTGTATCGCTGGATGATACAAGAAATTCATGTGAATGTGTTGATGATAGAATTGAAATTGCATCGAGCTGTCCAGAGAGTGCTAAATCATTTTATGATGATACAGATGAAGCACCAAGAAATACGTGGAGGACTGAGTCAAATCCGAGTTTAAAAATTACTGATAAAATTGATAATTCAGCAATTACAGTACCATTGTCGAGATCACAGCCAAACAGGGTACATGAGGCAATTGATGAGTTCATTGATGAAATAAGAAAGAGCTCGGAGAATGTTTCTGCTAGGACAGAGGCATTGGCGAGTAAAAAAACGAGCTTTAAAGTCATGAAGCCAAGATTATAGTTAACTTCTCTTTTTTTTGTATAATTCAATGCAAATTATTTTTCAAATAATTCCATTAATTGTTATAATTTATTGAAACTCTTGATTTATTTTATTTCTTCATATCTTTATAATATAATTATTGAATTAAATTCAATTTCTATTGAGAAAGAAAAATTATTAAAATGTGAAATTAAATATATTTCATTTCAATGATTTTAGTAAAATGTTTGAACGAAAAATATTTTATCGATGGGAAAAAAAATGAAATCAATATTATATTTATAAGAAAAATTGCAATTTAATAATGAAAAGAAAAAATTTTATCATATCTGAGTTTGAATGAATTTTGATAATTTTCTTCTAATATCGAAATTTAAGTTTTCCGAAAGAAAACTTAAACTACGATTATAAATTATTATTCTATTGCATGTACATAATTGAAATGTGATTTATCTATTACTTATTTTTCCTCTCTCTTTCTCTTTTCACATGTATAGAATTTATAGTACGATGTTCAAAGCTGTATTGAATTTGTTTCCGTTGTAATGACAATTATGAATAAATAATAATGTACATTGACTATTTACAATTATTGTTCACAGAATTTAAATGTTAACATTGAGCCGTTCCCTGATATCAATGCCTCTATTCTCCTCATTAAGTTTTTCATTTTCTACCTGATTGAAATCACAAAAATTAATGAGCATTTAATGTGTTTATCTTATTACTAAAATAGATGGGAGCCAATGTATCATTAAAATATTTTCGAACTTTAAAAATCTAGAAGACAAAACTGGCATTCAATTAGTTAAAAATATCCTCTTGTTTTGTGTTTATAGTCTTGTGATCCAAAAAAACAATGAAAATTCTGTTCTTATTTAATAATTGATTAAATTAATAATGTCATTTGGAAGGATCGACTCCAGTCAGGCTGGCACTTATGTTCCACAATGTTTCAGCAGTGTCTGGCTTGAAAATTTTCTTTGATGCATAAACTTTGCAGTCACGATAGAGCAAACCACTCTCGCTCATGAGGGAAGTATTGGTTGCACAGTGAAGTACTGTTTGTGCACCCTGGAATAATTATTTCAATTTAGTGATCATTATCAATGAAATATCTACAGAAACTAAGTGAGATAGAACGATTTTATCCTTATCCTTTCTTATAGAGGACTTCAAGAGCTACAAAAACGGATAAGGACAAAAAGGATGTATCTCCATTAGTTTCTGATATATTTCCCAAAAAGTGTTAATAAAATTAACACACATCTGAAAATTTTTTGCATTTTTGAAAGAAAAAAAATTACTGTAGAAGAAAAATATTAGAAAAATTTGTACTTCCAGTTTTTCGAATTTTAAATGTGTGTATATTTTTGATCTCTAAAAAATAAATTATTTGTTAAGATAAAAAAATGAAAATTGTCAAATGACGGCTATTTTTAGTATCATACTGTTTTGCTTCTTCACGACTGAATCAATCATATTAAAATGATTAAGTTAGATTATTTTATTAGAAAAGAGGTAAAATTTAAAAAAAATAATAAATCAAAAGAGGATGATTAACAAATTATACCTGATTGGCTGTGCGTAAGAATAGGAGAGCAACTGGTGAAAATATGATGTAATGAAACCAGCTTCTCTTGACATTTCTGAAGAGTCCAGTATACGTAAATCCTGGACAAACCATGTAAACATTGACACCAGTATTCTCGACTTTTTTAGCTAATGCTGTTGCAAAATATGCATTTGCTAATTTCGAGTTACAGTAACCTGGGTTCATTCTTCCCTTCGAAGGCAATCCCTTTTCTCCATTCAAATTTGAAAAGTCAATTGCTCCAGACTCGAGCAATTTGGAAGTGACTATGACAATTCTGCTTGGGGCAGATGATTTCAGTCTCTCTAGCAACAGATTCGTTAGAAGAAAGTGTCCAAGATGATTTACACCAAAATGAATTTCAAAACCGTCTTTGGTCAGTGCTCTGTCCTTTAGTGGTACGTAAACTCCGGCATTATTAATGAGTCCATGAATCTCTGGGAATTCTTGGAGTACTCGTTCAGCGAATTTATGAATTGAAGTTAGGGAAGCCAGGTCGAGTTCCATTGGAATCATTTCACCGGTAGAGATATTTTTTCGTATATCGGCGACGCAATTACGTGCACTTTCCATGTCTCTGCATGCCATTATAACACGAGCTTTTCGTTTTACCAATTCTCTAACAGTTTCCTTGCCAATTCCCGAATTCCCACCGGTAACGAGGAAGACACGTCCCTGAAGATTGCTCGTATCCTTGCATTTTCCCCAAGTATGCTCTCGGTACTTTCGTAATAATCCAATTATCACAACAATCGGCAAAATAATGTAACAAAGAGACGACATCATGCTGTAACGGCTTTAGCACTGAATGAAATTTATTAAAATTTTAATTGAAAATTCAAATTTAAACGTTAAGAATAATGTTTAATAATGTTTTCATCCTCATTGTCTCGCATTTTGATTATGAAATTAAATAAATTATTCTACAATGACGTTTTATGTTTTTTTTTCGGTTAACTAAAATGAAACTATGCGGATCAGATGAGAGCTAATTTCTAGGGATTTCGGACGTGCCAACGTGTTTGGCACTTTTTTTTATAGATTCCATTGGTGAGTGGCGCTGCCTCGACCAATCAGAACGCTGCTGCTTTTTCATTCAACATTCAAAAAATAACATCATTTTCACAATTTTCATCATTTGTAGGGCTCATTGAGATGGATCTTTTAAGCTAAATTTTAATGTAATTGCTTTGATAGTTTTGGAGATATAACCTCTTTTCAGGAAATGGTTTTTTGCCAATATCTCAGAAACTATTGGAGCGATTTCCCCCAATTTCAATACGAAACTTTTCGTTCATTAGGTGCACAAACTGACGAAATTTGAAGTCTTTAATTCAAATGTTTTTTGAGTTATCGTGGTGACACAATCAAGAATGGAAAACACTGTGATTGGAATTATGGGCAAACGAAAAATTACAGCCAAATTTACCCCGAGTGAAAATTGTGAGTTTAAATGAGATGAATTTCATCGCTCAAAGTGGGGGCTGTGAATAAATTTTTCGCGGAAAAAATAAAAAAAACGATTTTTTGAAAATTTGATTTTTCTCGAAAAGTATTCAACCGATTTTGCTCAAATTTCACTGACAGCAATTTGCATAGGAAGGGAAAATACTGTTGAATTAGCAGGTCGCCAAATATGAACGTTTCGGAGCAATGGGATGATATGTGTAACACATACACACACATACATACAGACATTTTTGAAAAATGTCATTTCTCGGCGTTGTGGAACATTCTGAGTCATATTCCGATGAAATCTCGAAATCGAAAGGAATCGCAGTTACAATACTTCCATTCGGAAGCGAAAATGGGAAAAAATACAAATGATTTTTTTGTCATTTGTTTTTTTGTTAATATTTCGGCAGCTAATAGCGATGCGCCTTTCTATCTGAATGCATTTTCGCTCTTGAATTCTCTACAAGAATGAATTGAGAAGGGTGCAACTCTATTAGTTTCCGAAATATTTGAAAAAAACAAATGATAAGAAATGTATTTTCCCTGTTTTTCGCAAAGGAAGGTACATCTGATTTCCCAACTTAATGAATCAAAAAGTTGATCAAAAATAATTAAAGTATAAAAAAATCGTATGTACTTTCTTTTCGCATATTTTTGAATCCAGTGGAAGCTTTTTTGTAGTTTTTGAAATGCTGTACAGAAATAGTCTCTTTCTTTGTACCAAACTTTTGATTCTTGTTAGAATTTTTACAAACAAGCTTCAATTTTTTCAATTCACCCACGTATAATGTGCATTATTTCGAGGAATTATTCCATCACGATCTATACGGAGAGAAATCTTTATTAAAAAGTACCGAAAGGTCTTGCTAAAAAGTACAGAACGTTCTGCAATCGTGGGACATTCCGTAATGTATACAAAATATTGAAGAATTAGAAGGTAATTTTTTACAAGAATTCATCAAAAAGTCACAGGAGTACATCAAGAAGTCACATCTGTACATCAAAAATGACGCTATAAGTGCGTCGAAAATTACTGAACCATGTTGGTTAATTTTTGACGCGCTTACAGCGCCATTTTTGATGTACAGATGTTGATCTCACAGAGAATTGAATACGAGCGTTCGACCACATGTAATTGACCAGACGCTTCCGTATCGACTGGAATTGCTGACGAACGTTGAAGCAGTTATCCGAAGATAGCGCTAGTATATTCAAATTAGCCAGAATTGGGAGTTTCAATGCACTTCCTCGAAAGGAATCAGAGGGACTGATTCCTCTTGTTTAAGGGGGAACATCAGGCCATATCGAAATACAGAAATAATTATGAAGAAATTCTCAGATATTGTCAGGTCAATTTTGGAGGTACTTGCAAAATTTCAAGGAAATGTCACGGGTCAATTCTGAGTCATTCATTATTTTTTCTACTCCAAATTCTCCCATGAAAAATGATCAGTTTTTTCTCTTTTTTTTTTCGCTCACCTCGGGAGTTCGGGGCTATTTTATGATTTAGCCCCGAGAGCTGAGGGATAATTTATGATTTAGTCCCAAAAGCTCGGGGCTATTTTATGATTTAAGATTTGGTAAAATGTCAGCCATTATGGTCACTCCCAAAAAAATTTAAATTTCTAATTGAATTTAATTTTTGAATGCATCAACGTTTGTCCACTCGGCGTGAACCTCATCAGGGTGCATTTCATGTTTATTCTAAGAATATAAAAAAAAAAAAATCAGTTTCATTCTAATATTCGAGATTTTTTCGGAATTTATCGCAGATTTTATGAAATTTACATGAAACTTTTATGAAATTTTTCTGAAACTTTTTTCGAAATTTTTTCCGATATTTTCTCGAATTAAACTCCGGCAACCTTCCTTCGCCAATATACGTTACAAAAATCAGTTTTATTCAAACATTAGAGATATATTTTATTATTTGTCCCAAGAGCTCGGGGTTATTTTATCAATTAGCCCCGAGAGCTGAAGGCTAATTTATTATGTAGCCCCGAGTGCTCGGGGCTAATTTTTATTCAGTCCCGAGTGCTCGGGGCTTTTTATTAATTAGCCTCGAGTGCTCGGGGCTTTTTATTATTTATGATGAGGTTGATTATCGGCCATCATAGTCACTCCCAAATTTGGGAGTGACCATAATGGCCGATAATCAACCTAATTATAATTTGAAAAATGGTCGGAGAAAAAACTTTAATTTCGATTATTTAGCCCCGAGTGCACGGGGCTACTTTATTATTTAGCCCCGAGGGCTCGGGGCTATTTTTTATTTAGTCCCGAGGGCTCGGGGTTTTTTATTATTGAGCCCCGAGGGCTCGGGGCTTTTTATTATTTAGCCCCGAGGGCTCGGGGCTTTGTATTATTTAGCCCCGAAAGCTCGGGGCTATTTTTATTTAGCCATGAGTGCTCGGGGCTTTTTATTATTGAGCCCCGAGGGTTCGGGGCTATTTCTTATTTAGCCCCGAGGGCTCGGAGCTTTTTATTATTTAGCCCCGAGGGCTCGGGGCTATTTTTTACTTAGCCCCGAGGGCTCGGGGCTTTTTATTATTTAGCCCCGAGGGCTCGGAGCTATTTTTTATTTAGCCCCGAGGGCTCGGGGCTATTTTTTATTTAGCCCCGAGGGCTCGGGGCTTTCCATTATTTAGCCCCGAGGGCTCGGGACTATTTTTTATTTAGCCCCGAGGGCTCGGAGCTATTTTTTTATTTAGCCCCGAGGGCACGGGGCTATTTTTCATTTAGCCCCGGGGGCTCGGGGCTTTCTATTATTTAGCCCCGAGGGCTCGGGGCTATTTCTTATTTAGCCCCGAGGGCTCGGGGTTTTTTATTATTAAGCCCCGAGGGCACGGGGCTATTTTTTATTGAGCCCCGGGGGCTCGGGGCTTTCTATTATTTAGCCCCGAGGGCTCGGGGCTATTTTTTATTTAGCCCCGAGGGCTCGGGGCTTGTTTTTATTTAGCCCCGAGGGCTCAGGGCTTTTTATTATTTAGCCCTGAGGGCTCGGGGCTATTTTTTCATTTAGCCCTGAGGGCTCGGGGCTATTTTTTTATTTAGCCCCGAGGGCTCGGGGCTTTCTATTATTTAGCCCCGAGGGCTCGGGGCTTTTTATTATTTAGCCCTGAGGGCGCAGGGCTATTTTTTATTTAGCCCCGAGGGCTCGGGGCTATTTTTTTATTTAGCCCCGAGGGCTCGGGGCTATTTTTTATTTAGCTCCGAGGGCTCGGGGCTTTTTATTATTTAGCCCCGAGGGCTCGGGGCTATTTTTTATTTAGCCCCGAGGGCTCGTGGCTTTTTATAATTTAGCCCCGAGGGCTCGGTGCTATTTTTTATTTAGCCCCGAGGGCTCGGGACTATTTTTTTATTTAGCCCCGAGGGCACGGGGCTATTTTTTATTTAGCCCCGGGGGCTCGGGGCTTTCTATTATTTAGCCCCGAGGGCTCGGGGCTATTTCTTATGTAGCCCCGAGGGCTCGGGGTTTTTTATTATTGAGCCCCGAGGGCACGGGGCTATTTTTTATTGAGCCCCGGGGGCTCGGGGCTTTCTATCATTTAGCCCCGAGGGCTCGGGGCTATTTTTTATTTAGCCCCGAGGGCTCGGGGCTTTTTATTATTTAGCCCCGAGGGCTCGGGGCTTGTTTTTATTTAGCCCCGAGGGCTCGGGGCTTTTTATTATTCAGCCCTGAGGGCTCGGGGCTATTTTTTTATTTAGCCCTGAGGGCTCGGGGCTATTTTTTTATTTAGCCCCGAGGGCTCGGGGCTTTCTATTATTTAGCCCCGAGGGCTCGGGGCTATTTTTTATTGAGCCCCGAGGGCTCGGGGCTTTTTATTATATAGCCCCGAGGGCTTGGGGCTATTCTTTATTTAGCCCCGAGGGCTCGGGGCTTTTTATAATTTAGCCCCGAGGGCTCGGTGCTATTTTTTATTTAGCCCCGAGGGCTCGGGGCTATTTTTTATTTAGCCCCGAGGGCTCGGGGCTTTTTATTATTTAGCCCTGAGGGCTCGGGGCTATTTTTTTATTTAGCCCCAAGGGCTCGGGGCTTTCTATTATTTAGCCCCGAGGGCTCGGGGCTATTATTTATTTAGCCCTGAGGGCTCGGGGCTTTTTTTTATTTAGCCCCGAGGGCTCGGGGCTTTTTATTATTTAGCCCTGAGGGCTCGGGGCTATTTTTTTATTTAGCCCCGAGGGCTCGGGGCTTTCTATTATTTAGCCCCGAGGGCTCGGGGCTTTTTATTATTTAGCCCTGAAGGCTCGGGGCTATTTTTTTATTCAGCCCCGAAGGCTCGGGGCTTTCCATTATTTAGCCCCGAGGGCTCGGAGCTATTTTTTATTTAGCCCCGAGGGCTCGGGGCTTTTTATTATTTAGCCCCGAGGGCTCGGGGCTTTTTTTTATTTAGCCCCGAGGGCTCGGGGCTTTTTATTATTTAGCCCTGAGGGCTCGGGGCTATTTTTTTATTTAGCCGCGAGGGCTCGGGGCTTTCTATTATTTAGCCCCAAGGGCTCGGGGCTATTTTTTATTTAGCCCCGAGGGCTCGGGGCTTTTTTTTATTTAGCCCCGAGGGCTCGGGGCTTTTTATTATTTAGCCCTGAGGGCTCGGGGCTATTTTTTTATTTAGCCCTGAGGGCTCGGGGCTTTCTATTATTTAGCCCCAAGGACTCGGGGCTATTTTTTATTGAGCCCCGGGGGCTCGGGGCTTTCTATTATTTAGCCCCGAGGGCTCGGGGCTATTTTTTATTTAGCCCCGAGGGCTCGGGGCTTTATATTATTTAGCCCCGAGGGCTCGGGGCTTGTTTTTATTTAGCCCCGAGGGCTCGGGGCTTTTTATTATTTAGCCCCGAGGGCTCGGGGCTTTTTTTTATTTAGCCCCGAGGGCTCGGGGCTTTTTATTATTTAGCCCTGAGGGCTCGGGGCTATTTTTTTATTTAGCCGCGAGGGCTCGGGGCTTTCTATTATTTAGCCCCGAGGGCTCGGGGCTATTTTTTATTTAGCCCCGAGGGCTCGGGGCTTTTTTTTATTTAGCCCCGAGGGCTCGGGGCTTTTTATTATTTAGCCCCGAAGGCTCGGGGCTTTCCATTATTTAGCCCCGAGGGCTCGGGGCTATTTTTTATTTAGCCCCGAGGGCTCGGGGCTTTTTATTATTTGGCCCCGAGGGCTCGGGGCTTTTTTTTATTTAGCCCCGAGGGCTCGGGGCTTTTTATTATTTAGCCCTGAGGGCTCGGGGCTTGTTTTTATTTAGCCCCGAGGGCTCGGGGCATTTTATTATTTAGCCCCGAGGGCTCGGGGCTTGTTTTTATTTAGCCCCGAGGGCTCGGGGCTTTTTATTATTTAGCCCTGAGGGCTCGGGGCTATTTTTTTATTTAGCCCTGAGGGCTCGGGGCTTTCTATTATTTAGCCCCAAGGACTCGGGACTATTTTTTATTGAGCCCCGGGGGCTCGGGGCTTTCTATTATTTAGCCCCGAGGGCTCGGGGCTATTTTTTATTTAGCCCCGAGGGCTCGGGGCTTTATATTATTTAGCCCCGAGGGCTCGGGGCTTGTTTTTATTTAGCCCCGAGGGCTCGGGGCTTTTTATTATTTAGCCCTGAGGGCTCGGGGCTATTTTTTTATTTAGCCCTGAGGGCTCGGGGCTATTTTTTTATTTAGCCCCGAGGGCTCGGGGCTTTCTATTATTTAGCCCCGAGGGCTCGGGGCTTTTTATTATTTAGCCCTGAGGGCGCGGGGCTATTTTTTATTTAGCTCCGAGGGCTCAGGGCTTTTTATTATTTAGCCCCGAGGGCTCGGGGCTATTTTTTATTTAGCCCCGAGGGCTCGTGGCTTTTTATAATTTAGCCCCGAGGGCTCGGTGCTATTTTTGATTTAGCCCCGAGGGCTCGGGACTATTTTTTTATTTAGCCCCGAGGGCACGGGGCTATTTTTTATTTAGCCCCGGGGGCTCGGGGCTTTCTATTATTTAGCCCCGAGGGCTCGGGGCTATTTCTTATTTAGCCCCGAGGGCTCGGGGTTTTTTATTATTGAGCCCCGAGGGCACGGGGCTATTTTTTATTGAGCCCCGGGGGCTCGGGGCTTTCTATCATTTAGCCCCGAGGGATCGGGGCTATTTTTTATTTAGCCCCGAGGGCTCGGGGCTTTTTATTATTTAGCCCTGAGGGCTCGGGGCTATTTTTTTATTTAGCCCTGAGGGCTCGGGGCTATTTTTTTTATTTAGCCCCGAGGGCTCGGGGCTTTCTATTATTTAGCCCCGAGGGCTCGGGGCTATTTTTTATTGAGCCCCGAGGGCTCGGGGCTTTTTATTATATAGCCCCGAGGGCTTGGGGCTATTCTTTATTTAGCCCCGAGGGCTCGGGGCTTTTCATAATTTAGCCCCGAGGGCTCGGTGCTATTTTTTATTTAGCCCCGAGGGCTCGGGGCTATTTTTTATTTAGCCCCGAGGGCTCGGGGCTTTTTATTATTTAGCCCTGAGGGCTCGGGGCTATTTTTTTATTTAGCCCCAAGGGCTCGGGGCTTTCTATAATTTAGCCCCGAGGGCTCAGGGCTATTATTTATTTAGCCCTGAGGGCTCGGGGCTTTTTTTTATTTAGCCCCGAGGGCTCGGGGCTTTTTATTATTTAGCCCTGAGGGCTCGGGGCTATTTTTTTATTTAGCCCCGAGGGCTCGGGGCTTTCTATTATTTAGCCCCGAGGGCTCGGGGCTTTTTATTATTTAGCCCTGAGGGCTCGGGGCTATTTTTTTATTCAGCCCCGAAGGCTCGGGGCTTTCCATTATTTAGCCCCGAGGGCTCGGGGCTATTTTTTATTTAGCCCCGAGGGCTCGGGGCTTTTTATTATTTAGCCCCGAGGGCTCGGGGCTTTTTTTTATTTAGCCCCGAGGGCTCGGGGCTTTTTATTATTTAGCCCCGAGGGCTCGGGGCTTTTTTTTATTTAGCCCCGAGGGCTCGGGGCTTTTTATTATTTAGCCCTGAGGGCTCGGGGCTATTTTTTTATTTAGCCCCGACGGCTCGGGGCTTTCTATTATTTAGCCCCGAGGGCTCGGGGCTTTTTATTATTTAGCCCTGAGGGCTCGGGGCTATTTTTTTATTTAGCCCCGAAGGCTCGGGGCTTTCCATTATTTAGCCCCGAGGGCTCGGGGCTATTTTTTATTTAGCCCCGAGGGCTCGGGGCTTTTTATTATTTGGCCCCGAGGGCTCGGGGCTTTTTTTTATTTAGCCCCGAGGGCTCGGGGCTTTTTATTATTTAGCCCTGAGGGCTCGGGGCTATTTTTTTATTTAGCCCTGAGGGCTCGGGGCTTTCTATTATTTAGCCCCGAGGGCTCGGGGCTATTTTTTATTTAGCCCCGAGGGCTCGGGGCTTTATATTATTTAGCCCCGAGGGCTCGGGGCTTGTTTTTATTTAGCCCCGAGGGCTCGGGGCTTTTTATTATTTAGCCCTGAGGGCTCGGTGCTATTTTTTATTTAGCCCCGAGGGCTCGGGGCTATTTTTTTATTTAGCCCCGAGGGCACGGGGCTATTTTTTATTTAGCCCCTGGGGCTCGGGGCTTTCTATTATTTAGCCCCGAGGGCTCGGGGCTATTTCTTATTTAGCCCCGAGGGCTCGGGGTTTTTTATTATTGAGCCCCGAGGGCACGGGGCTATTTTTTATTGAGCCCCGAGGGCTCGGGGCTTTCTATTATTTAGCCCCGAGGGCTCGGGGCTATTTTTTATTTAGCCCCGAGGGCTCGGGGCTTTTTATTATTTAGCCCCGAGGGCTCGGGGCTTTTTTTTATTTAGCCCCGAGGGCTCGGGGCTATTTTTTTATTTAGCCCCGAGGGCACGGGGCTATTTTTTATTTAGCCCCGGGGGCTCGGGGCTTTCTATTATTTAGCCCCGAGGGCTCGGGGCTATTTCTTATTTAGCCCCGAGGGCTCGGGGTTTTTTATGATTGAGCCCCGAGGGCACGGGGCTATTTTTTATTGAGCCCCGAGGGCTCGGGGCTTTCTATTATTTAGCCACGAGGACTCGGGGCTATTTTTTATTTAGCCCCGAGGGCTCGGGGCTTTTTATTATTTAGCCCCGAGGGCTCGGGGCTTGTTTTTATTTAGCCCCGAGGGCTCGGGGCTTTTCATTATTTAGCCCTGAGGGCTCGGGGCTATTTTTTTATTTAGCCCTGAGGGCTCGGGGCTATTTTTTATTTAGCCCCGAGGGCTCGGGGCTTTTTATTATTTAGCCCCGAGGGCTCGGGGCTTTTTTTTATTTAGCCCCGAGGGCTCGGGGCTTTTTATTATTTAGCCCTGAGGGCTCGGGGCTATTTTTTATTTAGCCCCGAGGGCTCGGGGCTTTTTTTTATTCAGCCCCGAGGGCTCGGGGCTTTTTATTATTTAGCCCTGAGGGCTCGGGGCTATTTTTTTATTTTGCCCCGAGGGCTCGGGGCTTTCTATTATTTAGCCCCGAGCCCTCAGGGCTAAATAATAAAAAGCCCCGAGCTATTCTTTTCTTTATTTAGCCCCGAGGGCTCGGGGCTATTTTTTATTTAGCCCCGAGGGCTCGGGGTTTTCTATTATTGAGCCATGAGGGCTCGGGGCTATTTTTTATTTAGCTTCGAGGGCTCAGGGCTTTTTATTATTTAGCCCCGAGGGCTCGGGGCTTTTTATTATTTAGCCCCTAGGGCTCGGGGCTTTTTTTTATTTAGCCCCGAGGGCTCGGGGCTTTTTTTTATTTAGCCCCGAGGGCTCGGGGCTTTTTATTATTTAGCCCTGAGGGCTCGGGGCTATTTTTTTATTTAGCCCCGAGGGCTCGAGGCTATTTTTTATTTAGCCCCGAGGGCTCGGGGTTTTTTAATATTGAGCCCCGAGGGCTCGGGGCTATTTTTCATTTAGCCCCGAGGGCTCGGGACTTTTTATTATTTAGCCCCGAGGGCTCAGGGCTATTTTTGATGTAGCCCCGAGGGCTCGGGGCTTTTTATAATTTAGCCCCGAGGGCTCGGTGCTATTTTTTATTTAGCCCCGAGGGCTCGGGGCTATTTTTTTATTTAGCCCCGAGGGCACGGAGCTATTTTTTATTTAGCCCCGGGGGCTCGGGGCTTTCTATTATTTAGCCCCGAGGGCTCGGGGCTATTTCTTATTTAGCCCCGAGGGCTCGGGGTTTTTTATTATTGAGCCCCGAGGGCACGGGGCTATTTTTTATTGAGCCCCGAGGGCTCGGGGCTTTCTATTATTTAGCCCCGAGGGCTCGGGGCTATTTTTTATTTAGCCCCGAGGGCTTGGGGCTTTTTTTATTTAGCCCCGAGGGCTCGGGGCTTTTTATTATTTAGCCCTGAGGGCTCGGGGCTATTTTTTTATTTAGCCCCGAGGGCTCGGGGCTTTCTATTATTTAGCCCCGAGGGCTCGGGGCTTTTTATTATTTAGCCCTGAGGGCTCGGGGCTATTTTTTTATTTAGCCCCGAAGGCTCGGGGCTTTCCATTATTTAGCCCCGAGGGCTCGGGGCTATTTTTTATTTAGCCCCGAGGGCTCGGGGCTTTTTATTATTTGGCCCCGAGGGCTCCGGGCTTTTTATTATTTAGCCCTGAGGGCTCGGGGCTATTTTTTTATTTAGCCCTGAGGGCTCGGGGCTATTTTTTTATTTAGCCCCGAGGGCTCGGGGCTTTCTATTAATTAGCCCCGAGGGCTCGGGGCTATTTTTTATTGAGCCCCGAGGGCTCGGGGCTTTATATTATATAGCCCCGAGGGCTTGGGGCTATTCTTTATTTAGCCCCGAGGGCTCGGGGCTTTTTATAATTTAGCCCCGAGGGCTCGGTGCTATTTTTTATTTAGCCTCGAGGCCTCGGGGCTATTTTTTATTTAGCCCCGAGGGCTCGGGGCTTTTTATTATTTAGCCCTGAGGGCTCGGGGCTATTTTTTTATTTAGCCCTGAGGGCTCGGGACTATTTTTTTATTTAGCCCCGAGGGCTCGGGGCTTTCTATTATTTAGCCCTGAGGGCTCGGGGCTATTTTTTTATCTAGCCCCAAAGGCTCGGGGCTTTCTATTATTTAGCCCCGAGGGCTCGGGGCTATTATTTATTTAGCCCTGAGGGCTCGGGGCTTTTTTTTATTTAGCCCCGAGGGCTCGGGGCTTTTTATTATTTAGCCCTGAGGGCTCGGGGCTATTTTTTTATTTAGCCCCGAGGGCTCGGGGCTTTCTATTATTTAGCCCCGAGGGCTCGGGGCTTTTTATTATTTAGCCCTGAGGGCTCGGGGCTATTTTTTTTTTTAACCCCGAAGGCTCGGGGCTTTCCATTATTTAGCCCCGAGGGCTCGGGGCTATTTTTTATTTAGCCCCGAGGGCTCGGGGCTTTTTATTATTTAGCCCCGAGGGCTCGGGGCTTTTTTCTATTTAGCCCCGAGGGCTCGGGGCTTTTTATTATTTAGCCCTGAGGGCTCGGGGCTATTTTTTATTTAGCCCCGAGGGCTCGGGGCTTTTTTTTATTCAGCCCCGAGGGCTCGGGGCTTTTTATTATTTAGCCCTGAGGGCTCGGGGCTATTTTTTTATTTTGCCCCGAGGGCTCGGGGCTTTCTATTATTTAGCCCCGAGCCCTCAGGGCTAAATAATAAAAAGCCCCGAGCTATTCTTTTCTTTATTTAGCCCCGAGGGCTCGGGGCTATTTTTTATTTAGCCCCGAGGGCTCGGGGTTTTCTATTATTGAGCCCCGAGGGCTCGGGGCTATTTTTTATTTAGCTTCGAGGGCTCAGGGCTTTTTATTATTTAGCCCCGAAGGCTCGTGGCTATTTTTAATTTAGCCCCGAGGGCTCGGGGCTTTTTATTATTTAGCCCCGAGGGCTCGGGGCTTTTTTTTATTTAGCCCCGAGGGCTCGGGGCTTTTTTTTATTTAGCCCCGAGGGCTCGGGGCTTTTTATTATTTAGCCCTGAGGGCTCGGGGCTATTTTTTTATTTAGCCCCGAGGGCTCGAGGCTATTTTTTATTTAGCCCCGAGGGCTCGGGGTTTTTCAATATTGAGCCCCGAGGGCTCGGGGCTATTTTTCATTTAGCCCCGAGGGCTCGGGACTTTTTATTATTTAGCCCCGAGGGCTCGGGGCTTGTTTTTATTTAGCCCCGAGGGCTCGGGGCTTTTTATTGTTTAGCCCTGAGGGCTCGGGGCTATTTTTTTATTTAGCCCTGAGGGCTCGGGGCTATTTTTTTATTTAGCCCCGAGGGCTCGGGGCTTTCTATTATTTAGCCCCGAGGGCTCGGGGCTATTTTTTATTGAGCCCCGAGGGCTCGGGGCTTTTTATTATATAGCCCCGAGGGCTTGGGGCTATTCTTTATTTAGCCCCGAGGGCTCGGGGCTTTTTATAATTTAGCCCCGAGGGCTCGGTGCTATTTTTTATTTAGCCCCGAGGGCTCGGGGCTATTTTTTATTTAGCCCCGAGGGCTCGGGGCTTTTTATTATTTAGCCCTGAGGGCTCGGGGCTATTTTTTTATTTAGCCCCAAGGGCTCGGGGCTTTCTATTATTTAGCCCCGAGGGCTCGGGGCTATTATTTATTTAGCCCTGAGGGCTCGGGGCTTTTTTTTATTTAGCCCCGAGGGCTCGGGGCTTTTTATTATTTAGCCCTGAGGGCTCGGGGCTATTTTTTTATTTAGCCCCGAGGGCTCGGGGCTTTCTATTATTTAGCCCCGAGGGCTCGGGGCTTTTTATTATTTAGCCCTGAAGGCTCGGGGCTATTTTTTTATTCAGCCCCGAAGGCTCGGGGCTTTCCATTATTTAGCCCCGAGGGCTCGGAGCTATTTTTTATTTAGCCCCGAGGGCTCGGGGCTTTTTATTATTTAGCCCCGAGGGCTCGGGGCTTTTTTTTATTTAGCCCCGAGGGCTCGGGGCTTTTTATTATTTAGCCCTGAGGGCTCGGGGCTATTTTTTTATTTAGCCGCGAGGGCTCGGGGCTTTCTATTATTTAGCCCCAAGGGCTCGGGGCTATTTTTTATTTAGCCCCGAGGGCTCGGGGCTTTTTTTTATTTAGCCCCGAGGGCTCGGGGCTTTTTATTATTTAGCCCTGAGGGCTCGGGGCTATTTTTTTATTTAGCCCTGAGGGCTCGGGGCTTTCTATTATTTAGCCCCAAGGACTCGGGGCTATTTTTTATTGAGCCCCGGGGGCTCGGGGCTTTCTATTATTTAGCCCCGAGGGCTCGGGGCTATTTTTTATTTAGCCCCGAGGGCTCGGGGCTTTATATTATTTAGCCCCGAGGGCTCGGGGCTTGTTTTTATTTAGCCCCGAGGGCTCGGGGCTTTTTATTATTTAGCCCCGAGGGCTCGGGGCTTTTTTTTATTTAGCCCCGAGGGCTCGGGGCTTTTTATTATTTAGCCCTGAGGGCTCGGGGCTATTTTTTTATTTAGCCGCGAGGGCTCGGGGCTTTCTATTATTTAGCCCCGAGGGCTCGGGGCTATTTTTTATTTAGCCCCGAGGGCTCGGGGCTTTTTTTTATTTAGCCCCGAGGGCTCGGGGCTTTTTATTATTTAGCCCCGAAGGCTCGGGGCTTTCCATTATTTAGCCCCGAGGGCTCGGGGCTATTTTTTATTTAGCCCCGAGGGCTCGGGGCTTTTTATTATTTGGCCCCGAGGGCTCGGGGCTTTTTTTTATTTAGCCCCGAGGGCTCGGGGCTTTTTATTATTTAGCCCTGAGGGCTCGGGGCTTGTTTTTATTTAGCCCCGAGGGCTCGGGGCATTTTATTATTTAGCCCCGAGGGCTCGGGGCTTGTTTTTATTTAGCCCCGAGGGCTCGGGGCTTTTTATTATTTAGCCCTGAGGGCTCGGGGCTATTTTTTTATTTAGCCCTGAGGGCTCGGGGCTTTCTATTATTTAGCCCCAAGGACTCGGGACTATTTTTTATTGAGCCCCGGGGGCTCGGGGCTTTCTATTATTTAGCCCCGAGGGCTCGGGGCTATTTTTTATTTAGCCCCGAGGGCTCGGGGCTTTATATTATTTAGCCCCGAGGGCTCGGGGCTTGTTTTTATTTAGCCCCGAGGGCTCGGGGCTTTTTATTATTTAGCCCTGAGGGCTCGGGGCTATTTTTTTATTTAGCCCTGAGGGCTCGGGGCTATTTTTTTATTTAGCCCCGAGGGCTCGGGGCTTTCTATTATTTAGCCCCGAGGGCTCGGGGCTTTTTATTATTTAGCCCTGAGGGCGCGGGGCTATTTTTTATTTAGCTCCGAGGGCTCAGGGCTTTTTATTATTTAGCCCCGAGGGCTCGGGGCTATTTTTTATTTAGCCCCGAGGGCTCGTGGCTTTTTATAATTTAGCCCCGAGGGCTCGGTGCTATTTTTGATTTAGCCCCGAGGGCTCGGGACTATTTTTTTATTTAGCCCCGAGGGCACGGGGCTATTTTTTATTTAGCCCCGGGGGCTCGGGGCTTTCTATTATTTAGCCCCGAGGGCTCGGGGCTATTTCTTATTTAGCCCCGAGGGCTCGGGGTTTTTTATTATTGAGCCCCGAGGGCACGGGGCTATTTTTTATTGAGCCCCGGGGGCTCGGGGCTTTCTATCATTTAGCCCCGAGGGATCGGGGCTATTTTTTATTTAGCCCCGAGGGCTCGGGGCTTTTTATTATTTAGCCCTGAGGGCTCGGGGCTATTTTTTTATTTAGCCCTGAGGGCTCGGGGCTATTTTTTTTATTTAGCCCCGAGGGCTCGGGGCTTTCTATTATTTAGCCCCGAGGGCTCGGGGCTATTTTTTATTGAGCCCCGAGGGCTCGGGGCTTTTTATTATATAGCCCCGAGGGCTTGGGGCTATTCTTTATTTAGCCCCGAGGGCTCGGGGCTTTTCATAATTTAGCCCCGAGGGCTCGGTGCTATTTTTTATTTAGCCCCGAGGGCTCGGGGCTATTTTTTATTTAGCCCCGAGGGCTCGGGGCTTTTTATTATTTAGCCCTGAGGGCTCGGGGCTATTTTTTTATTTAGCCCCAAGGGCTCGGGGCTTTCTATAATTTAGCCCCGAGGGCTCAGGGCTATTATTTATTTAGCCCTGAGGGCTCGGGGCTTTTTTTTATTTAGCCCCGAGGGCTCGGGGCTTTTTATTATTTAGCCCTGAGGGCTCGGGGCTATTTTTTTATTTAGCCCCGAGGGCTCGGGGCTTTCTATTATTTAGCCCCGAGGGCTCGGGGCTTTTTATTATTTAGCCCTGAGGGCTCGGGGCTATTTTTTTATTCAGCCCCGAAGGCTCGGGGCTTTCCATTATTTAGCCCCGAGGGCTCGGGGCTATTTTTTATTTAGCCCCGAGGGCTCGGGGCTTTTTATTATTTAGCCCCGAGGGCTCGGGGCTTTTTTTTATTTAGCCCCGAGGGCTCGGGGCTTTTTATTATTTAGCCCCGAGGGCTCGGGGCTTTTTTTTATTTAGCCCCGAGGGCTCGGGGCTTTTTATTATTTAGCCCTGAGGGCTCGGGGCTATTTTTTTATTTAGCCCCGACGGCTCGGGGCTTTCTATTATTTAGCCCCGAGGGCTCGGGGCTTTTTATTATTTAGCCCTGAGGGCTCGGGGCTATTTTTTTATTTAGCCCCGAAGGCTCGGGGCTTTCCATTATTTAGCCCCGAGGGCTCGGGGCTATTTTTTATTTAGCCCCGAGGGCTCGGGGCTTTTTATTATTTGGCCCCGAGGGCTCGGGGCTTTTTTTTATTTAGCCCCGAGGGCTCGGGGCTTTTTATTATTTAGCCCTGAGGGCTCGGGGCTATTTTTTTATTTAGCCCTGAGGGCTCGGGGCTTTCTATTATTTAGCCCCGAGGGCTCGGGGCTATTTTTTATTTAGCCCCGAGGGCTCGGGGCTTTATATTATTTAGCCCCGAGGGCTCGGGGCTTGTTTTTATTTAGCCCCGAGGGCTCCGGGCTTTTTATTATTGAGCCCTGAGGGCTCGGGGCTATTTTTTTATTTAGCCCTGAGGGCTCGGGGCTATTTTTTTATTTAGCCCCGAGGGCTCGGGGCTTTCTATTATTTAGCCCCGAGGGCTCGGGGCTATTTTTTTATTTAGCCCTGAGGGCTCGGGACTATTTTTTTATTTAGCCCCGAGGGCTCGGGGCTTTCTATTATTTAGCCCTGAGGGCTCGGGGCTATTTTTTTATCTAGCCCCAAAGGCTCGGGGCTTTCTATTATTTAGCCCCGAGGGCTCGGGGCTATTATTTATTTAGCCCTGAGGGCTCGGGGCTTTTTATTATTTAGCCCTGAGGGCTCGGGGCTTTTTATTATTTAGTCCCGAGGGCTCGGGGCTTTTTATTATTTAGTCCCGAGGGCTCGGGGCTTTTTTTTATTTAGCCCCGAGGGCTCGGGGCTCTTTATTATTTAGCCCTGAGGGCTCGGGGCTATTTTTTTATTTAGCCCCGAGGGCTCGGGGCTTTCTATTATTTAGCCCCGAGGGCTCGGGGCTCTTTATTATTTAGCCCTGAGGGCTCGGGGCTATTTTTTTATTTAGCCCCGAGGGCTCGGGGCTTTCTATTATTTAGCCCCGAGGGCTCGGGGCTATTTTTTATTGAGCCCCGAGGGCTCGGGGCTTTATATTATATAGCCCCGAGGGCTTGGGGCTATTCTTTATTTAGCCCCGAGGGCTCGGGGCTTTTTATAATTTAGCCCCGAGGGCTCGGTGCTATTTTTTATTTAGCCTCGAGGCCTCGGGGCTATTTTTTATTTAGCCCCGAGGGCTCGGGGCTTTTTATTATTTAGCCCTGAGGGCTCGGGGCTATTTTTTTATTTAGCCCTGAGGGCTCGGGACTATTTTTTTATTTAGCCCCGAGGGCTCGGGGCTTTCTATTATTTAGCCCTGAGGGCTCGGGGCTATTTTTTTATCTAGCCCCAAAGGCTCGGGGCTTTCTATTATTTAGCCCCGAGGGCTCGGGGCTATTATTTATTTAGCCCTGAGGGCTCGGGGCTTTTTTTTATTTAGCCCCGAGGGCTCGGGGCTTTTTATTATTTAGCCCTGAGGGCTCGGGGCTATTTTTTTATTTAGCCCCGAGGGCTCGGGGCTTTCTATTATTTAGCCCCGAGGGCTCGGGGCTTTTTATTATTTAGCCCTGAGGGCTCGGGGCTATTTTTTTTTTTAACCCCGAAGGCTCGGGGCTTTCCATTATTTAGCCCCGAGGGCTCGGGGCTATTTTTTATTTAGCCCCGAGGGCTCGGGGCTTTTTATTATTTAGCCCCGAGGGCTCGGGGCTTTTTTCTATTTAGCCCCGAGGGCTCGGGGCTTTTTATTATTTAGCCCTGAGGGCTCGGGGCTATTTTTTATTTAGCCCCGAGGGCTCGGGGCTTTTTTTTATTCAGCCCCGAGGGCTCGGGGCTTTTTATTATTTAGCCCTGAGGGCTCGGGGCTATTTTTTTATTTTGCCCCGAGGGCTCGGGGCTTTCTATTATTTAGCCCCGAGCCCTCAGGGCTAAATAATAAAAAGCCCCGAGCTATTCTTTTCTTTATTTAGCCCCGAGGGCTCGGGGCTATTTTTTATTTAGCCCCGAGGGCTCGGGGTTTTCTATTATTGAGCCCCGAGGGCTCGGGGCTATTTTTTATTTAGCTTCGAGGGCTCAGGGCTTTTTATTATTTAGCCCCGAAGGCTCGTGGCTATTTTTAATTTAGCCCCGAGGGCTCGGGGCTTTTTATTATTTAGCCCCGAGGGCTCGGGGCTTTTTTTTATTTAGCCCCGAGGGCTCGGGGCTTTTTTTTATTTAGCCCCGAGGGCTCGGGGCTTTTTATTATTTAGCCCTGAGGGCTCGGGGCTATTTTTTTATTTAGCCCCGAGGGCTCGAGGCTATTTTTTATTTAGCCCCGAGGGCTCGGGGTTTTTCAATATTGAGCCCCGAGGGCTCGGGGCTATTTTTCATTTAGCCCCGAGGGCTCGGGACTTCTTATTATTTAGCCCCGAGGGCTCGGGGCTTGTTTTTATTTAGCCCCGAGGGCTCGGGGCTTTTTATTGTTTAGCCCTGAGGGCTCGGGGCTATTTTTTTATTTAGCCCTGAGGGCTCGGGGCTATTTTTTATTTAGCCCCAAGGGCTCGGGGCTTTTTATTATTTGGCCCCGAGGGCTCGGGGCTATTTTTTATTTAGCCCCGGGGGCTCGGGGCTTTCTATTATTCAACCCCGAGGGCTCGGGGCTATTTCTTATTTAGCCCCGAGGGCTCGGGGTTTTTTATTATTGAGCCCCGAGGGCACGGGGCTATTTTTTATTGAGCCCCGAGGGCTCGGGGCTTTCTATTATTTAGCCCCGAGGACTCGGGGCTATTTTTTATTTAGCCCCGAGGGCTCGGGGCTTTTTATTATTTAGCCCCGAGGGCTCGGGGCTTGTTTTTATTTAGCCCCGAGGGCTCGGGGCTTTTTATTGTTTAGCCCTGAGGGCTCGGGGCTATTTTTTTATTTAGCCCTGAGGGCTCGGGGCTATTTTTTATTTAGCCCCGAGGGCTCGGGGCTTTTTATTATTTGGCCCCGAGGGCTCGGGGCTTTTTTTTATTTAGCCCCGAGGGCTCGGGGCTTTTTATTATTTAGCCCTGAGGGCTCGGGGCTATTTTTTTATTTAGCCCCGAGGGCTCGGGGCTTTTTATTATATAGCCCCGAGGGCTTGGGGCTATTCTTTATTTAGCCCCGAGAACTCGGGGCTTTTTATTATTTAGCCCCGAGGGCTCGGGGCTATTTTTTATTTAGCCCCGAAGGCTTGGGGCTTTTTTTATTTAGCCCCGAGGGCTCGGGGCTTTTTATTATTTAGCCCTGAGGGCTCGGGGCTATTTTTTTATTTAGCCCCGAGGGCTCGGGGCTTTCTATTATTTAGCCCCGAGGGCTCGGGGCTTTTTATTATTTAGCCCTGAGGGCTCGGGGCTATTTTTTTATTTAGCCCCGAAGGCTCGGGGCTTTCCATTATTTAGCCCCGAGGGCTCGGGGCTATTTTTTATTTAGCCCCGAGGGCTCGGGGCTTTTTATTATTTGGCCCCGAGGGCTCGGGGCTTTCTATTATTTAGCCCCGAGCCCTCAGGGCTAAATAATAAAAAGCCCCGAGCTATTCTTTTCTTTATTTAGCCCTGAGGGCTCGGGGCTATTTTTTATTTAGCCCCGAGGGCTCGGGGCTTTCTATTATTTAGCCCCGAGGGCTCGGGGCTTTTTATTATTTAGCCCTGAGGGCTCGGGGCTATTTTTTATTTAGCCCCGAGGGCTCGGGGCTTTTTATTATTTAGCCCCGAGGGCTCGGGGCTTTTTTCTATTTAGCCCCGAGGGCTCGGGGCTTTTTATTATTTAGCCCTGAGGGCTCGGGGCTTTTTATTATTTGGCCCCGAGGGCTCGGGGCTTTTTTTTATTTAGCCCCGAGGGCTCGGGGCTTTTTATTATTTAGCCCTGAGGGCTCGGGGCTATTTTTTTATTTAGCCCCGAGGGCTCGGGGCTTTTTATTATATAGCCCCGAGGGCTTGGGGCTATTCTTTATTTAGCCCCGAGAACTCGGGGCTTTTTATTATTTAGCCCCGAGGGCTCGGGGCTATTTTTTATTTAGCCCCGAAGGCTTGGGGCTTTTTTTATTTAGCCCCGAGGGCTCGGGGCTTTTTATTATTTAGCCCTGAGGGCTCGGGGCTATTTTTTTATTTAGCCCCGAGGGCTCGGGGCTTTCTATTATTTAGCCCCGAGGGCTCGGGGCTTTTTATTATTTAGCCCTGAGGGCTCGGGGCTATTTTTTTATTTAGCCCCGAAGGCTCGGGGCTTTCCATTATTTAGCCCCGAGGGCTCGGGGCTATTTTTTATTTAGCCCCGAGGGCTCGGGGCTTTTTATTATTTGGCCCCGAGGGCTCGGGGCTTTCTATTATTTAGCCCCGAGCCCTCAGGGCTAAATAATAAAAAGCCCCGAGCTATTCTTTTCTTTATTTAGCCCCGAGGGCTCGGGGCTATTTTTTATTTAGCCCCGAGGGCTCGGGGTTTTCTATTATTGAGCCCCGAGGGCTCGGGGCTATTTTTTATTTAGCTTCGAGGGCTCAGGGCTTTT
Source organism: Aleiodes leptofemur (assembly GCA_963942555.1). Lineage (NCBI taxonomy): Eukaryota > Metazoa > Arthropoda > Insecta > Hymenoptera > Braconidae > Aleiodes > Aleiodes leptofemur. Next base: position 14,618,150 of record OZ012610.1, read on the forward strand.
TATTATTTAGCCCCGAGGGCTCGTGGCTATTTTTAATTTAGCCCCGAGGGCTCGGGGCTTTTTATTATTTAGCCCCTAGGGCTCGGGGCTTTTTTTTATTTAGCCCCGAGGGCTCGGGGCTTTTTTTTATTTAGCCCCGAGGGCTCGGGGCTTTTTATTATTTAGCCCTGAGGGCTCGGGGCTATTTTTTTATTTAGCCCCGAGGGCTCGAGGCTATTTTTTATTTAGCCCCGAGGGCTCGGGGTTTTTTAATATTGAGCCCCGAGGGCTCGGGGCTATTTTTCATTTAGCCCCGAGGGCTCGGGACTTTTTATTATTTAGCCCCGAGGGCTCAGGGCTATTTTTGATGTAGCCCCGAGGGTTCGGGGCTTTTTATAATTTAGCCCCGAGGGCTCGGTGCTATTTTTTATTTAGCCCCGAGGGCTCGGGGCTATTTTTTTATTTAGCCCCGAGGGCACGGGGCTATTATTTATTTAGCCCCGGGGGCTCGGGGCTTTCTATTATTTAGCCCCGAGGGCTCGGGGCTATTTCTTATTTAGCCCCGAGGGCTCGGGGTTTTTTATTATTGAGCCCCGAGGGCACGGGGCTATTTTTTATTGAGCCCCGAGGGCTCGGGGCTTTCTATTATTTAGCCACGAGGACTCGGGGCTATTTTTTATTTAGCCCCGAGGGCTCGGGGCTTTTTATTATTTAGCCCCGAGGGCTCGGGGCTTGTTTTTATTTAGCCCCGAGGGCTCGGGGCTTTTTATTATTTAGCCCTGAGGGCTCGGGGCTATTTTTTTATTTAGCCCTGAGGGCTCGGGGCTATTTTTTATTTAGCCCCGAGGGCTCGGGGCTTTTTATTATTTGGCCCCGAGGGCTCGGGGCTTTTTTTTATTTAGCCCCGAGGGCTCGGGGCTTTTTATTATTTAGCCCTGAGGGCTCGGGGCTATTTTTTTATTTAGCCCCGAGGGCTCGGGGTTTTCTATTATTGAGCCCCGAGGGCTCGGGGCTATTTTTTATTTAGCTTCGAGGGCTCAGGGCTTTTTATTATTTAGCCCCGAGGGCTCGTGGCTATTTTTAATTTAGCCCCGAGGGCTCGGGGCTTTTTATTATTTAGCCCCGAGGGCTCGGGGCTTTTTTTTATTTAGCCCCGAGGGCTCGGGGCTATTTTTTATTTAGCCCCGAGGGCTCGGGGTTTTCTATTATTGAGCCCCGAGGGCTCGGGGCTATTTTTTATTTAGCTTCGAGGGCTCAGGGCTTTCTATTATTTAGCCCCGAGGGCTCGGGGCTATTTTTTATTGAGCCCCGAGGGCTCGGGGCTTTTTATTATATAGCCCCGAGGGCTTGGGGCTATTCTTTATTTAGCCCCGAGGGCTCGGGGCTTTCTATTATTTAGCCCCGAGGGCTCGGGGCTATTTTTTATTTAGCCCCGAGGGCTTGGGGCTTTTTTTATTTAGCCCCGAGGGCTCGGGGCTTTTTATTATTTAGCCCTGAGGGCTCGGGGCTATTTTTTTATTTAGCCCCGAGGGCTCGGGGCTTTCTATTATTTAGCCCCGAGGGCTCGGGGCTTTTTATTATTTAGCCCTGAGGGCTCGGGGCTATTTTTTTATTTAGCCCCGAAGGCTCGGGGCTTTCCATTATTTAGCCCCGAGGGCTCGGGGCTATTTTTTATTTAGCCCCGAGGGCTCGGGGCTTTTTATTATTTGGCCCCGAGGGCTCGGGGCTTTTTTTTATTTAGCCCCGAGGGCTCCGGGCTTTTTATTATTGAGCCCTGAGGGCTCGGGGCTATTTTTTTATTTAGCCCTGAGGGCTCGGGGCTATTTTTTTATTTAGCCCCGAGGGCTCGGGGCTTTCTATTATTTAGCCCCGAGGGCTCGGGGCTATTTTTTATTGAGCCCCGAGGGCTCGGGGCTTTATATTATATAGCCCCGAGGGCTTGGGGCTATTCTTTATTTAGCCCCGAGGGCTCGGGGCTTTTTATAATTTAGCCCCGAGGGCTCGGTGCTATTTTTTATTTAGCCTCGAGGCCTCGGGGCTATTTTTTATTTAGCCCCGAGGGCTCGGGGCTTTTTATTATTTAGCCCTGAGGGCTCGGGGCTTTTTATTATTTAGTCCCGAGGGCTCGGGGCTTTTTATTATTTAGTCCCGAGGGCTCGGGGCTTTTTTTTATTTAGCCCCGAGGGCTCGGGGCTCTTTATTATTTAGCCCTGAGGGCTCGGGGCTATTTTTTTATTTAGCCCCGAGGGCTCGGGGCTTTCTATTATTTAGCCCCGAGGGCTCGGGGCTTTTTATTATTTAGCCCTGAGGGCTCGGGGCTTTTTATTATTTAGTCCCGAGGGCTCGGGGCTTTTTATTATTTAGTCCCGAGGGCTCGGGGCTTTTTTTTATTTAGCCCCGAGGGCTCGGGGCTCTTTATTATTTAGCCCTGAGGGCTCGGGGCTATTTTTTTATTTAGCCCCGAGGGCTCGGGGCTTTCTATTATTTAGCCCCGAGGGCTCGGGGCTTTTTATTATTTAGCCCTGAGGGCTCGGGGCTTTTTATTATTTAGTCCCGAGGGCTCGGGGCTTTTTATTATTTAGTCCCGAGGGCTCGGGGCTTATTTTTATTTAGCCCCGAGGGCTCGGGGCTTTTTATTATTTAGCCCGGAGGGCTCGGGGCTATTTTTTTATTTAGCCCCGAGGGCTCGGGGCTTTTTATTATTTAGCCCCGAGCCCTCAGGGCTAAATAATAAGAAGCCCCGAGCTATTCTTTTCTTTATTTAGCCCCGAAGGCTCGGGGCTATTTTTTATTTAGCCCCGAGGGCTCGGGGTTTTCTATTATTGAGCCACGAGGGCTCGGGGCTATTTTTTATTTAGCTTCGAGGGCTCAGGGCTTTTCATTATTTAGCCCCGAGGGCTCGGGGCTTTTTTTTATTTAGCCCCGAGGGCTCGGGGCTTTTTATTATTTAGCCCTGAGGGCTCGGGGCTATTCTTTATTTAGCCCCGAGGGCTTGGGGCTTTTTTTTATTCAGCCCCGAGGGCTCGGGGCTTTTTATTATTTAGCCCTGAGGGCTCGGGGCTTTTTTTTATTTAGCCCCGAGGGCTCGGGGCTTTTTATTATTTAGCCCCGAGGGCTCGGGGCTTTTTATTATTTAGCCCTGAGGGCTCGGGGCTATTTTTTTATTTAACCCCGAAGGCTCGGGGCTTTCCATTATTTAGCCCCGAGGGCTCGGGGCTATTTTTTATTTAGCCCCGAGGGCGCGGGGCTATTTTTCATTCAGCCCCGAGAGCTCAGGGCTTTTGATTATTCAGCGCCGAGGGCTCGGGGCTTTTTATTATTCAACCCCGAGGGCTCGGGGCTTTTTTTTATTTAGCCCCGAGGGCTCGGGGCTTTTTTTTATCTAGCCCCGAGGGCTCGGGGCTTTTTATTATTCAGCCCTGAGGGCTCGGGGCTATTTTTTTACTTAGCCCCGAGGGCTCGGGGCTATTCTTTATTTAGCCCCAAGGGCTCGGGGCTTTTTGTAATTCAGCCCCGAGGGCCCGGTGCTATTTTTCATTTAGCCCCGAGGGCTCGGGGCTTTTTATGATTTAGCCCTGAAGGCTCGGGGCTATTTTTTTATTTAGCCCCGAGGGCTCGGGGCTCTCTATTATTTAGCCCCGAGGGCTCGGGGCTATTTTTTATTGAGCCCCGAGCGCTCGGGGTTTTTTATTATTTAGCCCCGAGGGCTCGGGGCTTTTTATAATTTAGCCCCAAGGGCTCGGTGCTATTTTTTATTTAGCCCCGAGGGCTCGGGGCTTTCCATTATTTAGCCCCGAGGGCTCGGGGCTTTTTATTATTTAGCCCTGAGGGCTCGGGGCTTTTTATTATTTAGTCCCGAGGGCTCGGGGCTTTTTATTATTTAGTCCCGAGGGCTCGGGGCTTTTTTTTATTTAGCCCCGAGGGCTCGGGGCTTTTTATTATTTAGCCCGGAGGGCTCGGGGCTATTTTTTTATTTAGCCCCGAGGGCTCGGGGCTTTTTATTATTTAGCCCCGAGCCCTCAGGGCTAAATAATAAAAAGCCCCGAGCTATTCTTTTCTTTATTTAGCCCCGAAGGCTCGGGGCTATTTTTTATTTAGCCCCGAGGGCTCGGGGTTTTCTATTATTGAGCCACGAGGGCTCGGGGCTATTTTTTATTTAGCTTCGAGGGCTCAGGGCTTTTCATTATTTAGCCCCGAGGGCTCGGGGCTTTTTTTTATTTAGCCCCGAGGGCTCGGGGCTTTTTATTATTTAGCCCTGAGGGCTCGGGGCTATTTTTTATTTAGCCCCGAGGGCTTGGGGCTTTTTTTCATTCAGCCCCGAGGGCTCGGGGCTTTTTATTATTTAGCCCTGAGGGCTCGGGGCTATTTTTTTATTTTGCCCCGAGGGCTCGGGGCTTTCTATTATTTAGCCCCGAGGGCTCGGGGCTTTTTATTATTTAGCCCTGAGGGCTCGGGGCTATTTTTTTATTTAGCCCCGAAGGCTCAAGGCTTTCCAGTATTTAGCCCCGAGGGCTCGGGGCTATTTTTTATTTAGCCCCGAGGGCTCGGGGTTTTCTATTATTGAGCCCCGAAGGCTCGGGGCTATTTTTTATTTAGCTTCGAGGGCTCAGGGCTTTTTATTATTTAGCCCCGAGGGCTCGGGGCTATTTTTTATTTAGCCCCGAGGGCTCGGGGCTTTTTATTATTTAGCCCCGAGGGCTCGGGGCTATTTTTTATTTAGCCCCGAGGGCTCGGGGCTTTTTATTATTTAGCCCCGAGGGCTCGGGGCTTTTTTTTATTTAGCCCCGAGGGCTCGGTGCTATTTTTTATTCAGCCCCAAGTGCTCGGGGCTTTTTAATATTGAGCCCCGAGGGCTCGGGGCTATTTTTTATTTAGCCCCGAGGGCTCGGGGCTATTTTTTATTTAGCCCCGAGGGCTCGGTGCTATTTTTTATTCAGCCCCAAGTGCTCGGGGCTTTTTAATATTGAGCCCCGAGGGCTCGGGGCTATTTTTTATTTAGCCCCGAGGGCTCGGGGCTTCTTATTATTTAGCCCCGAGGGCTCGGGGCTTTTTATTATTTAGCCCTGAGGGCTCGGGGCTATTTTTTTATATAGCCCCGAGGGCTCGGAGCTATTTTTTATTTAGCCCCGAGGGCTCGGGGCTATTTTTTATTTAGCCCCGAGGGCTCGGTGCTATTTTTTATTCAGCTCCAAGTGCTCGGGGCTTTTTAATATTGAGCCCCGAGGGCTCGGGGCTATTTTTTATTTAGACCCGAGGGCTCGGGACTTTTTATTATTTAGCCCCGAGGGCACGGGGCTATTTTTTATTTAGCCCCGGGGGCTCGGGGCTTTCTATTATTTAGCCCCGAGGGCTCGGGGCTATTTCTTATTTAGCCCCGAGGGCTCGGGGTTTTTTATTATTGAGCCCCGAGGGCACGGGGCTATTTTTTATTGAGCCCCGGGGGCGCGGGGCTTTCTATTATTTAGCCCCGAGGGTTCGGGGCAATTTTTCATTTAGCCCCGAGGGCTCGGGACTTTTTATTATTTAGCCCCGAGGGCACGGGGCTATTTTTTATTTAGCCCCGGGGGCGCGGGGCTTCCTATTATTTAGCCCCGAGGGTTCGGGGCAATTTTTTGTTTAGCCCCGAGGGCTCGGGACTTTTTATTATTTAGCCCCGAGGGCACGGGGCTATTTTTTATTTAGCCCCGGGGGCTCGGGGCTTTCTATTATTTAGCCCCGAGGGCTCGGGGCTATTTCTTATTTAGCCCCGAGGGATCAGGGTTTTTTATTATTGAGCCCCGAGGGCACGGGGCTATTTTTTATTGAGCCCCGGGAGCGCGGGGCTTTCTATTATTTAGCCCCGAGGGTTCGGGGCAATTTTTTGTTTAGCCCCGAGGGCTCGGGGCTTTTTATCATTTAGCCCCGAGGGCTCGGGGCTTTTTATTATTTAGCCCTGAGGGCTCGGGGCTATTTTTTTATCTAGTCCTGAGGGCTCGGGGCTATTTTTTTATTTAGCCCCGAGGGCTCGGGGCTTTCTATTATTTAGCCCCGAGGGTTCGGGGCAATTTTTCATTTAGCCCCGAGGGCTCGGGACTTTTTATTATTTAGCCCCGAGGGCACGGGGCTATTTTTTATTTAGCCCCGGGGGCGCGGGGCTTCCTATTATTTAGCCCCGAGGGTTCGGGGCAATTTTTTGTTTAGCCCCGAGGGCTCGGGACTTTTTATTATTTAGCCCCGAGGGCACGGGGCTATTTTTTATTTAGCCCCGGGGGCTCGGGGCTTTCTATTATTTAGCCCCGAGGGCTCGGGGCTATTTCTTATTTAGCCCCGAGGGATCAGGGTTTTTTATTATTGAGCCCCGAGGGCACGGGGCTATTTTTTATTGAGCCCCGGGAGCGCGGGGCTTTCTATTATTTAGCCCCGAGGGTTCGGGGCAATTTTTTGTTTAGCCCCGAGGGCTCGGGGCTTTTTATCATTTAGCCCCGAGGGCTCGGGGCTTTTTATTATTTAGCCCTGAGGGCTCGGGGCTATTTTTTTATCTAGTCCTGAGGGCTCGGGGCTATTTTTTTATTTAGCCCCGAGGGCTCGGGGCTTTCTATTATTTAGCCCCGAGGGCTCGGGGCTATTTTTTATTTAGCTTCGAGGGCTCGGGGCTTTTTATTATATAGCCCCGAGGGCTTGGGGCTATTCTTTATTTAGCCCCGAGGGCTCGGGGCTATTTTTTATCTATCCCCGAGGGCTCGGGGCTTTTCATTATTCAGCCCCGAGGGCTCGTGGCTGAATAAAAAATAGCCCCGAGCCCCCAGGGCTAAATAATCGAAAGCCCCGAGCCCTCGGGGCTAAATTTTAGAAAGCCCCGAGACTTTGGAGCTAATTAAAAAATAGCCCCGAGCCCTCGGGGCTGAATAGTAAATAGCCCCGAACCCTCGGGACTAAATAAAAAACTGCCCCGAGCCCTCGGGGTTAAATAATAAAAAGCCCCGAGCCATCGGGGCTAAATGAGAAATAGCCCTGAGCCCTCCCGGCTAAATAATAAAAAGCCCGGAGCCCTCGGAGCTAAATAAAAAATAGCCCCGAGCCCTCGAGGCTAAATAGTTAATAGCCCCGAGCCCTCGGAGCTGAATAAAATATAGCCCCGAGCCTTCGGGGCTAAATAATAGAAAGCCCCGAGCCCTCGGAACTGAATCAAAAATAGCCCCGAGCCCACGGGGCTAAATAAAAAATAGTCCCGAGCCCTCGGGGCTAAATTATAAAAAACTCCGAGCCCTCGGTGCTAAATAAAAAATAGCCCCGAGCCCTCGGGGCTAAATGATAAAAAGCCCCAAGCCCTCGGGGCTGAATAAAAAATAGCTCCGAGCCCTCGGGGCTAAATGATAAAAAGCCCCGAGCCTTCGAGGCTGAATAAAAAATAGCCCCGAGCCCTCAGGGCTAAATAATAAAGAGCCCCGAGCCCTCTGGGCTCGATAAAAAATAGCCCCGAGCCCTCGAAGCTAAATAATGAAAAGCCCCGAGCCTTTGGAGCTAAATAAAAAATACGCCCGAGCCCTCGAGACTGAATAGTAAATAGCCCAAAGCCCTTGGGGCTAAATAAAAAATAGCCCCGAGCCCTCGGGGCTCAATAATAAAAAGCCCCGAGCCCTCGGTGCTGAATAAAAAATAGCGCCGAGCCCTCGGGGCTAAGTAATAAAAAGCCCCAAGCCCTCGGGGCTGAATAGAAATTAGCTCCGAGCCCTCGGGGCTAAATAGAAAATAGCCCCGAGCCCTCGGGGCTAAATTATAAAGAGCCCTGAGCCTTCGGTGCTAAATAAAAAATAGACCTGAGCCCTCGGGGCTAAATAATAAAAAGCCCTGAGCCCTCGGGGCTGAATAGTAAATAGCCCCGATCTCTCGGGGCTAAATAAAGAACAGCTCCGAGCCCTCGGGGCTAAATGATAAAAAGCCCCGAGCCCTCGGGGCTAGATAAAAAATAGCCCCGAGCCCTCGGGGCTAAATAATGAAAAGCCCCGAGCCCTCGGGGCTAAATAAAGAAAAGCCCCGAGCCTTCGGGTCTAAATGAAAAATAGCCCCGAGCCCTCGGGGCTAAATAATAGAAAGCCCCAAGCCCTCGGGGCTAAATAATAAAAAGCCCCGAGCCCTCGGGTCTAAATAAAAAATAGCCCCGAGCCCTCGGGGCTAAATAAGAAAAAGCCCCGAGCCTTTGGAGCTAAATGAAAAATAGCCCCGAGCCCTCGGGGCTAAATAATAAAAAGCCCCAAGCCCTCGGGTCTGAACAAAAAATAGCCCCGAGCCCTCGGGGCTCAATAATAAAAAGCCCCGAGCCCTCGGGGCTGAATGACAAATAGCTCCGAGCCCTCGGGGCTAAATTATGAAAAGCCCTGAGCCCTCGGGGCTGAATAAAAAATAGCCCCGAGCCCTCGGGGCTGAATGACAAATAGCTCCGAGCCCTCGGGGCTAAATTATGAAAAGCCCTGAGCCCTCGGGGCTGAATAAAAAATAGCCCCGAGCCCTCAGGGCTAAATAATAAAGAGCCCCGAGCCCTCTGGGCTCGATAAAAAATAGCCCCGAGCCCTCGAAGCTAAATAATGAAAAGCCCCGAGCCTTTGGAGCTAAATAAAAAATACCCCCGAGCCCTCGAGACTGAATAGTAAATAGCCCAAAGCCCTTGGGGCTAAATAAAAAATAGCCCCGAGCCCTCGGGGCTCAATAATAAAAAGCCCCGAGCCCTCGGAACTGAATCAAAAATAGCCCCGAGCCCACGGGGCTAAATAAAAAATAGTCCCGAGCCCTCGGGGCTAAATTATAAAAAACTCCGAGCCCTCGGTGCTAAATAAAAAATAGCCCCGAGCCCTCGGGGCTAAATGATAAAAAGCCCCAAGCCCTCGGGGCTGAATAAAAAATAGCGCCGAGCCCTCGGGGCTAAGTAATAAAAAGCCCCAAGCCCTCGGGGCTGAATAGAAATTAGCTCCGAGCCCTCGGGGCTAAATAGAAAATAGCCCCGAGCCCTCGGGGCTAAATTATAAAAAGCCCTGAGCCTTCGGTGCTAAATAAAAAATAGACCTGAGCCCTCGGGGCTAAATAATAAAAAGCCCTGAGCCCTCGGGGCTGAATAGTAAATAGCCCCGATCCCTCGGGGCTAAATAAAGAACAGCTCCGAGCCCTCGGGGCTAAATGATAAAAAGCCCCGAGCCCTCGGGGCTAGATAAAAAATAGCCCCGAGCCCTCGGGGCTAAATAATGAAAATTCCCGAGCCCTCGGGGCTAAATAAAAAAAAGCCCCGAGCCTTCGGGTCTAAATAAAAAATAGCCCCGAGCCCTCGGGGCTAAATAATAGAAAGCCCCAAGCCCTCGGGGCTAAATAATAAAAAGCCCCGAGCCCTCGGGTCTAAATAAAAAATAGCCCCGAGCCCTCGGGGCTAAATAATAAAAAGCCCCGAGCCTTTGGAGCTAAATGAAAAATAGCCCCGAGCCCTCGGGGCTAAATAATAAAAAGCCCCAAGCCCTCGGGTCTGAACAAAAAATAGCCCCGAGCCCTCGGGGCTCAATAATAAAAAGCCCCGAGCCCTCGGGGATGAATAAAAAATAGCCCCGAGCCCTCGGGGCTAAGTGATAAAAAGCCCCGAGCCCTCGGGGCTAAATAATAAAAAGCCCCGAGGGCTCGGGGCTTTTTATCATTTAGCCCTTAGGGCTCGGAGCTGTTCTTTATTTAGCCCCGAGGGATCGGGGCTATTTACTATTCAGCCCCGAGGGCTCAGGGCTTTTTATTATTTAGCCCCGAGGGCTCAGGTCTATTTTTTATTTAGCACCGAAGGCTCAGGGCTCTTTATAATTTAGCCCCGAGGGCTCGGGGCTATTTTCTATTTAGCCCCGAGGGCTCGGAGCTAATTTCTATTCAGCCCCGAGGGCTTGAGGCTTTTTATTACTTAGCCCCGAGGGCTCGGCGCTATTTTTTATTCAGCCCCGAGGGCTCGGGGCTTTTTATTATTGAGCCCCGAGGGCTCGGGGCTATTTTTTTATTTAGCTCCGAGGGCTCGAGGCTATTTTTTACTTAGCCCCGAGGGCTCGGGGTTTTTTAATATTGAACCCCGAGGGCTCGGGGCTATTTTTCATTTAGCCCCGAGGGCTCGGGACTTTTTATTATTTAGCCCCGAGGGCACGGGGCTATTTTTTATTTAGCCCCGGGGGCTCGGGGCTTTCTATTATTTAGCCCCGAGGGCTCGGGGCTATTTCTTATTTAGCCCCGAGGGCTCGGGGTTTTTCATTATTGAGCCCCGAGGGCACGGGGCTATTTTTTATTGAGCCCCGGGGGCTCGGGGCTTTCTATTATTTAGCCCCGAGGGTTCGGGGCTATTTTTTATTTAGCCCCGAAGGCTCGGGGCTTTTTATTATTTAGCCCCGAGGGCTCGGGGCTTGTTTTTATTTAGCCCCGAGGGCTCGGGGCTTTTTATTATTTAGCCCTGAGGGCTCGGAGCTATTTTTTTATCTAGCCCTGAGGGCTCGGGGCTATTTTTTTATTTAGCCCCGAGGGCTCGGGGCTTTCTATTATTTAGCCCCGAGGGCTCGGGGCTATTTTTTATTTAGCTTCGAGGGCTCGGGGCTTTTTATTATATAGCCCCGAGGGCTTGGGGCTATTCTTTATTTAGCCCCGAGGGCTCGGGGCTATTTTTTATTTAGCCCCGAGGGCTCGGGGTTCTCTATTATTGAGCCCCGAGGGCTCGGGGCTATTTTTTATTTAGCTTCGAGGGCTCAGGGCTTTTTATTATTTAGCCCCGAGGGCTCGGGGCTATTTTTCATTTAGCCCCGAGGGCTCGGGGCTTTTTATTATTTAGCCCCGAGGGCTCAGGGCTATTTTTGATGTAGCCCCGAGGGCTCGGAGCTATTTTTCATTTAGCCCCGAGGGCTCGGGGCTATTTTTTATTTAGCCCCGAGGGCTCGGGGCTATTTTTTATTTAGCCCCGAGGGCGCGGGGCTATTTTTCATTCAGCCCCGAGAGCTCAGGGCTTTTCATTATTCAGCCCCGAGGGCTCGGGGCTTTTTATTATTTAGCGCTGAGGGCTCGGGGCTATTTTTTTATTTAGCCCCGAGGGCTCGGGGCTTTCTATCATTTAGCCCCGAGGGCTCGGTGCTATTTTTTATTGAGCCCCGAGGGCTCGGGGCTTTTCATTATATAGCCCCGAGGGCTCGGGGCTATTTTTTTATTGAGCCCCGAGGGCTTGGGGCTTTTTAATATTTAGCCCCGAGGGCCCGGTGCTATTTTTTATTTAGCCCCGAGGGCTCGGGGCTTTTTATTATTTAGCCCCGAGGGCTCGGGGCTATTTTTTCCTGAGCCCCGAGGGCTCGGGGCTATTTTTTCCTGAGCCCCGAGGGCTCGGGGCTTTTTATTATATAGCCCCGAGGGCTTGGGGCTATTCTTTATTTAGCCCCGAGGGCTCGGGGCTATTTTTTATTTAGCCCCGAGGGCTCGGGGTTTTCTATTATTGAGCCCCGAGGGCTCGGGGCTATTTTTTATTTAGCTTCAAAAGCTCAGGGCTTTTTATTATTTAGCCCCGAGGGCTCGGGGCTATTTTTCATTTAGCCCCGAGGGCTCGGGGCTTTTTATTATTTAGCCCCGAAGGCTCAGGGCTATTTTTGATGTAGCCCCGAGGGCTCGGAGCTATTTTTCATTTAGCCCCGAGGGCTCGGGGCTTCTTATTATTTAGCCCCGAGGGCTCGGGGCTTTTTATTATTTAGCCCCGAGGACTCGGGGCTATTTTTGATGTAGCCCCGAGAGCTCGGAGCTATTTTTCATTTAGCCCCGAGGGCTCGGGGCTATTTTTTATTTAGCCCCGAGGGCGCGGGGCTATTTTTTATTCAGCCCCGAGGGCTCAGGGCTTTTCATTATTCAGCCCCGAGGGCTCGGGGCTTTTTATTATTTAGCCCTGAGGGCTCGGGGCTATTTTTTTATTGAGCCCCGAGGGTTCGGGGCTTTCTATTATTTAGCCCCGAGGGCTCGGTGCTATTTTTTATTGAGCCCCGAGGATTCGGGGTTTTTTATTATTTAGCCCCGAGGGCTCGGAGCTATTTTTTATTTAGCCCCAAGGGCTCGGGGCTATTTTTTATTCAGCCTCGAGGGCTCGGGGCTTTCCATTATTTAGCCCTGAGGGCTCGGAGCTATTTTTTATTTAGCCCCAAGGGCTCGGGGCTATTTTTTATTTAGCCCCAAGGGCTCGGGGCTATTTTTTATTCAGCCTCGAGGGCTCGGGGCTTTCCATTATTTAGCCCCGAGGGCTCGGAGCTATTTCTCATTTAGCCCCGAGGGCTCGTGGCTTTTTATAATTTAGCCCTGAGGGCTCGGTGCTATTTTTTATTCAGCCCCAAGGGCTCGGGGCTTTTTAATATTGAGCCCCGAGGACTCGGGGCTTTTTATTATTTAGCCCTGAGGGCTCGGGGCTATTTTTTATTTAGCTCCAAGGGCTCGGGGCTATTTTTTATTCAGCCCCGAGGGCTCGGGGCTTTTTATTATTTAGCCCTGAGGGCTCGGGGCTATTTTTTTATTTTGCCCCGAGGGCTCGGGGCTTTCTATTATTTAGCCCCGAGGGCTCGGGGCTTTTTATTATTTAGCCCTGAGGGCTCGGGGCTATTTTTTTATTTAGCCCCGAAGGCTCAAGGCTTTCCAGTATTTAGCCCCGAGGGCTCGGGGCTATTTTTTATTTAGCCCCGAGGGCTCGGGGTTTTCTATTATTGAGCCCCGAAGGCTCGGGGCTATTTTTTATTTAGCTTCGAGGGCTCAGGGCTTTTTATTATTTAGCCCCGAGGGCTCGGGGCTATTTTTTATTTAGCCCCGAGGGCTCGGGGCTTTTTATTATTTAGCCCCGAGGGCTCGGGGCTTTTTTTTATTTAGCCCCGAGGGCTCGGTGCTATTTTTTATTCAGCCCCAAGTGCTCGGGGCTTTTTAATATTGAGCCCCGAGGGCTCGGGGCTATTTTTTATTTAGCCCCGAGGGCTCGGGGCTATTTTTTATTTAGCCCCGAGGGCTCGGTGCTATTTTTTATTCAGCCCCAAGTGCTCGGGGCTTTTTAATATTGAGCCCCGAGGGCTCGGGGCTATTTTTTATTTAGCCCCGAGGGCTCGGGGCTTCTTATTATTTAGCCCCGAGGGCTCGGGGCTTTTTATTATTTAGCCCTGAGGGCTCGGGGCTATTTTTTTATATAGCCCCGAGGGCTCGGAGCTATTTTTTATTTAGCCCCGAGGGCTCGGGGCTATTTTTTATTTAGCCCCGAGGGCTCGGTGCTATTTTTTATTCAGCTCCAAGTGCTCGGGGCTTTTTAATATTGAGCCCCGAGGGCTCGGGGCTATTTTTTATTTAGCCCCGAGGGCTCGGGGCTATTTTTTATTTAGCCCCGAGGGCTCGGTGCTATTTTTTATTCAGCCCCAAGTGCTCGGGGCTTTTTATTATTGAGCCCCGAGGGCTCGGGCCTATTTTTTTATTTAGCTCCGAGGGCTCGAGGCTATTTTTTACTTAGCCCCGAGGGCTCGGGGTTTTTTAATATTGAACCCCGAGGGCTCGGGGCTATTTTTCATTTAGACCCGAGGGCTCGGGACTTTTTATTATTTAGCCCCGAGGGCACGGGGCTATTTTTTATTTAGCCCCGGGGGCTCGGGGCTTTCTATTATTTAGCCCCGAGGGCTCGGGGCTATTTCTTATTTAGCCCCGAGGGCTCGGGGTTTTTTATTATTGAGCCCCGAGGGCACGGGGCTATTTTTTATTGAGCCCCGGGGGCGCGGGGCTTTCTATTATTTAGCCCCGAGGGTTCGGGGCAATTTTTCATTTAGCCCCGAGGGCTCGGGACTTTTTATTATTCAGCCCCGAGGGCACGGGGCTATTTTTTATTTAGCCCCGGGGGCGCGGGGCTTCCTATTATTTAGCCCCGAGGGTTCGGGGCAATTTTTTGTTTAGCCCCGAGGGCTCGGGACTTTTTATTATTTAGCCCCGAGGGCACGGGGCTATTTTTTATTTAGCCCCGGGGGCTCGGGGCTTTCTATTATTTAGCCCCGAGGGCTCGGGGCTATTTCTTATTTAGCCCCGAGGGATCGGGGTTTTTTATTATTGAGCCCCGAGGGCACGGGGCTATTTTTTATTGAGCCCCGGGAGCGCGGGGCTTTCTATTATTTAGCCCCGAGGGTTCGGGGCAATTTTTTGTTTAGCCCCGAGGGCTCGGGGCTTTTTATCATTTAGCCCCGAGGGCTCGGGGCTTTTTATTATTTAGCCCTGAGGGCTCGGGGCTATTTTTTTATCTAGTCCTGAGGGCTCGGGGCTATTTTTTTATTTAGCCCCGAGGGCTCGGGGCTTTCTATTATTTAGCCCCGAGGGCTCGGGGCTATTTTTTATTTAGCTTCGAGGGCTCGGGGCTTTTTATTATATAGCCCCGAGGGCTTGGGGCTATTCTTTATTTAGCCCCGAGGGCTCGGGGCTATTTTTTATCTATCCCCGAGGGCTCGGGGCTTTTCATTATTCAGCCCCGAGGGCTCGTGGCTGAATAAAAAATAGCCCCGAGCCCCCAGGGCTAAATAATAGAAAGCCCCGAGCCCTCGGGGCTAAATTTTAGAAAGCCCCGAGACTTTGGAGCTAATTAAAAAATAGCCCCGAGCCCTCGGGGCTGAATAGTAAATAGCCCCGAACCCTCGGGACTAAATAAAAAACTGCCCCGAGCCCTCGGGGTTAAATAATAAAAAGCCCCGAGCCATCGGGGCTAAATGAGAAATAGCCCTGAGCCCTCCCGGCTAAATAATAAAAAGCCCGGAGCCCTCGGAGCTAAATAAAAAATAGCCCCGAGCCCTCGAGGCTAAATAGTTAATAGCCCCGAGCCCTCGGAGCTGAATAAAATATAGCCCCGAGCCTTTGGGGCTAAATAATAGAAAGCCCCGAGCCCTCGGAACTGAATCAAAAATAGCCCCGAGCCCACGGGGCTAAATAAAAAATAGTCCCGAGCCCTCGGGGCTAAATTATAAAAAACTCCGAGCCCTCGGTGCTAAATAAAAAATAGCCCCGAGCCCTCGGGGCTAAATGATAAAAAGCCCCAAGCCCTCGGGGCTGAATAAAAAATAGCTCCGAGCCCTCGGGGCTAAATGATAAAAAGCCCCGAGCCTTCGAGGCTGAATAAAAAATAGCCCCGAGCCCTCAGGGCTAAATAATAAAGAGCCCCGAGCCCTCTGGGCTCGATAAAAAATAGCCCCGAGCCCTCGAAGCTAAATAATGAAAAGCCCCGAGCCTTTGGAGCTAAATAAAAAATACCCCCGAGCCCTCGAGACTGAATAGTAAATAGCCCAAAGCCCTTGGGGCTAAATAAAAAATAGCCCCGAGCCCTCGGGGCTCAATAATAAAAAGCCCCGAGCCCTCGGTGCTGAATAAAAAATAGCGCCGAGCCCTCGGGGCTAAGTAATAAAAAGCCCCAAGCCCTCGGGGCTGAATAGAAATTAGCTCCGAGCCCTCGGGGCTAAATAGAAAATAGCCCCGAGCCCTCGGGGCTAAATTATAAAGAGCCCTGAGCCTTCGGTGCTAAATAGAAAATAGACCTGAGCCCTCGGGGCTAAATAATAAAAAGCCCTGAGCCCTCGGGGCTGAATAGTAAATAGCCCCGATCTCTCGGGGCTAAATAAAGAACAGCTCCGAGCCCTCGGGGCTAAATGATAAAAAGCCCCGAGCCCTCGGGGCTAGATAAAAAATAGCCCCGAGCCCTCGGGGCTAAATAATGAAAAGCCCCGAGCCCTCGGGGCTAAATAAAGAAAAGCCCCGAGCCTTCGGGTCTAAATGAAAAATAGCCCCGAGCCCTCGGGGCTAAATAATAGAAAGCCCCAAGCCCTCGGGGCTAAATAATAAAAAGCCCCGAGCCCTCGGGTCTAAATAAAAAATAGCCCCGAGCCCTCGGGGCTAAATAAGAAAAAGCCCCGAGCCTTCGGAGCTAAATGAAAAATAGCCCCGAGCCCTCGGGGCTAAATAATAAAAAGCCCCAAGCCCTCGGGTCTGAACAAAAAATAGCCCCGAGCCCTCGGGGCTCAATAATAAAAAGCCCCGAGCCCTCGGGGCTGAATGACAAATAGCTCCGAGCCCTCGGGGCTAAATTATGAAAAGCCCTGAGCCCTCGGGGCTGAATAAAAAATAGCCCCGAGCCCTCGGGGCTGAATGACAAATAGCTCCGAGCCCTCGGGGCTAAATTATGAAAAGCCCTGAGCCCTCGGGGCTGAATAAAAAATAGCCCCGAGCCCTCAGGGCTAAATAATAAAGAGCCCCGAGCCCTCTGGGCTCGATAAAAAATAGCCCCGAGCCCTCGAAGCTAAATAATGAAAAGCCCCGAGCCTTTGGAGCTAAATAAAAAATACCCCCGAGCCCTCGAGACTGAATAGTAAATAGCCCAAAGCCCTTGGGGCTAAATAAAAAATAGCCCCGAGCCCTCGGGGCTCAATAATAAAAAGCCCCGAGCCCTCGGAACTGAATCAAAAATAGCCCCGAGCCCACGGGGCTAAATAAAAAATAGTCCCGAGCCCTCGGGGCTAAATTATGAAAAACTCCGAGCCCTCGGTGCTAAATAAAAAATAGCCCCGAGCCCTCGGGGCTAAATGATAAAAAGCCCCAAGCCCTCGGGGCTGAATAAAAAATAGCGCCGAGCCCTCGGGGCTAAGTAATAAAAAGCCCCAAGCCCTCGGGGCTGAATAGAAATTAGCTCCGAGCCCTCGGGGCTAAATAGAAAATAGCCCCGAGCCCTCGGGGCTAAATTATAAAAAGCCCTGAGCCTTCGGTGCTAAATAAAAAATAGACCTGAGCCCTCGGGGCTAAATAATAAAAAGCCCTGAGCCCTCGGGGCTGAATAGTAAATAGCCCCGATCCCTCGGGGCTAAATAAAGAACAGCTCCGAGCCCTCGGGGCTAAATGATAAAAAGTCCCGAGCCCTCGGGGCTAGATAAAAAATAGCCCCGAGCCCTCGGGGCTAAATAATGAAAATTCCCGAGCCCTCGGGGCTAAATAAAAAAAAGCCCCGAGCCTTCGGGTCTAAATAAAAAATAGCCCCGAGCCCTCGGGGCTAAATAATAGAAAGCCCCAAGCCCTCGGGGCTAAATAATAAAAAGCCCCGAGCCCTCGGGTCTAAATAAAAAATAGCCCCGAGCCCTCGGGGCTAAATAATAAAAAGCCCCGAGCCTTTGGAGCTAAATGAAAAATAGCCCCGAGCCCTCGGGGCTAAATAATAAAAAGCCCCAAGCCCTCGGGTCTGAACAAAAAATAGCCCCGAGCCCTCGGGGCTCAATAATAAAAAGCCCCGAGCCCTCGGGGATGAATAAAAAATAGCCCCGAGCCCTCGGGGCTAAGTGATAAAAAGCCCCGAGCCCTCGGGGCTAAATAATAAAAAGCCCCGAGGGCTCGGGGCTTTTTATCATTTAGCCCTGAGGGCTCGGAGCTGTTCTTTATTTAGCCCCGAGGGATCGGGGCTATTTACTATTCAGCCCCGAGGGCTCAGGGCTTTTTATTATTTAGCCCCGAGGGCTCAGGTCTATTTTTTATTTAGCACCGAAGGCTCAGGGCTCTTTATAATTTAGCCCCGAGGGCTCGGGGCTATTTTCTATTTAGCCCCGAGGGCTCGGAGCTAATTTCTATTCAGCCCCGAGGGCTTGGGGCTTTTTATTACTTAGCCCCGAGGGCTCGGCGCTATTTTTTATTCAGCCCCGAGGGCTCGGGGCTTTTTATTATTGAGCCCCGAGGGCTCGGGGCTATTTTTTTATTTAGCTCCGAGGGCTCGAGGCTATTTTTTACTTAGCCCCGAGGGCTCGGGGTTTTTTAATATTGAACCCCGAGGGCTCGGGGCTATTTTTCATTTAGCCCCGAGGGCTCGGGACTTTTTATTATTTAGCCCCGAGGGCACGGGGCTATTTTTTATTTAGCCCCGGGGGCTCGGGGCTTTCTATTATTTAGCCCCGAGGGCTCGGGGCTATTTTTTATTGAGCCCCGGGGGCTCGGGGCTTTCTATTATTTAGCCCCGAGGGTTCGGGGCTATTTTTTATTTAGCCCCGAAGGCTCGGGGCTTTTTATTATTTAGCCCCGAGGGCTCGGGGCTTGTTTTTATTTAGCCCCGAGGGCTCAGGGCTTTTTATTATTTAGCCCTGAGGGCTCGGAGCTATTTTTTTATCTAGCCCTGAGGGCTCGGGGCTATTTTTTTATTTAGCCCCGAGGGCTCGGGGCTTTCTATTATTTAGCCCCGAGGGCTCGGGGCTATTTTTTATTTAGCTTCGAGGGCTCGGGGCTTTTTATTATATAGCCCCGAGGGCTTGGGGCTATTCTTTATTTAGCCCCGAGGGCTCGGGGCTATTTTTTATTTAGCCCCGAGGGCTCGGGGTTCTCTATTATTGAGCCCCGAGGGCTCGGGGCTATTTTTTATTTAGCTTCGAGGGCTCAGGGCTTTTTATTATTTAGCCCCGAGGGCTCGGGGCTATTTTTCATTTAGCCCCGAGGGCTCGGGGCTTTTTATTATTTAGCCCCGAGGGCTCAGGGCTATTTTTGATGTAGCCCCGAGGGCTCGGAGCTATTTTTCATTTAGCCCCGAGGGCTCGGGGCTATTTTTTATTTAGCCCCGAGGGCGCGGGGCTATTTTTCATTCAGCCCCGAGAGCTCAGGGCTTTTCATTATTCAGCCCCGAGGGCTCGGGGCTTTTTATTATTTAGCGCTGAGGGCTCGGGGCTATTTTTCTATTTAGCCCCGAGGGCTCGGGGCTTTCTATCATTTAGCCCCGAGGGCTCGGTGCTATTTTTTATTGAGCCCCGAGGGCTCGGGGCTTTCCATTATATAGCCCCGAGGGCTCGGGGCTATTTTTTTATTGAGCCCCGAGGGCTTGGGGCTTTTTAATATTTAGCCCCGAGGGCCCGGTGCTATTTTTTATTTAGCCCCGAGGGCTCGGGGCTTTTTATTATTTAGCCCCGAGGGCTCGGGGCTATTTTTTCCTGAGCCCCGAGGGCTCGGGGCTTTTTATTATATAGCCCCGAGGGCTTGGGGCTATTCTCTATTTAGCCCCGAGGGCTCGGGGCTATTTTTTATTTAGCCCCGAGGGCTCGGGGTTTTCTATTATTGAGCCCCGAGGGCTCGGGGCTATTTTTTATTTAGCTTCAAAAGCTCAGGGCTTTTTATTATTTAGCCCCGAGGGCTCGGGGCTATTTTTCATTTAGCCCCGAGGGCTCGGGGCTTTTTATTATTTAGCCCCGAAGGCTCAGGGCTATTTTTGATGTAGCCCCGAGGGCTCGGAGCTATTTTTCATTTAGCCCCGAGGGCTCGGGGCTTCTTATTATTTAGCCCCGAGGGCTCGGGGCTTTTTATTATTTAGCCCCGAGGACTCGGGGCTATTTTTGATGTAGCCCCGAGAGCTCGGAGCTATTTTTCATTTAGCCCCGAGGGCTCGGGGCTATTTTTTATTTAGCCCCGAGGGCGCGGGGCTATTTTTTATTCAGCCCCGAGGGCTCAGGGCTTTTCATTATTCAGCCCCGAGGGCTCGGGGCTTTTTATTATTTAGCCCTGAGGGCTCGGGGCTATTTTTTTATTGAGCCCCGAGGGTTCGGGGCTTTCTATTATTTAGCCCCGAGGGCTCGGTGCTATTTTTTATTGAGCCCCGAGGATTCGGGGTTTTTTATTATTTAGCCCCGAGGGCTCGGAGCTATTTTTTATTTAGCCCCAAGGGCTCGGGGCTATTTTTTATTCAGCCTCGAGGGCTCGGGGCTTTCCATTATTTAGCCCTGAGGGCTCGGAGCTATTTTTTATTTAGCCCCAAGGGCTCGGGGCTATTTTTTATTTAGCCCCAAGGGCTCGGGGCTATTTTTTATTCAGCCTCGAGGGCTCGGGGCTTTCCATTATTTAGCCCCGAGGGCTCGGAGCTATTTCTCATTTAGCCCCGAGGGCTCGTGGCTTTTTATAATTTAGCCCTGAGGGCTCGGTGCTATTTTTTATTCAGCCCCAAGGGCTCGGGGCTTTTTAATATTGAGCCCCGAGGACTCGGGGCTTTTTATTATTTAGCCCTGAGGGCTCGGGGCTATTTTTTATTTAGCCCCAAGGGCTCGGGGCTATTTTTTATTCAGCCTCGAGGGCTCGGGGCTTTCCATTATTTAGCCCCGAGGGCTCGGAGCTATTTTTTATTCAGCCCCAAGGGCTCGGGGCTATTTTTTATTCAGTCTCGAGGGCTCGGGGCTTTTTATTATTTAGCCCCAAGGGCTCGGGGCTATTTTTTACTTAGCCCCGAGGGCTCGGGGCTTTTTATTATTTAGCCCTGAGGGCTCGGGGCTATTTTTTACTTAGCCCCGAGGGTTCGGGGCTTTCTATTATTCAGCCCCGAGGGCTCGGAGCTATTTTTCATTTAGCCCCAAGGGCTCGGGGCTATTTTTTATTCAGCCTCGAGGACTCGGAGCTTGTTATGATCTAGCCCCAAGGGCTTGGGGCTATTTTTTACTTAGCCCCGAGGGCTTGGGGCTTTTTATTATTCAGCCCCGAGGGCTCGGTGCTATTTCTTATTCAGCCCCAAGGGCTCGGGGCTTTTTAATATTGAGCCTCGAGGGCTCGGGGCTATATTTCATTTAGCCCCGAGGGCTCGGGGCTTTTTATTATTTAGCCCAAAGGGCTCGGGGCTATTTTTGATGTAGCCCCGAGGGCTCGGAGCTATTTTTCATTTAGCCCCGAGGGCTCGGGGCTATTCTTTATTTAGCCCCGAGGGCGCGGGGCTATTTTTCATTCAGCCCCGAGAGCTCAGGGCTTTTGATTATTCAGCGCCGAGGGCTCGGGGCTTTTTATTATTCAACCCCGAGGGCTCGGGGCTTTTTTTTATTTAGCCCCGAGGGCTCGGGGCTTTTTTTTATCTAGCCCCGTGGGCTCGGGGCTTTTTATTATTCAGCCCTGAGGGCTCGGGGCTATTTTTTTATTTAGCCCCGAGGCCTCGGGGCTATTCTTTATTTAGCCCCAAGGGCTCGGGGCTTTTTGTAATTCAGCCCCGAGGGCCCGGTGCTATTTTTCATTTAGCCCCGAGGGCTCGGGGCTTTTTATTATTTAGCCCTGAAGGCTCGGTGCTATTTTTTTATTTAGCCCCGAGGGCTCGGGGCTCTCTATTATTTAGCTCCGAGGGCTCGGGGCTATCTTTTATTGAGCCCCGAGCGCTCGGGGTTTTTTATTATTTAGCCCCGAGGGCTCGGGGCTTTTTATAATTTAGCCCCAAGGGCTCGGTGCTATTTTTTATTTAGCCCCGAGGGCTCGGGGCTTTCCATTATTTAGCCCCGAGGGCTCGGGGCTATTCTTTATTTAGCCCCGAGGGCTCGGGGCTTTTAATAATTTAGCCCCGAGGGCTCGGGGCTATTTTTATTTAGCTATGAGTGCTCGGGCCTTTTTATCATTGAGCCCCGAGGTTTCGGGGCTATTTTTAATTCAGCCCCGAGGGCTCGGGGCTTTATATTATTTAAACCCGAAAGCTCGGGGCTATTTTCATTTAGCCATGAGTGCTCGGGGCTTTTTATTATTGAGCCCCCCGGGTTCGGGGCTATTTTCTATTTAGCCCTGAGGGCTCGGGGCTATTCCTTCATTTAGCCCCGAGGGCACGGAGCTATTTTTTATTTCGCCCCGGGGGCTCGGGGCTTTCTATTATTTAGCCCCAAGGGCTCGGGGCTTCCTATTATTCAGCCGCGAGGGCTCGGGGCTTTTTTTTAATCAGCCCCGAGGGCTCAGGGCTATTTTTTATTTAGCCCCGAGGGCTCGGGGCTTTTTATTATTTAGCCCCGAGGGCTCGTGGCTGAATAAAAAATAGCCCCGAGCCCCCGGGGCTAAATAATAGAAAGCCCCGAGCCCTCGGGGCTAAATTTTAGAAAGCCCCGAGCCTTTGGAGCTAATTAAAAAATAGCCCCGAGCCCTCGGGGCTGAATAGTAAATAGCCCCGAACCTTCGGGACTAAATAAAAAACTGCCCCGAGCCCTCGGGGTTAAATAATAAAAAGCCCCGAGCCATCGGGGCTAAATGAGAAATAGCCCCGAGCCCTCCCGGCTAAATAATAAAAAGCCCGGAGCCCTCGGAGCTAAATAAAAAATAGCCCCGAGCCCTCGAGGCTAAATAGTTAATAGCCCCGAGCCCTCGGAACTGAATCAAAAATAGCCCCGAGCCCACGGGGCTAAATAAAAAATAGTCCCGAGCCCTCGGGGCTAAATTATAAAAAACTCCGAGCCCTCGGTGCTAAATAAAAAATAGCCCCGAGCCCTCGGGGCTAAATGATAAAAAGCCCCAAGCCCTCGGGGCTGAATAAAAAATAGCTCCGAGCCCTCGGGGCTAAATGATAAAAAGCCCCGAGCCCTCGGGGCTGAATAAAAAATAGCCCCGAGCCCTCAGGGCTAAATAATAAAGAGCCCCGAGCCCTCTGGGCTCGATAAAAAATAGCCCCGAGCCCTCGAAGCTAAATAATGAAAAGCCCCGAGCCTTTGGAGCTAAATAAAAAATACCCCCGAGCCCTCGAGACTGAATAGTAAATAGCCCAAAGCCCTTGGGGCTAAATAAAAAATAGCCCCGAGCCCTCGGGGCTCAATAATAAAAAGCCCCGAGCCCTCGGGGCTGAATAAAAAATAGCGCCGAGCCCTCGGGGCTAAGTAATAAAAAGCCCCAAGCCCTCGGGGCTGAATAGAAATTAGCTCCGAGCCCTCGGGGCTAAATAGAAAATAGCCCCGAGCCCTCGGGGCTAAATTATAAAGAGCCCTGAGCCTTCGGTGCTAAATAAAAAATAGACCTGAGCCCTCGGGGCTAAATAATAAAAAGCCCTGAGCCCTCGGGGCTGAATAGTAAATAGCCCCGATCCCTCGGGGCTAAATAAAGAACAGCTCCGAGCCTTCGGGGCTGAATGATAAAAAGCCCCGAGCCCTCGGGGCTAGATAAAAAATAGCCCCGAGCCCTCGGGGCTAAATAATGAAAAGCCCCGAGCCCTCGGGGCTAATTAAAAAAAAGCCCCGAGCCTTCGGGTCTAAATAAAAAATAGCCCCGAGCCCTCGGGGCTAAATAATAGAAAGCCCCAAGCCCTCGGGGCTAAATAATAAACAGCCCCGAGCCCTCGGGTCTAAATAAAAAATAGCCCCGAGTCCTCGGGGCTGAATAATAAAAAGCCCCGAGCCTTTGGAGCTAAATGAAAAATAGCCCTGAGCCCTCGGGGCTAAATAATAAAAAGCCCCGAGCCCTCGGAGCTGAATAAAAAATTGCCCCGAGCCCTCGGGGCTAAATAGTAAATAGCCCCGAGCCCTCGGAGCTAAATGAAAAATAGCCCCGAGCCCCCGGGGCAAAATAATAAAAAGCCCCAAGCCCTCGGGTCTGAACAAAAAATAGCCCCGAGCCCTCGGGGCTCAATAATAAAAAGCCCCGAGCCCTCGGGGCTGAATGACAAATAGCTCCGAGCCCTCGGGGCTAAATTATGAAAAGCCCTGAGCCCTCGGGGCTGAATAAAAAATAGCCCCGAGCCCTCGGCGCTAAATAATAAAAAGCCCCGAGCCCTCGGGTCTAAATAAAAAATAGCCCCGAGCCTTCGAGTCTAAATAAAAAATAGCCCCGAGCCCTCGGGGCTAAATAATAGAAAGCCCCAAGCCCTCGGGGCTAAATAATAAAAAGCCCCGAGCCCTCGTGTCTAAATAAAAAATAGCCCCGAGCCCTCGGGGCTAAATAAGAAAAAGCCCCGAGCCTTTGGAGCTAAATGAAAAATAGCCCCGAGCCCTCGGGGCTAAATAATAAAAAGCCCCAAGCCCTCGGGTCTGAACAAAAAATAGCCCCGAGCCCTCGGGGCTCAATAATAAAAAGCCCCGAGCCCTCGGGGCTGAATGACAAATAGCTCCGAGCCCTCGGGGCTAAATTATGAAAAGCCCTGAGCCCTCGGGGCTGAATAAAAAATAGCCCCGAGCCCTCGGGGCTGAATAAAAAATAGCCCCGAGCCCTCGGCGCTAAATAATAAAAAGCCCCGAGCCCTCGGGGCTAAATAATAGAGAGCCCCGAGCCTTTGGAGCTAAATGAAAAATAGCTCCGAGCCCTCGGGGCTAAATAATAAAAAGCCCCAAGCCCTCGGGTCTGAACAAAAAATAGCTCCGAGCCCTCGGGGCTAAATTATGAAAAGCCCTGAGCCCTCGGGGCTGAATAAAAAATAGCCCCGAGCCCTCGGGGCTGAATAAAAAATAGCCCCGAGCCCTCGGCGCTAAATAATAAAAAGCCCCGAGCCGTCGGGGCTAAGTGATAAAAAGACCCGAGCCCTCGGGGCTAAATAATAAAAAGCCCCGAGCCTTCGGGGCTAAATAAAACCGCTTTTGTAGAGGAAATTGGTTCTTCTCAAAAAATCAGTTTTTTATGGTTTCCTTCACAATTTAAATTTCTTCAAAGTAAATTTACACATTTTCTAACATATCAAATCAAATTCATCAATATATCTATAATAATAAAAATTTTATTTGAGAAAAATAGAGTCAGTTTTATCCGGTTTATCCCATTGTTTTGAATTGTTGAGGGAGAGGGAACGCGGTGTGTGGTGTGAAACAGTGAAGAAAAATATCGATTATTTTTGCGAATTGAAGACATTTACATGAGTAGGACAGAGACCGTTGGTGTTGGAGGGGGAAATATTTGGAAGAAGAACCTTTATAGCCTTCTTCTATCCAGTGAGTCTTCTGGTGTTCCTATAATGGTTAACTTTGTTTCTTTCTTTTGAAAAAAGAAAAAGTGTAGTGTCTCAATGGATTACCGGTGGATTCATAATTCCAGATAGGTAATTTTCGAAATTTTCTAAATCTGTATTAAAATTATATGCGTTTTTCAATTAAATTAAATTTTTTTTCGAATATATATGATCAAATTAATTGGTTGATATTATTCCACGCGAAGCATTCACGTTATTGACTCGGGAGAACAAAAGTACGCATTTTTATGCTCTATGTACTTGTTTCCTGAAAATTATCAGAAATTAAATTTTTAAAGCTCAAAGAAGGTGATCGGTGGTTTTTGTCAATAAAATTCTTCAACAAAATCCCGTGAGTCGCATTAGGGTAGGTTGTGTAGGTTCTTTTGCGGCCTATGCACCACTACGTCCCCGTCGCGGCCTCGGGTAATGCAAAACGTGGTGATAATCTCGATTGTTTGTAGTTTCCGTTTTTTCGTTATGTTGGGTTATTCTTCGCAGGAAAAAGTAGGTTGTAATTTTCTAAAAATTTTAATTAGGATGTTGTTTTCGCTCCGCGCTGTGTGACTGACCCCTAGACAATAGAAAAATACCTGAAAAAGTTCAATTAACTATGTCAAAAAAATTTTAATTTATGGAACCTATCTCCTCTACTGATACCCTTTTCTGATCCAGAATCAACAAAAGAGCCACCGACCACAGGAAAGAAGGCTAAGGCCTCCAAGTAGAAGAACTGCTGGGACCAATTGATGCTCCCGGACCATCTAACATACAGGTGAGTTCATCGAATCATTAATGAAATATCTCGAAAATTAATGGAGATGTGCCCTTCTTGCCGTAACCGTTTTTGAGACTCTTTGAGTACTCTTCAAGAAAGGGGGAATGCAAAGAGGGTGTATCTTCATTATTTTTCGAAACATTCCCCGAAAATGACAAAAATGATAATGTTTTTTGGTTTATCTATTCTCTACCGACTTCTTTGTAGAAATGTCTCGGGACCTAAGCGAGATAGAGCAATTTTGCCTGAATCCTTCTTTGTAGCTCTTGGAGTTCTCTACAAAAAAGAATTTGGACGAAATTGTTCTATCTCGCTTAGTATCAAAGATACTCCATGCATTGTTTTTTGCTTCCGAATGGAAGCATTGTAAACGCAATTTTTTTCGATTTCGAGATTTTATCGGAATATGACTCAGAATGTTCCAAAACGCCGAGAAATGACATTTTTGAAAAATGTCTGTATGTATGTATGTGTGTGTGTGCGTGTGCGCCAGATATCAGCTCATTGCTCCGGAACGGTGATCCTTGGTGAGCTGAAAATTTGACAGTATTTTCCCTTCCCATGCAAATTGCTCTCAGTGAAATTTGAGCAAAATCGGTTGAGAACTTTTCGAGAAAAATCAAATTTTCGGAAAATCGTTTTTTCGAATTTGGTATTGAAATTGGGCGAAATCGCTCCAGTAGTTTCTGAGATATTGGCCAAAAACCATTTTATAAAAAGAGGTTATATTTCGGAAACTATCCAAGCAATTACATCCAAGTTCAGCTTAAAAGATTCATCTCAATGAGCCCCACAAATGGTGAGAATTTCAGATTTTTCAGAAGAAGTCTCTTGTAAGAGTGTTCGATAAATTAGTTTTTTCAAAAATCACGGTTTTTCTTAGTTTTCTCCCTAGGAACACTACTATTTTTTATTTCACAATTCGAAAGTAGACAATTTTTTCTACAAAATGAGTACATTTTCATTCTGATGATAATCAGAAAGAATAGAAATCCTATTTGGAACCCGAACTTCAATTTTTGAGATTAGTCGTACGATCTTTTATCTATAATTGAAAAATTGATGGTTTTTTTTTGTGGAAAAAATGAATAAATAAAGTTTACCAAAGATCGAACCATCATTGAATCTGTCCTCAGAAGTACATATTTGTTGAGAAGATCATATTTTGTTACTGCATTTGGAATAATGAAAAATATAAATAGTAATTTCATGAATACCGTATTAAATTTCATCCGGAAGCATTTTGCCAATTGAATTGGCAAAATATTAAATGTCGCATAAGGAGTGGGGTTTGCAAATAACGCACAGGATATAACGCCTCTGCTTGTTTAGATTAACTTCTCTTGTTTTCTTTTTACCATCCGATTATCTTCAAGCATCTCTAGTGATTCCATCAAATTATATCTGAAATTAATGGAGATATAGCCTTTTTGCCGAGGCCCTTCTTACGATTCTCGAAATTCTTTTAAAAACAAGATGAATGTAAAAAAGGATGCATCTCCATTATTTCCCAAGACATTCCTCGAGAATTACCAAAAGATTCAATTTGTCTTGTCGTACTTATTCGCTACGGACTTCTTTGGGGGATTCCTCGGAAGTAAGTGAGATAGGGCAATTCTGCCAGATTTTTTTTTCTGTAACTCTACATTTAGTAGATATTCCTTGAAACCATTTTTTTTATATAAAAATTTATCCATTAGATAAATCCTTTTTATCTTTGGCCTGTTTTGTATCTCTTGAAATTCACCACAATAAAAATTGAAAACAGTTTTGTTCTATCTCGCTCTATTTCCGAGATATTTTCATGAAACTACTGTCAAAAAAATACAATTTTCCTATTCTACATTCTCACTACTGATTTCTTCATCGAACAACTCAGAAACTAATGGAAATACGTCTTCTCAGCCCGAAGTTTTTTTCGTAGCTTTTAAAATTCGCTACAAAAAAAAAATTCTAACAAAATAGAGCAAGTATCAAATGCTATTATATATAAATTTGGGACACTTTGTTCTAGCTAACTCAAATACCAACACTGATTGGATATAGATAGATAGATAGATAGAGAGATTTATTATCGACTGTAGGCAAGTGCCCATAAAGCCAAGACCAATGTAAATACATAAGTACATGAATATTTGAATGGTTGTATGAATTATTACAAGTAAAACCGGAATTGCTTCATGATAATTTTGTGTAGACATTTTAGATTATGCTCGTTCATTGTTCATTTTTAGTTCATGGTTCATTTAGTCTTTGGAAAAAATAACAGATCATTTCGATGAAAAATCGGATAAGTTGAAAAGATTGAAATAAGGAGTTCTTAAGTACTTCAGAGAAACATAGGAAAAACACTGTATTGACTGAAAAGTCTATTAGTCACTTAAAATCACCGTTGAGCCATAGATTAAGCTAGTATAAAACTGAGAGTTCTCTAACCGAGACGAAGAACTCTTCCGATCGACACTCTCGCATCATTGCACTCTTTGGACAGAGAATGATGGTGTAGAGATTTTTTAAATGAATCCAGTGTGGCTTCGGTTGTAATTGAAGAAGGTAGTGAGTTCCAGAAATTGATTGACGAGCAAGTGAAGGATTTCTTATGAGCCCCAGTTCGGAAACGAGGAACTACCAAGGTGTCAGTTCTCATCGGATTTCTTGTCAAGACATTTGGCAAACGAAAAGTGAATTCGTTGGAAAGTGGAGAGCCCTGGTTCATAATTAACAATTTATAAGCTGCACAGCCGAGCAGAAAGAGTCTCCTGCTATTGACCGAGAGCCAGCCCAGCTGAAGACGTATCGGCGAAATATGGTCGTATCTTGATGCTCTGGTGATAAAGCGGACGCAAGCATTGAAGGCACGTTGAAGCTGAAGTTCATGCACTTGCGATATGTTGGCCATTGCGATAGCACAATAATCTAGATAAGGCAACACCAGAGCTAGAACTAATCGTCTTCTCAAATTTTGATCGAGGAAGTTGTCATTTCTTTTTAGTCTGTGAAGAGACCCAAAAACTCTCTTGCAAACTTCTGTGACGACTTCTTCCCAAGATAATGTACTATCAATCCTTATTACCAGATAGGTGACTGACTGAGAGTAACCTATTGCATTACCATTAATTAGTTAATTAATTATCCAGATATCTGCTGGAAGATTAAATCGAAGAGAGGTATATAAAGCTATGGACAACTATAAATGCCCGATTTGTCGACAGCCATCGAAAGGCGTGATGCTTTTTCATTGTCGATTGATTTGCTGTTACGATTGTGTAAAAAGACAAGAGAACAAAGTTTTCTGCCCGAAATGCGATGTGGACCCGAGAAACTTATGTGAGCCTATCTGTATATGGGCTCTCGTGGCAATGACTGAGACATGTAGAATCGAGAAATTCAAGGTTCCGAAGCAGTTGTTGCTGATCGGCCAATCCCCTTTTATGAACAGCAGCAGCTTCAGAATTTCGATGATTTACCGAATGATGATAAACATCGCAAAACAACGGTAAATTGTTTATTTATTTTGTTGAAGATTTAATTGGAGATATTTTGGAATAATGAATAAACTTTGAAATTTTTAATATTGGAAAACACAAAACTTGAAGGCTGACTGTCAAAATTGCGAGCTCAATTACTGAAATCGTTTTTGGAGAATATATTTTAGAAATTATTCCTTGGCCAATGAAGATTTCTATACTTAAATGTGGATAAAGGCAATTTAGAAAATAAACTTATCAAAAACGATTCCGATAAGTGAGTCTGAAATTTTGGCAAAGAATAGTCTCTTTTTCCATAGAAAAATCTAAAGATTATTTTCAATATGTTTATAACTCTAATACATTCTCCATAATTCATCTTTTCAGAGAGAGTTCATTAGGGATTTTCTGAACGAGAAGAATGCTGGTTTTCTGCAAGCCTTTGCGAAAGCTTTCAGCTTATTCCTCTCGTATCCACTTTGGGAGCAGAATACGCTGATGCGCGCTTCTCTGACTAAACCGCACGTATTTTCGGAGCAAAACTTGTACCAAATCATTCCAGGTTTGTACTCTTTTTATCAACAATATGGAAACTCTTCTTAATTCAATTTCACTCATGCACAACTAAGCACATTAACAAAATGATGAGTTTTCATTGTTTTGCATCATAATGTTCTAATTGATAAATTTAGAGGTTAGTTGGGATATTGGACTGATGAATAAATATTTGAAGTCAATCTTCACATTTATTTTCTAAAATCGCAACGTTCTGCTCTTGATTAGGAGCTTCTTCAGGCTCTATAAATGAATAAACAGAAACGTATCCTGGTGGATCCATCGATTACTATTTGATCGTTATTCGATTGGGGGAGTCGAATTGTGCGCTCACCTGATTACTAGTCGAGTATTAGTCGATGGTCATATGGATAACCAGATGACCAGCGATCAGCTGACATTGGGTCGACTGTCGGTCGATCCCACGTGGAAACTTTGACTCGACTAACGATCGACCATGAATATTTTTTGGGCACTTTTCAACCATGGATGATAAATGGCTTCATTGATCTACGTCTGACTATGTATGGAGTCGATTGTTAGTCAATTCATATAACAAAGAGCCTTCAGTCGACGACTGATCAAATAATAAAATTTCTGGAGTGCGTGTCGATTGTAGGTGATGAAGTGGCCTATCGACCAGCAATCGACTATGTGTTAAGTCGATCGCTGGTTGATGATATCTATGAAAGCATCGAATCGACTGTTGACTAACCACTAAAATTTCTTAAGTGCAGATCGATTATGGGTCATGAATTGTTCCATCGACCCACAATCAATTGAGTATAAAGTTTATTGTTTGTCGATTCCTATTCATCCGATATTATCATTCATCACGATGAGTTACGCTACGAGTTCCCTGAAAAGTTCCTCCAAAAGCTCCCCTAAAAGTTCCTTTAGAAGTTCCCCTAAAAGTTCCTCTAGAAGTTCCCCTCAAAGTTCCTCTTAAAGTTTCCTTAAGAGTTTTGAACGCTCATGGAGTCAATTTGACGATAGAGTATCGAGTTGACGGCCGGTCAATTTCCGTTGATGAAAATCTTTAAACAACTCAAGGTGGCGATTAACCTGGAAAACCTGGAGAAGTCAGGGAAATCGAAATTTCTGGAAAAGGCTGGGAATTGTAATCTCAGTTAGCAAAATTTGTAGTTTATTGTTGCGTATCTCCATCTCTTTTGAAATTATAGATATTTAATCGAAAATAATTGAGCTTTTCGATTAATCAACAATCTACAAAAAGGTTATCAGAAAATCGCAGTTCGAAAAATTTAACGCAGTTTCAGGTCTTATTATGAAATTCTAATTAAAAAAATTATTTTCAGGAATAACTAAGAATTTTAACATAGGGAAAAATGGCGTTAAATGGACACTCCAATTGAACGGTTCGAGATGGAAGTTGTAACGGGATTCGTCCAATCCCGTCACACTTCCGGCCATCCCTTTCCGCACACACGGTTCGATAGTATGGGCGCCAGTTCATTCTTTACCGGAGGAATAAACAAGACTCACTGTGTGCTGGTTTTCCCTGGGCTCACCACGCTTAACCTCTTAGGGCGGTTTCGGGCTAACCTGCTGAACCTTTGGTAGTAATTACTCGGGGAGTTACTAACCCCAATGGATGGCATGGGCAATCCATTCCCGGTAACCCAGTATGCTGGTTATGGTAGAGGGGCGTGGGTCTAGTCACAGTCCCTCTAGCGAGAACAAGTCGGAATTAGGTATTCCGCGATAACCTCAGGATGAGCCCGTCCGCAGTATTCTTCGGATCTATCGTCACCTAGAGAATACCGAACGTCTCCATCCACACGAGAAACGCCACGTAGCCACGCTACGGGCAACCAACGATAACCCTCGCCTAAGCGAGCGATAGAGGTTCCAGGGACTACTCCCGATCCTCTCGAGTCTGCTGCCCAAGGCAGACTAACTGCTCACCATGTCGGTGGGTCTATTTATATTGGTTGAGGCTGCTTCTCCTCGTCTAGAGGCCTCTCCGCGCGCCTGCGTGGTTCTTCCTCTCACACCACTGCCAGGCCCGGAGATAACTCTGACATCTTTAGTGGAGCGCCAGCATTTCAGCTGGGCTTCTGCCTTATCCTCAGCCGCGTATAAATCCCACTGACGTGACAGTTAGTTTACGGTAACTTCAAGATGTCATCTTACGCAGATGGCACCACGGTATGAATTGTCTAGCTGTTCGTGTGTGAGTCTTCTTGAGCTCTACACTTGAATAGCTTCACCCGAAGGTGGCATAAGCCGATGCGATAGCTGTAACGAGAAACCTCGTTAAGAAGTTTTCTCATGATTCCGTTTAAAAGCTCAAGAAATTTAGGCAGGAATACGTAGCAAATTTTTTTTTTCAATTTTTGGAAAAACTCTCCTTTTTGCCCAAGTTTTGAAAGGGTTTCCTTTTGGTGGACGGTTTGATCTAGGCTGAAGTTGTCTGAATCAAACACATTCTGAATGATTATGAATGTTGAACTGACATTTATGAACGTCAAACTCACTTGATAAGGGTTCAAAAACTCTCAAGGGAACTTCCAGATGAACTTTTAGGGGAACTTTCAGGGGAACTTCCAAAGGAGCTTTCTAGGGAACTAGTAGAGTAACTCATCACGATGAATAACAATATTCGAATGTTGACCAATTCTTTAGATTATTGGGAAACATAAATGCTTTAACGTTTATGAAGTCAGTTCAACGTATATTACTAGTTGATAGGCCATTTCATCACCTATAATCGACACGCACTCCCGAAATTTTATTATTCGATCATTCGTCGATTGGAGGCCCTTGAGTTCATGGATCGACTAACAATCGACTCTATACATAGTTAGAGGTAGATCGATGGAGCCATTTATCATCCATGATCGAAAAGTGCTCCAAAAATTTTCATAGTCGATCGTTAGTTGAGCCGATGTTTCCACTTGGGATCGACCGGCCGTCGACCCAAGGTTCAGCTCATCGCTGGTCATCTCGTTATTCATATCACTATCGACTAGTGATCAGGCAAGCGCACAAATCGACCCCCCCCCCCCCCCTCCCAATCGATTGATCCGCCAGGGACACATTTAATAAAACAATTACATTATAGAAAAACTCAAACATTATGTGTTGATATTGAATATGTTTTAAATACCTTCAGATTAATGTAAATTGTCATAATAATATTAAACTCGAAGAATGATATCGTATTTTAACAATTCCCACAATATCAACACATAATGTTTGAGTTTTTCTATAATGTAATTATTTTATTAAATGTATGTTTCTGTTTATTCATTTATAGAGCCTGAAGAAGCTCCTAATCAGGAGCGAAACGTCGCGATTTTAGAAAATAAATGTGAAGATTGACTTCAAATATTTATTCATCAGTCCAATATCCCAACTAACCTCTAAATTTATTAATTATCATGATGGACGACAAAAATAACAATAATGTTCTAATGTTTTGATTATTTTTTTCGTTGTGAAAATGGTGCCGCCAATCTCAATGAACTCATTTAGGGTGGCTATTGACCTGGAAAAGTCAGGGAATTTTAATCTTAATCAGGAAAATTTGTAGTTCATTTTTCATTATCTCCATATTTGAAAAAAATTTAGATACTTAATCGAAAGAAATTGAACTTTCCGATTAGTCGGGAATCTGCAAAGAAGGTTAACAGAAAAGCGGACATCTAAAAATTTAACGCAATTTCGGGTCTTATTAGTAAATTTTAATAAAAAATCGTTTTCAGGAATAACTAACAATTTTAACGTATACTCAAACGATATTTTTTTTAGGTCCTGGAATTTTGTTTCTAGTCAAAGAAAAGTCAGAGAATTTTGAAATTTGTTTTCAGTCTTCACCCTTCTATTTAAATGTAGTTAATTTAGTTGAATGTATCACCGAAGAGGTGGTACAGAATAGGCCGATCATCCTTACTGATCCTCTGGAGTGAATATTTCAAAAACTGAGCAAGATACCGTAATTGTTTTATGTATTGAATTTCTTTTACGTGTAGAATTTCAAGAGCAAATAGCAATTAAGACGAAAGAGTGCTATCTCGTCTGGTCTTCGGGAAATTTTCGAAATTTTATTAGAAGGATCTATTCCGTTTAATTCCTTCGATATTGATTTTAGTCTTAAAATTATTGAGCTGATGAAAATATCTCGATTTTGCTAAGTCCTTCAATCGCCCTATTCAATTTTCCAGAATGCATGAAAGAGAGGTACCCAAAGGCAAGAGATCCTAACCAGTACAAATCTGTCGAAAAAGGTACATTCCGTAGTCTGCGAAATTCTGGAGTCTTTGGCCGATTGAACAAAAAGGTTGGTCAGGGGAAAAATGTTGAAAATGATATTGAAGATGCCACAGAAGCTCCATAGAGCTCGGCGTCGAATAATGGCATTGTCGGTGTTCCTTTGAGAAAAACTTTGAACCGAGGACTTTGAATGAATATTATTATCTTTTTATAAATTTAGTGGTTTGAAAAAAAAAATGTATGTAATTTTAATCGTTGAAATAATTGAAATTCTCCAATTGAACGATCCTAGATGGAGATTTCCATTAGGTAGCTGAGGGAATTTCAGGTGAAGAACATGTATCAAAATTAATTTTCTGAAATTCTTTGAAAATTCTACCTTTTCGGCCAAGTTTTAAAGGAGTTTCTCTTTCAAAAATCAATAAAATTAACTTTTTCGGCGATATCTCTGGTTCTGTTAGTCATAGCGACAAGGGATTGATCTCAAATGAAAGGTAAGCTCATTTCTTATCGATTCATGGGGGGCTCAATTTTTTTAATATCAATTTTACAAATACTTATTGGTCATTCTATGAAAATTTGTTTTCGCGCTGTAAGTACTTGAAAAATTTGTCATTTTTTTTTACCACATGAATCAATGGAGAATGAATTAATTTTTCAATTAGAATCAATTTCATGTCGTTATGACCAATAGAACCAGAGATATATTTCCGAAAAACGGCAATTTTTCAAAAACAGAAAGGTTTTTATCTTCGAATCTTGAGCAAACGAGGAATTTTCTAAGAAGTGAAAAGAAATAACTTCTGATATATGATTGCCATGGGAAATTTGCTCAACTTTTCAATGGAATCAGCAAAGAAACCAATCCCCAATAGTTTCATCGATTCTGAGTAATTTTCATTGGATGATATACCAAAACTAACACCTGTCCATTTTACCCCAAGATATGCCTTCTCCTAAATATGCATTTTTTCAAAAATATGGGGGAAAAAATTAAGTTTAATCCTGATGTCCACATTTAAATTAGTATTAAAAATTGAAAAAATTCTGAAATAACAATTCCTCAGTTTCATTTCTATTAATTGTGATTGGTGTAACTCTCTTTCTAATAGAATTTTGCTCAATGATGAAAGAAGCAAGATCGATGTGCCTTGAAAGTAAAATTTTATAGAATAGAAAAGTCGAAAAAAAAATTCATGAGTGAAGTGATAAAACGAGTTAAATTTATGAAAAATACATTATGATAATCTAATAACTTGCGAAAATTGCTCTCTCATGACATTTTTAACACGACCGACATGAAATTAATTGCCATGAGCAGAACATGGAGAGATAACATATGAAGACAGACTCAAAGAAAAAACTCCAGGCGAAACTTTCGAAAAAAAGTCCACTATAAAGTTAATTTTAAAGAAAAAATGGGCAAGGTGATACCAAA
This sequence comes from Aleiodes leptofemur, assembly GCA_963942555.1. Lineage (NCBI taxonomy): Eukaryota > Metazoa > Arthropoda > Insecta > Hymenoptera > Braconidae > Aleiodes > Aleiodes leptofemur. The sequence continues at coordinate 14,653,246 of OZ012610.1, forward strand.
TGTAAGGCATGTAAACTGATGCAATAATTTAATGTTTTTCTGCATGTTTCTATTTTCACTTTATTTAAGAGTTACATTTCCGAAGCTCCATTGCTCAAAAAAGAGCGAAAAAAAGCACGAATGGTTTTTCTAAATGAATCTGGGAGTACATTCGCACAAGAAAATACAGAATTGTAAATTCTCTTTTATTAGAAAAATGTGTTCCGAATTCAATTCCCAACATAAACTCTTTTGCTTTTTATTTAGTGTAATTCTCTTTTTAATAGAATTTTGCTCAATGATGAAAGGAGCGAGATCAATGATAAAATGTGCCTTAAAAGTGAAAATTTAACAAAATTGAAAAATTGCAAAAAAAATCAGGAGTTAAGTGGTAAAATAAGTTAAATTTATAAAAATATATTAGAATATAATAACTTGCCAAAATTGCTCTCTAATTACATTTTTAACGTGAGCGACATGGAATTAATTGCCATTATTAGACAATAGAGAGATGATTATAATTAGAGAATCAAACAGAAAATACTTTAGGCAAAACTTTTTGAATAAAGGCCATTGTAAACTTAATTTTAAAGGAATAATTGAGGGAACAGCCAAAGTCATCAGTATTCGATATTAATCATAAATAAAAGACACGAGATGATACCAAATGTAAGGCATGTAAACTGATGCAATAATTTTATATTTTTCTGCCTATTTCTATTTTTAATTTATTTAAGAGTTAAATTTTCGAGGCTTCATTACTTAAGAAAGAGCGTAGAAAAATACACGAATGGTTTTTGTTAATGAATCTGGGAGTACATTTGCACAAGTAAATACAGAATTGTAAATTCTTCTTTATGAGAAAAGTGTGCTCCTAATTCAATTCTCAATATAAAATTTTTTAATTTATAATTGTGTAATAATTTTCTCTCAAAAATCCTTGAAAATTCATAAATAATATTATTCTATTGTTTAACCAGTTTCAAATTCCTTTCATGCGGGGAAGATAGTGGGCATGTTCCGAAATTTACTGCCAGTACTGAAAATGTACAGTTTCAGTGACAGAAACTATACATTTTAAGTACTGGCAGTTACTTTCGGAACATGTCCCTAAAGTCGTACTGGCCAATGAAATAACCTTGGAAATATTGGGCTCCTATGTTACAGCATGTCAGCTCCGCTTCAGGTCGACTTCGGAGGTTACCTCTTTGGCTAGTTCGACAATAGACTACGTAAACTCGGCCGGATGACTTAACCCTATGACTCGACCGCCGAGTCCCCACCACCGACCAGAGCGCAAGGAGGCATGGCGAAAGTCACGTGACGGCGCTGAGATACGCGCGGCAACAATACCGTACGATCTTTCACGGTGCTCCCGAATACTAATAAAACCGTTAATCCTGAACACTTAGGCCGAGTTCGCGGAAGGCTAAACTCGAGTTAGCTAACTTGACTCTGAAGTTAAAGTTAAAGTTAGCTACCCCCTCTACCGACGCAAAAGTAGGGGAAAGCCACTTCTCCTCCATTTGATACCATTGTGTGTGTTGTGTGTGATTGTGCTACGCTCCGCTAGTGGCCACAGGCTGCCATCTCTGATGGTGGAGCGGGTAGCTAACTTTAACTTTAACCTCATAGTCAAGTTAACTAAGGGTGCATTCGTCTTGGACGCTTACACGCTTTCAGCGCTCACGCTTATGAGCGCCATTTATGAGTGTTCGTTTTGCGTTGCGAGCGCTCCGTAAATGCTGTTCATCTTGGACATCGTAAGCACTTGTGAGCGTCAATATGGCGGACATTTGGAAAGTTTTCCAAGCGATAGATATTCTGTTTAATTTAACTAATGATGATATTGATGATGGTCTAGATGAATCAAGATGATTGAAGGAAGTGATGATGAATTGGAATGGGGAACCTGCCGTGCACATTTGTTAAACATTCCTAATAAAAGAAGAATGTTTGCCAAGGCTTCAAAATTATGTGGAAGAGGTTGTACCACATTACGCTGATCAGTGATTCTAGTCGCATATCCGTCAATGACTTGATTAAAATTTATTATAGTATGAAAAAACTTTACTCATTGTTTTCTTATAAGAAGCACAACAATAATTTCACATCAAGCCCAATTTTTTCATCACTACCAATTTTTGAAGAGAACAACTTAGAATATTGATATTTTTATCTTCGTTCCAGCATCAAGTAATATAACAATCTCCAATTCATCGAATAATGAATCCGATTTGCATTCATTCAAGTGCAATAGGCATTCATTCATACTTAGCGAGTAAATTAACAAATAAATTCATTAATAAATTAATTTTTATTAATAAATTTTTTTAAGAGAATCAAATTTCGGAAAAAATATGTAGTGCGCAAGCAGGATTTGAACCCACGACCCTCTGATTACATGTCAGGTGCTCTGACCACTGAGCTATTGCGAGTTACTATATTTACCTTCGAGTTTTGACAGAACTAGAATAGGAATTCTAGTTCTCTCAACCCTGATCATCTTTGAATATAAATCAGTGGTGAAGCGATAAAATAGAATGATTTACTCATTGTGATCTCCTAAAAACAGAAATAAAAATTTACCATCTAGGCTCATTTTTCTATCGATACTAATTTTAGAAAGAACAACTTAGGATAGTGATATTTCCATCGTTGTACCGGCACCAAGCGATAGATTAGTCTTCAAATTATCAAATAATGAATCTCATTCGCATTCATGGAAATATGAAAATCATTCATTTACTGAGCAAGTAAATCTTATCCTAGTTCTTTTAACCATAATCATCCTTGGATATAAATTAATGATGAAGTGATGAAATAGGATGAAGCGATTTTTCAATCGTTTTTTTTATTGAGAATATCTCGGTTAATTTCTGAGATATTTTCAAAAAACCATTAAGGAGAAAAATCGAGTTATTCCGATCCATCTTTTTGCTATCAGAATAATCTTAAAATTCTAACAGTAAGACTTAGCACTTGAGTTAATTCACAATAGCCTTACTTAGGGGTTTCCTTTATTATTGCGTAACCTTATCTAGGTTCTTATCATAATAAAATCTTGTATTATATAACCAATTATGTCAATATGGAAATATATATTGTGAAGAATTAACGTTTATCATTAACACTTGAAATATGTTGCAGAGTCCGTTATCTAAAAACCCTAAATCTATTTCTCTAATCTTTGGACTCAAAATTATGATGTTTCAAACAATTTTTCTAGCAATTTTCCAGCTCTTTTATTCAATTCCCAATTTTCATTTTCATGCTATTCCCTCTAAAACATGAACTCTCGGAATCTACGATTCTCATTTTCTTCACGGATCCACGCATTCTGTTGCCACCCATCCAACAACTCATCAGCTGACGTGAACTTGACTCTCTTTGAAAATATTGATATAACTTAGAACCATCATTTACCACGTATTTGTTGGGAACGACTAATAATATATTCACTGGAAGGTACATTCTCTGATTCTTCGATACTCTAGTAACTTGCGCAGCTGCCCTCTGAATTCGATTGTCTTCGATTCTTCCCAGTGGATGAACGAGTCACAACCGGTGTGATAAAAGGCTTATCCTCCAGAAGACCATCCATTAGCTAAGAATAAACTATATATGGACTTCCCATCGTATCTTGATGATTTATTCATTAGACTTCAATCATCATCAACTATAATTACCCCAAAATAAAGCCAAGTTTTCCTAGAATTGTCCAATTTGAGATTGTGATCTTTACTATTTTCGTAAGTTTTGTTCATCCCTGTGAAACTCTGATTGACACTGTGGGCCAGTAATTTTGTGTCCATGGCTACCAAGTACGGCACTGATTCTTTCCTATAATTTCTCTTGACAAATTTCCCCGCTTTTCATGCTGGCTTCATTTGTCCGGTATTTTTCAATTAATAGAAGAATCACCTCATGAGATAATTTGAACGCTATAAACAGAAATTAACTAATTAAATTAGTCAATGGAAGATGATAACAATGAGAATTAAAATGAGTTTCAAACCAACCTGATTCTTTGCATTGACAATTATCTTGTTCCTCCGGTATGGACCCAGGTTCGTTTAAATCTAACTCAGGATCAAGAGTCGCTACGTTTTCCTATTCTTCGTCTACTTCTGCTAGCAATCAAAAGATTATATAAATAATTGATGGATGGGAAAGTAAGGTAGAGTAGACGTTTGAACGGCGTTGAGATGGAAATTTTTTGATGATTCTACTGAGAGAAGTAGAAATTTGTAATGAAGAATATGTATCAGAATTAATTTTTCGGAACATTTAGACAGATCTACTTTTTTTGGAAATCGATCCAAATGAACTTTTTTGGGCGTATCTTCAGTTCTATTTGTTGTAGCGACCGTCATCCGGGAGCAGTCGATTAGTTCTCGGGCAGAAATTTCTCGGATGAAATTTCTCGGAATATATTTCTCTAAAAAAAAAATTCTCTGTCAAAAATTTCTTAGAAAATATTTCTCCCGACGAGAAATGCTCTCTCAATAATTTCTCTGAAAATATTTCTTCCAAAAAGAAATTCTCTGAAAATTTTAATAAAATTTATTCTTTTCAAAAACTTATGTAAATTTTTTATTTATTCATTCATTTCATATTCAACATATACAAATTCATTAGAAAAGCACTAATATAGAAATATTAGTGCAAAAACTCATTTTAAATCGACCCAATTCTAATTGAAAATTCATTAAAAATTATTGAAAAATTCATTAAAAATTCATTTTTCACAGGCTTGTAATATTTGCAATACTCTTCAGGTATTTTTTGAGATTATTTTTATCGTAATTCATTACTAAATTTTGCAACTTTGAATCATAATCCCGATATTTCCTTCTTTTGTAAGGTGGAGGTCCTCCTTCTTGGGCTACACGAGTGTCTGTGATAGCCTGCTCTGATTGTAGAAGTGAAATTGTTTTCCAAAGACTCAAATGTGAAGCTTGGGCTCGTGATTCGATCCGACGATGCCATGCCTCAATGGCATTGTTCGTTCGATCAGCCCCTTGCAGAGTATTCTCGTACTGATTCCACATTTTTATTTTATATCGTGGTTTACGTCGTTGATATATATATATATATAATATTTATACTGGTATTGATTTTATTTTCTTCACTATTTTATTTTCGATGGGATTTCTTCCTCTGTTATACACAAGAAATTGAATGCAGGGCTGTTCTGTTCGCTCGATGAATCCGTTTTTTGTTTCAATTGATTTTGGTGGAGAAATTTTTTTTTGAGACATTTTGTTGGAAAAAAATTTTTTGGAGAAATTTTCTTTGGAGAAATTTCCTTTGGAGAAATTTTCTTTGGAGAAATTTTCTCTGGAGAAATTTTCTTTAGAGAAATTTTTTCCGAGAAATTTTTTCCGAGAAATTTATTGTGGAGAAATATTTTCCTAGACCCCCGTCATCCAACTGTAGATCAAAGGTGAGATCATTCTCTATCGATTTACGTGGTTCTGAAGTTTTTCTTTCCAATTATGAGTGATTTCTAGCTCAGTCTTTTGATTCAAATCAGCTGTTCTATCATATCATGTTCAGAAATCTATATCATCACCTTAGAAACAAAGTGGCGTAAGTACTGTGTGTAAGCATACCACTTACGCCCCTTTGTTTCTAAGGCGACGATATAATATTTTTAAGAACCATGTGAATAGATGAGAAATGATCTCACCTTCCATTTAAAATCAATCCCATTTCGCTAGCGCCAAAAGAACCGGAGATATACCTCAAAAGGTTTTTTTTCAATCATTAAGGATTGGACCCTTGATTTATGTGCAATAAAAGAAAGAAAATCTTTACATATTACAAATGAAACATCGCAATCAAAGCTGTCCACTTCAACTTTTATGTCGTCTTTACCTGACCTTCTGCTGAAGATAATACTTCTCGATCGATATAATTTTACATGCGAATGTAAAGCTTGAATGTACAACAAAAACCAAACATACCAGCCATAGATCGAGCCAATGCTAAGTTTTTCACCTCCTACAATTTTCGAGTAACGAAACACTGGTCTAGACCAGTAGTATTACAGCTGTGATAAAGTAAAAATATTCCACAAGAAGAAAAAAAATGAGAAAAAAAATTAAACTTTTTTGGAATAGAGTTGTGTTGTTTATTTTTTTTTTATCTCCGTAGAGCCGAGGCTACGAATTGTCCAGGCAAAATTGTATTTCGGACGACTTTGGACAAACAACATCTGAGAATATCAGATAAGTGTTTGGATCACAATCACAATCCTCCAGATGTAAGTACCGTATAACAGTTATTTATCAATATTTACTGCACTCTTGAATAACTTTTTGGTGAATGGAAAAATAAGTTTGTGCGATGGACTTAGGAATAAATGTCAAGAGACTTTCCTCGTAAAGAATTTTCCACTTGACAAAAATGGTCGTATCTCCATTATTTTCTGTGGTATTAGCAGAAAAATCTGTATAAACGCTACTATTTTTGCGTAGCATTGATGATTTGAATTGAAACGAATTTTCATGCAATTAATTATTAGCAATCAGTAAATCAATCGGAAAACTCACTGATCCTCACCATCATTATCGAATTATAAATTTTAAGAACACTCGGAGTTTTGAACGAAAAAAATGTCTCTTATTCAAAGATTACGCAATCTGCGTGAAACTCATCAGAATTTCATAATTCTCACACTCAACACATTTATTAAAGAACACTTCAATGTTGACAATGCTGCTCTCGACGCCCAGGGGATCGGCAAAAATAAAAATAAACCCCCAATCATGGCTACACTAAAGGACGCCAACACAAAGAAATTAATTTTGACAAACAAAAAACAGCTTAAGGTCCCAGTGTACATTGATCATGATCTGACCCCAGAAGAGGAACAGGTCGCTGGCAAACTGCGTATGGAGGCTAGAAAATTGAGGAGCGAAGGCAACACTGTTAAAATGGGCTTTCAGCGAATTTACGTCAATGGTAAAGGATTCAAATATGACCTATCTCAGCAATCACTCATCCCGATTGCTGCTACATCCCCACCCGACAACACAGAGGAGCCAAGCACTGCCGAACGGCTCATATCTTTGAGCTCAAACAATGGTAACAACAGTAATAGCAGTCAATTTCAATAAGCGGGCCGGCTCGCACAGTACTACCACCAGCCACCTATCCGACATTATCGTAATAACTTTCTGGAACACGCATGGAATAAAAAATCTCATCGACTACCCTGCAAACAAGAGCAACATTTTATGCATATCAGAGTCATGGGACACATCCCAAAATTTACGGCTGCCGCACAACTTCTACGACTGGTCCTGTACCACAGCACCAGCAATCAAATCTAACTCGTCAGGTGGAAGCAGTGGTGGGCTAGCATCTCTCTTCAACCCAGAGTGCCAAACGAGGACTCTTAGCACCTCAGACAAATGGCTTTTCCACAAATGTACACATCAAGGTATCAACCTTATCATCGGCTCCATATACTTCAAACCTGGTCTCAAATGTCTGAGAACGGTACTGGATTCCCTGCAAATAGAACTGGACACGATTCATCGAAACGAAACACATGATGCCATTATTATTGGAGGGGATTTCAATGCCAGACTCGGGAATTTCACTCAGGCAGGTGACGAGCTCCTGTCAGGTTCCAACCTCTTCAACTCCAGGTCTGCTCTTGACAAAGCAACAAATCATCAAGGTACGATTGTGCAAGAATTTATGTGCAGCAACGGTTTTGTCCTACTAAATGGCCGCATTCAAGGCGATTCACCTGGTGGCTTCACATTTAGCAGCTCCATAGGCAAGAGCACCATCGACTTAATCTGGGTTAACTCTACTAGCACTCATCTAGTCAGGAACATGTGGATAGACCACATTCTTTCACAATCTGACCACTTCCCGGTTTCAGTTGCAATCGACACCCCATCTCCCAAAATGCCGCAGCCACCAAGAAGCACTCATCAGCCCACAGCCGTTTTGAAATGGAAAGCTAATTTCGGAGCTCTCTTCAAGGAGAACCTTCGGCACTCCCGATTAATTTCGCAAGATTTCCATACAGCCTCTACAACTCTTTTACACAACTCCTTCTGCCAAGCCGTCACCGAAGCCGCATCTAACTCCAGCATGCTCATCAAACCCATTCCCAACAACAAAGCTGATTGCTCCACTACTAGAGGCTGGTTTGACTTTGAGTGTGAAAACAAGAAAAAAGGAACCAAACGTTTACTCAAATGCTGTAAATTGGAAGTCCAAGACTCGTTGATATGGTCTACCTACACTCAGTGCAAAAAAGAATATTATTCCCTATTGAAACTCAAGTCAAGCCAATTCCAAGACACGCTTATCAGACAATCCAATGAGGCAAGAAATCCCTCGGAATTTTGGAAGACAATTAAAATGGTGAAACCTCGGAACTCACAACGCAACCCGGTGTCGCTGCCCGTATGGTCGCAATTTTTCAAGAACATCTACCCTCCTAGAGGGGCTGACTCGCTGCTCCTACCAGTTACTCCCCCAAGCGCACTGGAAATGGACTTCACAAGGGATGAGGTGGCTGGAAGCATATCCAACTGCAAAACAGGCAAAGCACCAGGTCTTGATGGCATCAGCAATGAATTTTTAAAGGAACTTCCTGACAACTGGATCTTATACCTAGTGGCCTTCTTTAACAAGATTCTGCACTCTGAGATTATTCCGGAAGACTGGTCGAAGATCGTGATGTTCATGCTACACAAAAAGGGTGATCCCTCGGAGCCACTCAACTACCGTGGAATTGCCTTGATAAATTGTATTGTAAATGTCTTCACCCAACTATTACATAGCAGACTATGGAAGTGGGATACAGAGAGGCACCTTATTCCAGAAGAACAAGCTGGCTTCTGTGAAGGCAAAGGATGCACCGACAACACTTTTCTCCTTCAAGCCGTGCTACAAACGCAGCTGCGTCTTCCTGGAGCTACTGCTTATGTCACTTTCATCGACTTCAAGCGAGCTTTCGACTCAATCCCGCACGACAAATTATGGGCTAAACTATCATATCTGGGGATAAGCAGCAAATTTATCAGAATCCTCAATAATTTCTATGTAAAAGCAGTACTGTTTATAAAAAAAGATGGAGCACTCTCTGAGCCTATAAATTTAACTGAAGGCGTTTTGCAGGGGGATGTTCTTAGCCCCCTACTTTTTATTCTCTACATCTCTGACATAGTCAAATTCTTCGAGGATAGAGACATGAGAGGACTTAGTCTGGACGGTATAAGGGAAATCCTGATGCTCTTCTATGCTGACGATATTGTCATGCTGGCCCATTCGCCAATAAATCTAAAAATTAAACTGAAACTCCTGGAAGAATACTGCGAGTTGAACAACCTGGTAGTAAATACTAACAAAACCAAAATCTTGGTATGCAGAGCTTCAGGAAGAATCAAACAATGTGACAAAGGATTCATGTACAAAAATACTACTATTGAAACTGTCAAACACTACTGCTACCTTGGGTCAGAATTTGATAGTAACTCACGCGGCAAAACTGCTGCCTTGGAGGCCTCCAAAAGGGGCAGGCAAGCTTCTGGTACTGTTCTATCTATTCTGGGTAGACTAAGAGCGAAATCCGGTGCTATTAAATCCAAAGTGTTCAATAGTATCGCTAGATCAACCTTATTATATCAAGCTCACATATGGGGTCTATCTGTCGAGAATTGGGAAAGGCTCGAAACAGCACAACTGTACTTCTATAAGAGACTATACCAACTACCAAGCTGCACCCCCAGTTATGTTGTTCGTTTAGAACTGAACATTACTCATATATCAGCAGAAATTCTGAAGGCTGCCCTCAACTGGGTAATAAAAATATTGAGCATGAATTCTGATCGTCTTCCAAAAATATGTCTCCAGCGTCTTGTGAATCTGAGCAATAGACCTAACAGTTACTTGAATTGGATCCAGCAGCTGAGGGCTATCCTAACAGAGATTGATGAGGAGGATATTCTTGAATCCATGTCTGCTACACACTGGTCACAGAATAAAGGAAGAATACTAGAGAAATACAAGGTATTCTTAAAACAAAAGGACCTCACCAGGTACGCTAATTCAAGCGCCTGCCAACTCGCCATTCCAAGAACGATATCAGACTGCGCTCCAAACTACTTGTTGCACAATGCTTACAAGCTCATAATCCCCAAGATTCCGCTGAGACTCGCCAACCGTTTCGTCTGCAATATCTCTGTCGAAGGTGTAATTATTAAGTTACAGCCTTCCCAATCATGCCAGTACTGCCACGGTCTGGTAGAGGAGACAGTTGAACACTTTCTGCTGGAATGTCCCTTCTTCGCTGAACCGAGACGAAAGATCCCTAACATCTCTCAGGACAACAGTAATCGTTTAAACCTTCTTATTATCCTGGATGACCACTCACACATGGGAACCAAAACTCTTTTTAAATATCTCAAAGATTGCATAATAATTATAAAACGCCATCAAGATACTATATCGATTTAAAAAGCAGTTTGTAATACTTCGCGAGCCCGACTAATTGAAATCACCATAGACTGTACTATTTATTTGATTTGATTATCTTCTCTCTTCTTATTATTATTATTAATATTTCACATAACCAAGAGCTGAATCTCTGCCAGTGTATAAAAGAAATGTATTTTTATAATGCACTTAAATAAATAAAAATAAATAATTACCTGTAAAATTTCAAAGAATTTCACATTACATGGAGTTTTCTGAGCGAGATGGAATAATTTTGCCTGGGGTCTTCTCTGCGGGAAATTTCAAGAGCTAAAAAAAAGACAAGGGAAAAAATCGTACTTCTATTAGTTCCGAGATATTTTTAAAAAATGATTGAAAAAGAGATTTTTCTCTGCTTGACTTCTCGATTATTGAACTTTGTAGTTTTCTGAAAATACTTCAGAAACGAAGCGAAATAGAGTGATCTTGCCTAGATTTTTTTTCTTCGAGAATTTCTAGAATTATAAAAAAAGATGAGGACAAAATCGCTCTATTTTGCTTAGTTCCCGAGTTATTCTAAAACCAGTGGGAAGTTGCTACAATTATAGTTATCATTATCGTTTCATCTGCTAATTTATTAGCAGGTCGCTTCCGAATGATTCCCCTTTTTATTAGTGAACCTTTTATTTCGAAAATTTTCCTAATAATAATCTGGATGAAATCGGTTGAGAACATATTTTGAGTTTTAAGATAATTCTGTAAATTGGAATTTAACAGAATTACCTATCTTTTAAAAACAAGCTGTATCAAGATTTTTTTTATCGAAAACACAACATTCTCATGCAATATTAGTAAAATCAAAATAACTCGGAAACTAATGGCGAGAAAAATCTGAAAAAAATTCACACAGTTAGATAATGTAGTGTCTCATATCATTCCTCAATCTGAATCGAATCGATGAGAATTCATCCTAAATTTAAAAAATAATGACAAAATTGATATTTCGATAAATCACTCATATTTCAAAAAATGTTTCTCCAATGTTGTCCAGTAACAATCTCAGGCAGTAGATTCAGAAAACCAATATGAGCCAAATTTGCAGTTTCTATCTTAATCATTAGGGTTGTTATAGAAGCAACAACATTTTTCATGAAAAGCTATGAAAATCGACATAATTTGGAAACCAAGTATTAGAAAATTCAACAAAACCAAGTATTAGAAATTCTGAGAAAATTCACGCATGAATGGAAGCTATGTAATCATCAGAATGATCGATTGTAATTTTTTTGATAGAAAATACTCAAGATGATCTAAATAGAGAGAAAATGATATTTTTAGGGCATGTGTGTGTGTGTGTGTGTGTCTGTATGCCTGTGTGTGCATAAAAGTCTCAATTACAGCAAAACAGTTTCATAGAAAAATTTCATATTTTGTGGGAAACTTCCTCTCGATGAACTCGATTTTTTAAACTGTATTTGAAGAGTATTCGATCGGTACTTTTAGAGATATGTCCATTTCTCGAAAATCAGTTTTTAATGCAATTTCTGGGAACTATTCAACTGATGTTATTTATACTCATATATTATCTCGAGAGTTGTATCAGTTGGATGCCTATCAATTTTAATCTTATCTACATGATCAGTTCTCGAGTTATTGCCGTTCTAATGAATTTTTCGAAATTTTATATTATGATGATGGTTTCAAAAATATTGTATGACTTCCATTCGGAAGCAAAAACAAAAAAAAATAACTTAAATTTGACATCGAATTCTTTTTTTTAAAAAAGGTTTTAAGATTTCATCTTAGGACATTTAGAACCTGAGAGAAAATGTCACGAGATTTTATGAGTCCTGCGTCCGAATATCTCCTTTCTTATGATATTGTAAGAATGACAATATCAAAAATGACGCAGAAGAAATGAAATATTGGGAGACAAATTATTAAAAATAAAAAAACTGCGCCATGTGCACGTTTGAAACGTGTTGTTTGGCAGGCCAAAAACTGAACCTAGGGTTAGCTGAGCAAAAAGATGGGTGGTCAGAATAATCGAGTGGCAAATTAAAGATTCAAAAAATCTTACGCAAAAGAATGGAAATGAAATTCAATGACAGGGAAAAATATAAAGGAGGCAGAGAGAAATTTTCAATTCACCTCATCCATCTATAATTGAAGCAGTAAAGACGAAAAGATAGGCCTTTCTATGTAAGAAAACAGCTTTATCTTTCCACTATTGGTAACAATGCACATGGCGCGCCCGGTTTTTTCCAAATAGATCAAATCATTCCGTAGCGTGATAAAGACGGTGATGATGGAAAAAATCATCCAAGCAAGATGATTTTACATCATTTTCAAGAAACATGTATGGAAAAGGGCATTTATTCCATAGTATCGCACACTCATCAATATACAATAAAAAAAATGAGTTGAAGAGTTCAAAAAGAATGAATATAACCTCAACCAGTTGTTCTTACAATCGGTATTTGATTCATGGAAAGCTCATGATTTTATGAGAATCTCGAAATGATGAACAGTTCCTCATCTGAAAATCAAGATTATTAAGTGACTGATATAGCCTTTATTACGTTAAGTCGTTCTACAATGATGTAGAATTCTATTTGAAAAAAACCGGGCGCGCCATGTGCATTGTTACCAATAGTGGAAAGATAAAGCTGTTTTCTTACGTAGAAAGGCCTATCTTTTCGTCTTTACCGCTTCAATTATAGATGGATGAGTTGAATTGAAAATTTCCCTCTGCCTCCTTTATATTTTTCCCTGTCATTGAATTTTATCTCCATTCTTCTGCGTACGATTTTTTGAATCTTTGATTTGCCACTCGATTATTCTGACCACCCATCTATTTGCTCAGCTAACCCTAGGTTCAGTTTTTGGCCTGCCAAACAACACGTTTTAAACGTGCACATGGCGCGTTTTTTTTATTCTTAATAATTTGTCTGCCATCACTGTGACTTCACGTGTGTGATGTTAGGCCGTGATGTTACTGTGCTATCACTGTGAACTCATCCGTGCCCGCTGTGTTACTGGGGTTGAGTGATTTTGAATGTAACGGGAATTGGGAAAAACCCGTAAATTACGTTAGGAGGAAGTGAATTGGGAAAAACCCCCTTGTCTTTCAAAAGTTGGGAAAAACCCGTGACACATAGAAAACTTGAAATAGTCTCTTGTCACGCAACATCATTGAAGAATGAGTACATCATCGATTTCCAAATAATTTCCCACCTGGATATCGAAGAAATTTGTAAATTTCAGTTCAATTATTTCTTGAAAAGTTAGTAAAAATAGGGAAAATTAAAAAAAAATAGAAGAATCAAGTCATTTTGTTTCTGAATATTCATGTCCAGTTGAAAATTCAAGTAATTTGTAAAATTCTACTTAAGACTCATAGATTCCTTTGAATCTCCTCTGAAACTCGTGGATTTCATAACCATCTTCCCATTAAAAAAAATTCGATATCACGTTTATGAAAATTCTCATCAAATTATCACATGTAATACCACAAGAGCTTCAAAATTATCGGGTAATTTTCCGATAGGTTCGTTGCAAACAAATGAAGGAGTCAAGTTTTTCAGGTTAAAAAGTGATTTTTCTGAAAAACTTGACGACTTCGTTTGTTTGCAGGGAACCTAGAGGAAAATTACCCGATTAATTTTGAAGCTCGAGTGGTATTCGGGGGATTATTTTTTCATCCAAATTTGGGCCAATAGAATTGCACCATGAGACAAATTCTCAGTTAGAAATTCAAAATTTAGAGTCACATGGATTGACAAATCGTTTGTTTTTTATATATAGCACACAGAAAACACTGAGCGTAGAAGACGCACAGAAGTGCGTAATCACTGCACATGTGTGCGTACTTCACGTTCTCACAATCGAACGTGATGTACGCACACTCGGTGCGTGATGTACGCACACGTGTGCGTGATGTACGCACACGTGTGCGTGATGTACGCACTCTTTTTGCGTGATCTACGCACACTTTTACGTGATCTACGCACGCTTGTGCGTGATCTGCGCACACTTGTGCGTGATCTACGCACAGAAGTGCGTGATCTACGCACAGAAGTGCGTGATGTACGCACAGAAGTGCGTGATCTACGCACAGCTGTGCGTGATGTACGCACAGTTGTGCGTGATGTACGCACAGTTGTGCGTGATATCGACACACGGTAAATAAGCGAAATAAAGCGAAATAGACGTTAATATGGGATCAGGAGGGAGTTTTTCCAGTTTTTCGTAAGTGTCTCGGTGAATAAGCGAGATAGAGCGAAATAGATATCAATATTGAATCAGGAGAGAGTTTTTTGAGTTTTTCGCTATCATCTCGGTAAATAAGCGAGATAGAGCGAAATGGACGTTAATATGAGATCATCGGGGAGTTTTCCAGTTTTTCGCGATTATCTAGGTGAATAAGCGAGATAGAGCGGAATGGACGTTAAGATGGAAGCAGGAGGGAGTTTTACGTGATTATCTCGATAAATAAGCGAGATAGAGCGAAATGGACGTTAATTTGGGATCAGGAGGGAGTTTTTCTAGTTATTCGTGATTATCTCGGTGAATAAACGAGATAGAGCGGAATAGATATCGTCGCCTTAAAGTGAAAGGGACGTAAGTGCCATTCTTCCCGATTTTTTTTTTTCAAAATAACAAAAAGGCGTATCTCCACTAATATTGCTCCAATAGGCTTTCAAAGGCCTTTGACGCAATATTAGTAAAAAAATAAAAAAAAATAACACATAGGCGTAAGTACCACTGACTAATAACAAAGGGGCGTAAGTGCTGGAGATACGCCTCTTTGTTTTTAGTGTTTCCATTGGATTTCCCCTAATTATCGGGAAAAAACTAATAACAAAAAGGCGTAAGTGCCGGAGATACGCCCTTTTATTTGTAGTGTTTTCATTGAATTTTCTCTAATCATCGGAAAAAAATTAAAAACAAAGAGGCGTAAGTGCCATAGTTTAGATACAAATCGCTAAAAACAAAAAGGCGTAAGTGCCAAAATTCAGATGAGAAAACCTAAAAACAAAAGGGCGTAACTCCGAATATTCTCATGAGATAGAAAAAATTATAAAAACAAAGAGGCGTAAGTGCGGAGATACGTCCTTTTCACATTAACTTCAACAATTATATGACGTTTAAAAAGGAAGTAACAAAAGGGCGTAAGTGTGGAAATACGTCCCTTTCATTTTAAAATTGGTAGTTACGCCACTTTGTTATTTCAATTTTCAATTATCCAAATAATGTTCCAGAGGCCATAAAAAACATTTTGGAGTGATAAGTGGACATACGCCCCTTTCACACCAGAATTTCGTGTTTTTGGCACTTACACCCCATTTACTCTAAGGCGACGATATCAATATTGAATCAGGAGAGAGTTTTTTCAGTTTTTCGCTATCATCTCGGTAAATAAGCGAGATAGAGCGAAATGGACGTTAATATGGGATCATCGGGAAGTTTATCCAGTTTCTCGCGATTATCTCGGCGAATAAGCGAGATAGAGCGGAATGGACGTTGATATGAGAGCAGGAGGGAGTTTTTCCAGTTTTACGTGATTATCTCGATGAATAAGCGAGATTGAGCCAAATGGACGTTAATTTGGGATCAGGAGGGAGTTTGTCCAGCTTATCACGATTATCTCGCTGAATAAGCGAGATAGAGCGAAATGGACGTCAATATGAGATCACCAGGGAGCTCTTTCAGTTTTTCGTCATTATCTCGGTGAATAAGCGAGATGGGGCGGAATGGACGTTAATTTGGGATCAGGAGGGAGTTTTCCCAGTTTTTCATGATTATCTCGGTGAATAAGCGAGATGGGGTGAAATGGACGTTAATATGAGATCACCAGGGAGTTTTTCCAGTTTTTCGTCATTCTCTTAGTGAATAAGCGAGATACAGCGAAGTGCACGTTAATTTAGGATCAGGAGGGAGTTTATTAGATTTTTCACGATTATACCGGTGAATAAGTGAAATAGAGCGAAATGCACGTTAATTTGGGCTCAAGAGGACATTATTTCATGTGAAAACTTCCTCATAATTCCATATGTCTGCTTCGCTCTATCTCGCTTATTCACCACTATAGTCGCGAAAAAGTGAAAAGACTCCCTCCTGATACTAAATTAACGTCCATTTCGCCTTCTCTCGCTTATTCACCGAGATAATCACGAAAAACTAACAGAGCTCCCTGGTGTTCTCATATTGACGTCCATTTCGCTCTATCTCACTTATTCACCGAGATAATCGCGATAAGCTGGACAAATTCCCGCCTGCTCCAAAATTAACGTCCATTTCGCTCTATTTCGCTTATTCATAGAGATAATCACGTAAAACTCCCTCGTGCTTCCATGTTAACGACCATTCCGCTCTATCTCGCTTATTCACCGAGATAATCGCGAAAAACTGGAAAAACTCCCCGATGACCCATATTAATGTCCATTTCGCTCCATCTCGCTTATTTACTTAGATGATAGCGAAAAACTGAAGAAACTCTCTCCTGATTCAATATTGGTATCAATTTCGCTCTATCTCGCTTATTCACCGAGATAATCACGAAGAACTGGAAAAACTCCCTCCTGCTCCCAAATTAACGTCCATTTCGCTCTATCTCGCTTATTTATCGAGATAATCACGTAAAACTCCCTCCTGCTTCCATCTTAACGTCCATTCCGCTCTATCTCGCTTATTCACCGAGATAATCGCGTAAAACTGGAAAACTCCCCGATGATCCCATATTAACGTCCATTTCGCTCTATCTCGCTTATTTACCGAGATGATAGCGAAAAACTGAAAAAACTCTCTCCTGATTCAATATTGATATCTATTTCGCTCTATCTCGCTTATTCACCGAGATACTTACGAAAAACTGGAAAAACTCCCTCCTGATCCCATATTAACGTCTATTTCGCTTATTTACCGTGTGTCGATATCACGCACAACTGTGCGTACATCACGCACTTCTGTGCGTAGATCATGCACAAGTGTGCGTAGATCACGCACAAGTGTGCGTAGATCACGCACAAGTGTGCGCAGATCACGCACAAGTGTGCGTCGAACACGCACAAGTGTGCGCAGATCACGCACAAGTGTGCGCAGATCACGCACAAGTGTGCGTAGATCACGCAAAAAGAGTGCGTACATCACGCACACGTGTGCGTACATCACGCACCGAGTGTGCGTAGATCACGTTCGATTGTAAGAACGTGAAGTACGCACACATGTGCAGTGATTACGCACTTCTGCGCGTCTTCTACGCTCAGTGTTTTCTGTGTGAGGCAACATGAAAAATTTCCAGTGGAATTTCCAAAAATTTCCAGTGAAATATCGTGTAGGCGTTATTTTGTTCCGTCGAATGGTGCAATTCTATTGGTCGAAATTTGGATGGAAAAAATAATCAATGAAATTTCCATTTTTTTCTAACAGTGTATAATTGTATGTATTTGAATCATTGGCAGTTCAGAATTTTTTCTGCACTTTTCGAGATCCAAATATACTTAATTAGATATAATTATATAAAAAAAAATCCCGGGTTCTTCGTAGTTCTAAACAGTTTTTAGGTCAAAATAAGAAGATAAGACTGAATTAACATTTTATTTTTGCCAGTGATGATATTATACTAGTACAATCAATTATGACGAACTTTGGCCCCATATTTTCATATAAAAGAACGAAAATTTGGAAGTTCTAACAAAAGTGTTGAGATCATCGTCCGTTGAATTTCTCTAGTGTTAAAGTGTTTTTTCTTCGGAAAAAAAATGTCGAACTTTTTTGGCATAGCTTTCACACTTTTCGCTATGTTTTTCGTCTTCTCTCAGAGTTTTGCTCCAGGATCACAAAAATCATCAAAAAATCTACCTGTTGATGCAGGGGAGATAATCGACCTTCCAGAAGATGAGACTGATCGTAATTATTACTTCTCTGTTTTTTTTTTAAATTCAAATAATAAAATATTCTGAACTCTCGCAGATGATGACGAGTGGGCAGTTTGTCCGCAGAGTCCAAGTTCCATCTGCTTTACTTCTTCATTCGGTAAATTTTCTGGGGTAAAGTTCATTTAACTAATCATAAAATTAAATAATTAGTGATGATTTCAGAAGCTGATGCGTGTCAAGTATTCCGTGAATATTCTGGTAATGAGTAGGTTTAGAAGAATTTTACAAGAAATATTTTTTGTAGAGAATTTTTAGAGCTACAAGTAGTGATGGACGATTTTTAATCGACCTTGTAAAATCGATTGTTTCTTTTAAATTGTTTTTTTTGGTGATTTTAAAAAACTCGATTAATCGATTACTCGATTTTTCAATTTTTTTTTTAGGAAGAATTGTATAGTTTTTTTTTTTGGAATAAGGGAAGAGAGGATTTATTTCCCGTTGAACTAATACTGATGCTACGGAAATATCGAATTTTTATACGATATTTCGAATTAAATGCGATATATCGCATCGATTACTCGAATATTTGCAATCGATCGATTATGAGTTGCTTTTCTTTCCTTTAAATTGAAATAAGTGCAACGGAACTATCAAATGTTATGCGATATTTCAAATCTAATGCGAGATATAGCATCAATGAATATATAATCGAAAATCATTGATTGAACGTATTAATCAATATGAGGCATTCCACGCTATTTCACTCACTTTCCGGGTCGTATTTTTTGATTCTGTTTATTTTTGAATATGTTGTTGACATGGTTATCAGGAGTCATTTCCCGAAAAAAAAAAAAAAATTTGACGAAATTATGACCATTTTTGATTTTGGAAAAATAGCACATGTGCTCATTTCTGTGTAACTTTAAATGCTCATATCTTCTTTAATAGTACTCTTATGGAAAAAGAAATTGAATGGTTTTCTCTCGGAAAATAGTGATACTTTGCAATAAAATTTAGTCCGGAAGTTGAAAGTTAATATTTCTACTTTTCAACAACAAACTTAATGAACAAATGGCCGAAACACAACTTTTACAGCTCGTAAAAAATTTCGAAAAAATATATGTTACGGATTGAATTATTTTTGATTTTTCTGTAAGCTTTCATTTTATGTTTCGGAATGGTTGACGAGATATCGTTTTTTTAATATCTTCGTGTGGTCCGCGGCCGACGCTCGAGAGTCTCGAGAGATTTCTTCTCGAGGATCGCCCATCACTAGCTACAAGGAAAATCTCTTGATAATTTTCCCTCAATCTACTTGTTTCGTAGATATTCTCAAGAATAATCTCTATTTTCTTCACTCTACAAAAAAATTAGTAGCAAATTTTTATAATTAATTCTTTTGCCCCCAATAACTGATTGCTCAATTTTTTAAAAATGATTTTCAGAAAGTGGAGTGTGATAAACCAATGATGTGTGGCAAAACTCCAGTAAAAACTGAACATGGTACTGCATGTGAATACGATGCAGAGCATCCAGATATCGCAACTAAGGTAATATTAATTTTCAAAAACTTCCCATTAATCATTGAATTTATGTTTGATTTCTGAACATGAATTAATTTTCTTTTCAGGTCTGCATTGAAGGCCAGTGCGTAGCTTTTACTCGTGTTCGTGGAGATTGTTAACTCAATTTAATTGCAATCAATTTTAAGTAAAAAAATATAAGAATGAATATTAACAAGCAGGCGTTAACTCCTTATGCGTTATTTGAATTCTTGGATTTAATATTCTACAAATACAGTTGGCAGTAGGCTTCGAATGGAATTTCCAATCTCTAGTTCGATAATGACCATTTTGATTGTGGGATTATAATTATTTTTGATTTTAAAAGGACCTCGTAGAGCCCTCTATCGCTTAGTAGGGCGAGGTAATTAATGAAGGAGTAGGGGGTAATGCCGAGAGTGAATCCGAACTGGACGCTTCTCGTTGATCAGTCGACTGAAGCAGATAAATTCATTTTACTCCAATCAATTATATTCTTTCTCTTTCTGTTTTTTTTTGGTACTATAATTCCGTATAAATTGAATAAAATTATTTATTCAAAAACGACATAACTCATAGCAAGCTAAGTACTGTTGCTTAATTAAGTTTATTTAAATTATTGTAACACGTTCTTGTTTCTTTTATTTAAATTATGAGAATTCCATAATGAATTTTGAAGTGACGACGCTATTAATTTTATTTTATATAATACTTCATTTCACGAGTGAGAATTTAAACAAAGTGAAATTTAATTTAAACATTGTTTATAAAATTTATATTTGAGAAAAGAAAAATTCAAAAGAGCATCTCTTCATTCAATAAAATTAATAAAGAGGCAAATTCATTCTATTTTAATTCTTTGATTAATTTTAAAATTTCTTTTTCTAAAATTTCAAAATTACTATTCCTAAATTTCATAAATCACATCAATTTCATTACATGATTAACATGAATTACGTCAACTTAAGTTAACATACACATAAAATATTTTTCCAATTGTCATATCAGGATGAAACTACTGTTATTTTATGCGAAAAAGTATAAGCTTCATTATGATGAAATCAAAGCTATATGCGTTTTCAGGAAAAAATGGAGAAAAATTGAAATTTCTGATTATTTCTAAAAAAGTGAATTTTCTTCATAACAATTAGACATACTTGATCAATAAATTAGGAATCTAGAGACTTCATTCCCTCCATTATAATGAATTTTTCGAGTACAAATTGGTGTAAATCAGCCCAGTAGTTTTTGAGAAATACACCTTGAAAAAAAATTCATTTTTTGTGAATATCTCAGAATCGAATGGACTGATTTCGCCCAGATTTAATACCAAACTGTACATTCACAAGATATTCAAACTGACAAAATTTGACGTTTTAGTTCAAATACTTGTCGAATTATCGTGCCGGTAAACTCTAAACTGAAGATCACTAAAATTGAAATAATTTCCTAAATGAAAAATCAGAGAAAAATTTACCCCTCGTGAAAAATGTGAGTTTCAATGAGATGAATCTCATAGCCCAAACTGGAGGCTACGAATTAATTTTTCACCGAGAAAATAAAAAAAAACCCTTCCTGCAAATTATATTTTTCTCGGAAACTATTCAACCGATTCCGCTGGAATTTTACAGACTACATTTTGCACACAGAGGAAAAATACTGTCAAATTTTTAGAGCGCTAAGTATAGCCGTTCAATACACTGAGACACACACACACACAGGCATAGATACACACACACACACACACACACACAGGCATGTTTTAAAAATATGATTTTCCGATGTTTTGGATCATTCGGACTCATATTCCGATGAAAACTCAAAATCGAAAAATCTGACGTTTACAATGCTTCCATGCGGAAGCAGAAATAAAAAGTTTCAGGTTCAGTGTCATTCCAGCAACCGCCTGAACTAGAATTTTCAATGTGCATGCAGAAATGAAGGAATGACGGGGAAAACGAATAACAAGCAGGCGTTAACTCCTTGTGGGTTATTCGAATTCTTAGATTTAATATTCTGCCAATACAATTGGCAGTACGCTTCCGAATGGGATTTTCAATCTCTAATCCAATAATGACCATTTTAATTGACATGAATCACGTTAACTTACGTTAACAGAGACATAAAATATTTTTCAATCGTCATATCAGGATGAAAATGATCTCATTTTATTCGGAAAATTATATATTTTTTATTATTGTTACGTGTGGTCCCCTCTAGATTGTCTTACAGGACTCTGCAATCTAGGGCCACAGTCCTTTTCCTTTGTTCTTTAATCCTCCTCAGCAGCTCTCCGGCTAGCTCGATGTTCGAGAGCTCACGGGTGGGTTTCACTCGGCTGCCGGGATTTTATGGATGATATTGGGAGGTCTCAAATGATAACAGATGATATAACTGGTAAAATGGGTTATATAATGTTCAATTTGATTTCACGTGAATACAAGAGTTAGTTTTGGGTCCACTCGCGGAGCTGATAATACGCGATGTGTTTTATTTGAAGTCTTTCCGCGGTCTGAGGAAAAAGGTGATCTTCTCTCTTTTTCCACATCGCTAAAAAAATGCTTCATAAGTACTCTCACGCTTTGGCCAGTTTCATTCTCGTGGAAAGAGACTCGCCAAAACGAAGTTCTATAGTCAAACAGCTCTGTAAGAGGAGCTGGACTTGTATTTGTGACAGGAAATGCTTAATCCGCGTTTCTTGCCAAAACTAAAGACTCTTTGTTAATTTCATAGAAAATAAAGACTAAATGTATGGGATATGAGCGACGTGTGGCTTCACCACACGTCACATTATCATGAAATAAAAACTATATGTGCTCTCAGGAAAAAATTGATAAAAATTTACATTTGTGATTTTTTATAAAAAGTTATTTTTTTTCAAAATAAAAATAAAGACTTGACCAATCAATTGGGAATCTAGAGAGTTCATTCCCTTCATTGTAACGAATTTCTTAAGTACAAGTTGGTGCAAATCAGTCGCGTAGTTTTTGAGAAATACGCCTTTAAAGAAAAATCATTTTTTGCAAATATCTTAGAAACGGCTGGACGTATTTCACCTAGTTTCAATAGCACCCTATACCTTCATCAGATATACAAACTGATAACATTTGCAGTCTGCAGCTCAAATACTTATCGAGTCATCGTTCCGCTGAAATATGAACTGAAAATCACTAAAATTGGAATAATTTCCAAAACAAAGAATCAGAGAAAAATTTACCAGGGGTGAAAAATGTGAGTTTTAATGAGGTGAATATCATAGCCCAGACTGGGGGCTACGAATTAATTTTTCATCGAGAAAATTCGACACAACGCTTTTTTGGAAATTCTATTTTTCTCGGAAACTATTCAACCGATTTCGCTGAAATTGTTCTGACAGTATTGTGCACGCAGAGGAAAAATACCGTCAAATTTTGAGAGCGCTAAGTATAGCCGTTCCAGAGCAAATGACGATACATGGCAATACCCCGGCTAAGGGGTTGAAGAGAAAGAGAGATTGATTGATTAATTTTTTATTTCTGTACATTATATTGTACAATTACAGTGAAGCCAAAAGAGAATATATATTTACATAGAAAACTAAAGCCATTACATGTTTGCATAATCGTAGTTGTAGACGCTATCGCATAGATTTTAGCCGAAAGAATACATAATACATAATGTGCTTGATAATGGAGTAATAAGTTGAGATAATAGCATAAGATAAGATAGTGAACCCCACCGTCTGTTTAATCAGTTCAGACCCTTTTAGGGTCCCCAAAAAGGAATAGAATAGCCCATCGAAAACTAGAGGAAGTAGAAGAAGAAGATGAAAGAGAAAAGAGAAAAAAAAGAAGAGGAGGAGAGAGAGAGAGAGAGAGAGAGAGAGAGAGAGAGAGAGAGAGAGAGAGAGAGAGAGAGAGAGAGAGAGAGAGAAATTTATTATTGTTCAGAGAACTTGAACAAAATACAGAGTTTTGTAACAGTAATGATACAATTACGTTGTATAATATTAACAAAAGTTAATAACAATAGCTGAAAGATTTGATTTAGCATGTGAGGTATAATGGAAACAACTCCCGTGAGCACAAAGCACTAAGCCAAGTCCAATTTACACCGAATTAACTGAAAAAATGCAAAATAAAGAAATGAAAAATACAAAGAAAATGTAAAGAAAATGAAAATCAAATAATAGATTAATTAATGCAAGCGTTATTCAATTGCCAAGTCTTGAGTAGATTTTTGAATAGGGCTAAAGAACTTGCCCCGTGGATATCAACCGGGAGCGCATTCCAAAGGAGCGGCCCTGAGATACTGAATGCGGCCTTTGCTGCATCAGTTCTGTAGCTGGGTACAGCCAAGACTGAGCCCATGCGTTGTCCCCGTCTGGGGTACGATGACGTTGCGTCATTCAGGAGCTCTGCGAGGAAAGTCGGTCTTTGCGTCACTGGAGGGCCTTGTAGATGGTAGTTAGTAGCACATTTGAGCGGAGATCTTCAACACTGAGCCAGCCGAGTTCTTGCCTCAGCTGAGTAATAGAGTCGTCACGGCTGCAGCCAGTGATGTATCTGATGCCTCGATTTTGCAAGCGTTGCAATCTACGATCCAGGACCACCCCCATACCATTTAGCACACTCATGCAGTAGTGAGTGTGGGGGTGAACAAGAGCACTAACAAGTCGCTTCCTGAGGTCAAAGTCTGTTGAACGCCTGAACGAGTACAGTTGATAGAAGATTCTGTTTATTTTCATCGTGATGTGATCGATATGTTCTTCAAATCCCAACTTACTATCGAAGACAACACCCGAGTTGTTAGCAGAGCCGACAACTGGGATAGCGATTGACTCATATCCCAAGAAAGGTAATCTGTTCATGTCAATATTGTTGATGAATCGTCGAGCTCCAAAGATGATAGCCTTGGTTTTCGACAAGTTCAACTTTAGTCCGTTTTCACCCGCCCAACCATGTATACAAGCAATATCCTCATTTAATTTGGCGAACGCCTCAGCCAAGTCCGTCGGTGCACAGTCCAGATAAATTTGCAAGTCATCCGCATACAGCAGACGACTTGCATTGTGGATCACGGAACCAATGTCGCCAATGTAAATGAGGAAAAGTAGTGGCCCAAGAATAGATCCCTGTGGAACTCCAGAATTTGTACCAATCGAATCAGTGTGTTCCGTGCTGCTGATCTTAACAGCTCGTTGTCTGTTTTCAAGATATGAGCTGATCCATGCAATAGTTGATGAGGAGATCTTGAGGCCATTTAGTTTATCCAAAAGAGTTGCATGACAAACTGTGTCAAAGGCTTTTGAAAAGTCAAAAAGCACCAGTATTGTTATACGGCGCTGGTCCATGCTCATTCTAATATCGTTAACCAATTTTAACAACGCAAGCTCTGTACTGTGACCACTTCGAAAACCACACTGGAGCCTGTCGAACATGTTGTGTAGTTCCAAGTGCACTGTCAGTTGGTTGAAGACAATACGCTCCAGAGCCTTGCTGAGGAAAGTCAACAACGATATCGGTCGATAATCATTTTCAGAGACCGGTGATGCTGTTTTGTTCACCGGTACAATCAGAGCCTGTTTCCACAACATCGGGAAAGTGGAACTGCGCAGAGAGCAGTTGAAGAGTTCAGTGATAGCAGGTAGGAAGGTATCGAGCAGAGGAACTATAAGCTTCCGCGACAGTCCATCTGCTCCATGGGCCTCAGCCTTAACTGACAGGAGCGCCTCCTTGACCACCATATCTGATACTTCTCTGAGGACCAAATCATCTGGCAGATCACGGTGCTGTTGTCTCATGTTATAATTACCCAATGTTGCTGAGGTTGAGATCGACGCAAAGAATGCGTTAAGGTTATCTGGGGAAACTGACTGTTGAGTGGCTTGGGTCGCTTTGATCGAACCTAAATTACGCAGTTCCATCCAAACGTCGTTTTGATGTAGCCCAAAGATCTTGGATTTGTAGTATAGAATTCTGGCATCTAGTAGGTTTAGTCGATGGTGTTCCCTTGCTTCTCTGTAAGCCCAAAGGTTACCGTTGGATTTGCTGCGCCGATACTTCCGATAAAGATTCGCTACAAATCTTGCCTCAAATCGAAGTGATTCGTCAATCCAAGGAGCAAAGTTGTTGTCAAAACTGATATTCACTTGCCTAACAGGCAGCCACTCGCCCATCAGGGATCTGGTTAAGTTATTAAAATCGTCGATCCTGGAGTTAAGGGACTCATCATTGTTCATCGCTATCTGAAGCCAATCCACCCCCGAGAAACATCCAGCCACTATCGGATCCTGCAGTTTCCGATAATTTCGGCAAACAAGCAGAGGCGTTATATCCTGTGCGTTATTTGCAAACCCCACTCTTTATGCGACATTTAATATTTTGCCAATTCAATTGGCAAAATGCTTCCGAATGAAATTTAATACGGTATTCATGAAATTACTATTTATATCTCTCATTATTCCAAATGCCGTAACAAAATATGATCTTCTCAACAAATATGTACTTATGAGGACAAATTCAATGATGGTTTGATCTTTGGTGAACTTTATTTATTCACTGTTTCCACAAAAAAAACCATCAATTTTTCAATCATAAATGGATGATCGTACGACAAATCTGAAAAATTGAAGTTCAGGTTCCAAATAGGATTTCTATTCTTTCCGATTGTCATCATTTTGTAGAAAAAATTGTCTACTTTCGAATGGTGAAATAAAAAATAGTAGTGTTCCTAGGGAGGAAGCTAAGAAAAACCGTGATTTTTGGAAAAACTACGGTATCGAAAACTCTTACAAGAGACTGCCTCTGAAAAATCTGAAATTCTCACCATTTGTGGGGCTCATTGAGATGAATCTTTTAAGCTGAACGTGGGCAAAATCGCTCCAGTAGTTTTCGAGATATAACCTCTTTTCATAAAATGGTTTTTGTGCAATATCTCAGAAACTACTGGACCGATTTCGCCCAATTTCAATACCAAACTTTTCGTTCATTAGATGCACAAACCCACGAAATTTCGAGTCTCTAACTCAAATAGTTTTTGAGCTATCGTGTATACAAAATTCAGGATAAAAAACACTGTAATTGAAATTATCCGCAAACGAAAAATCGCAGCAAAATTTACCCCGAGTGAAAATTGTGTGTTCAAATGAGATGAATTTCATCGCTGAGAGTGGGGGCTGTGAATCAATTTTTCGCGGAGAAAAATCGAAAAAACGATTTTACGAAAATTTGATTTTTCTCGAAAAGTACTCAACCGATTTCGCTCAAATTTCACGGAGAGCAATTTGCATGGGGAGAGAAAGTACTGTTAAATTTTCAGGTCACCAAGTATTACCGTTCCGGAGCAATGAGCTGATATCTGTCACACAAACACACACACACACACACACACACACATACATACAGACATTTTTTAAAAATGTCATTTCTCGACGTTTTGGAACATTCTGAGTCATATTCCGATGAAATCTCGAGATCGAAAAAAATCGCGTTTACAATGCTTCCATTCGGAAGCAAAACAAGCAGAAGTGCTACTCTTTGTGCGTTACTGGCAAGCCCCACTCCTTGTGCGACATTTAATATGTTGCCAATTCGATTGGCAAAATGCTTCCGAATGGAATTTCATCAATTTTGCATCAAATCGCTATTCATGTATTCCATTGCTCAAAAAAATAACATCATTTTTACGACAAATTCGCACTTAAACATTCCTACGAATACTGTTCCAGACCGTATCGATCTGTTCAGGATTCAATCTTAGGACCTGCAGTTCTAGCTTACAATAATCGATTAAATTGCAATAATGTCATATGATACATAAATTTTCAATATTAGATGAAAACTGAGATCCTACAATAAAACTTAAAAATTGAAGTTCAGGTTTCAAACAGGATTCCTATTCTTTCCGATTGTCATCAGAAGAAAATGTACTCATTTGGTAGAAAAAATTGTCTACTTTCGAATGGTGAAATAAAAAATAGAAGTGTTCTTAGGGAGAAAGCTAAGAAAAACCGTGATTTTTGAAAAAACTAAATTATCGAAAACTCTTACAAGAGACTGCCTCTGAAAAATCTGAAATTCTCACCATTTGTGAGGCTCACTGAGATGAATCTTTTAAGCTGAACTTGGGTGGAATCGCTCCAGTAGTTTTCGAGATATAACCTCTTTTCATAAAATGGTTTTCGTGCAATATCTCAGAAACTACTTGACAGATTTCGCCGAATTTCAATACCAAACTTTTCGTTCATTAGATGCACAAACCCACGAAATTTGGAGTCTCTAACTCAAATAGTTTTTGAGCTATCGTGTATACAAAATTCAGGATAAAAAACACTGTAATTGAAATTATCCGCAAACGAAAAATCGCAGCAAAATTTACCCCGAGTGAAAATTGTGTGTTCAAATGAGATGAATTTCATCGCTGAGAGTGGGGGCTGTGAATCAATTTTTCGCGGAGAAAAATCGAAAAAACGATTTTTCGAAAATTTGAGTTTTCTCGAAAAGTACTCAACCGATTTCGCTCAAATTTCACGACGAGCAATTTGCATGGGGAGAGAAAGTACTGTTAAATTTTCAGGTCACCAAGTATTACCGATCCGGAGCAATGAGCTGATATCTGTCACACAAACACACACACACACACACACACACACACACACATACATACAGACATTTTTTAAAAATGTCATTTCTCGACGTTTTGGAACATTCTGAGTCATATTCCGATGAAATCTCGAGATCGAAAAAAATCGCGTTTACAATGCTTCCATTCGGAAGCAAAAACAGTTTCTGGCGGCGCATGAAGCAGTACATGCAGCGGCAACGAGGCTGAGATCAAATAGTGACCAGCACCGAGAGGACGATTGGACTTGCCGAAACCAATGACGTCATCAGAGATGTCAACTAAGAAAAGATCAAGCCATGTCGATGGAGTCGATGTTTCGTGAGTCACTCCATGGTTAACCAGTTTCAATGAGAGTTCGTGCATCAAGGACCTGATGTATCGTGCATCACCACTGTCAGATAGCTGATCCGCATTAAAATCTCCAACAACAACCCTGCTACTGTAGCCCTCCATACTAGTCTCCAATAGCTCCCCAAAATCAATTGGTTGATCAAAAGGAGCGTGCGGAGGTCTATAGACAACGCCTACAAATACAGGCTGACAATTTTGAGAACGAATTTCCCCAAACAGGTACTCTAAAAGTTCCCGGCCACCCCTGCCGAATAGAATCCGATTTTTTAATGAATTTGAAGGTGATTCCATCTGCTATGTAGACTCCCACCCCTCCTCTGTGTGTATTGCGATCATTGCGATAGAAAACAAACCCAGGCAGATTGACAATAGTATCAGGAATTTCAGGACAGAGCCATGTTTCCGTTACTGCAATGATATGATAGGCTCTCTCTCTCTCTCTCTCTCTCTCTCTCTCTCTCTCTCTCTCTCTCTCTCTCTCTCTCTCTCTCTCTC